>BMAV01010269.1:0-7500 GCA_019973955.1 Trichonephila inaurata madagascariensis
TCTTCTAAATATATATCTGATTTCTTTTGTACCTCATTCTTAAACTATAATAATTGCAGAATGAGTCTGCTTTTAGTATAATTCTATCCTCCACGACTCTAATACTTCAATAAAGTTTTTTCCCATTCAAACGGTGATAGAATTAATTTGTTTCATTTCACTCAATTTCCTTTCAATGGGTTTCATTGCGTTGAAAAGGAACGGATACTGATTTAAATAGGTTTTTGCCCGAACCAATTGCATTGGAAAGTTGATTGCGAAAAAAAATTTTCACTTTGGGAACAAAACCACGGGAATCATTTCTTTGAATCCTACACAACACTCAAAGTAATGTATTACATTACTTTGATTGGATATTTCAATTTTTAAAGAAATTAGAACGCGTCTTGGCAATGGATTTTGTTGATTCCAATTCGTCAAATGTGGATAATCAGTACTAACTCCTTTTTATCAGGAATTGGAGAATTGATAATTCCCCGATAAATGCTATGCGATATGCATGGGCTTAAAGAACAAAATGCAACACTGAAAAAAAGAAGCAAAAATAATTGTATGGGAACTTTAAATCTTTGGACTGGTATAAAGAACATGAAATGATGCTTCAGGCAACAATTGGATTACATGGAAATGATGAAAAACTGACTGTTTTGAAAAGGATGTAGGATGTTGAGTTTGTGTTACTGAAGAACTGCTAAGACTGTCGGACACTTGTGTAGCATGGATACGATGAGATTATTGATGAGATTGGGTAATACTATCTCCAAGCGTGATCCCCAAGTCTTGGATATTAACAGGAGACCTTCGTCTTGCAGCAACGTGTCTTTCGAGTGTGTCCCAAACATGCTCTATCAGATTAAGATCAGGAGAGAATGCTGGCTACTCCGTATTGTTTCAACTTCAAGAAAGTTCGCCACAAGACGAGTAGTATAAGGGCTGACATTATTCTGCATTAAAAGCAAGGCATCACCAATGGCTGCAGACTAAATACGGCATAGGGAAGGGATGGCGAACCAGTGGCACGCATCCCATCAATGGCACGCGAAACAACATTTTGTTCACGCCAGCGTCCAAATGGTTTGCATTTTATTTCAAAAGAACAAAATTCACAAGGAAATATTACAAAAAAATGCGAGTGATGGGTCGCGGGGCAGCGGAAAGCACACTCGTTTGTTATTGTCTCTTAGTTATTGCCTTATTTACCTCAGTTAGTTGCCTTGTCTTGGACTACAGTTGCTTATGGTGCGAAATTTTTCTACCCATAGTGTAAGTCAATTTCGTCGACACAACTGTATTTTAAAGTTTATTTGTGTTATATTTATGATTTTTAACTGTTATTTAACGTGGCTAGTTCAGCAAAAGAACAAGAGTGCAACAGAAAATTAACAAGTCTAACAGAAGTAAGTGTAATAGAAAATTTCAAACGGTGAATCTAGAAAAATGGCATGATTAGTAAAGGTGACAAAGCGGTGTGTTTTTTATGTTCTGGAACAGTGGTATGCTGAACATCATCTGTAAAACGGCATTTTAAGATAAATCACAAATCCTCTTGTCAAAAAAGTGAACCACAGCAAAAATAATTAATTGCTTAGAAACCATTTGGCAGATGACTTGAATTCAGCATGCATTCTTCTAAAAGTAACATCTTAAAATCCTAATATAAATTATTTGTCATCCAATCAGCAACAACAGAAGTTCCACTAATGTTACATTAATTTTAATTACATTTTTAAGTAAAACATTTGCAACTATATAGGGCAAAAGGTATTTTTAAGAGTTTTGAGTTGTTAGTTTTACTTTTTTTATTTTCCCAATACTCACAAGTCAAAATTATTTGACGGCGCGTCTCTACCTCCTTCAACACTTGTTTAGAAAAAATGGCCCGTTGATTCCTAAAGATTCGCAACCCCTGGCATAGGTTATGAGGCTATCGGCCTTTTACCTATCCAATTAATATTTCGACTGATCTGCAGATTCCATCCAACTACCTTATCTTTCCTGAACGAATATACATCGAGTATTCCACTCTCAATTGAACAGCCCGATCACTTTGAATGGAATTTTAATGTTCATGGTGTCTTGCTGTCAACGCAACTGACTTAAGTGCACCCACATGAAACCCCTATTTTGGATTGTTGCCAAAAGAAACTCTTCGAAGCATTGGTTAATCGGTAACGACCTTGTCCTGGCTGACGTCGAACAGTGACTCACTCCAACACTAGAGTTTTCCCGATAACCACAAATTGAACGCCTTCTACTCGGAGGGACTAGAGTGACATCTGGACTAGAGCCCATGACTTGGCAACTATAAGTTCGCTTTTAATTCTACAATTATTTGCGTACTTTGGAAAAATGAAAACATATCAGCTCATATTTTCAGTACGAAATTCAAATTTAAACCCAATACTGAAACTGAAACTTCTGTCATCTTTCACTGAAAACTCACCCCTTTTTTTCCAACATGTTAATTACGTTAAGCAAAATTTTTCCTTGAAAGGGTTACAAAAAAGTTCTATCCTTATTCCGAGTGAGTAAGTGAATATTAACCTCGCCCGATTCAGCTACTCGAGGGCTTTTGGCGTTAGACCTCGTCATTTTGAACCATGGTCAAGTAACGAGGAGATAAGATGGCACCCTCTCTCCTAACTTCCACACAACACCAACAGGAGGATGTTTGAGCTTCGACATGTTCAACGTGCATATGTCCCCTCTGCAAGACAGTACTAGGCTCCAACTTATGACCTCGAATCCGTTATATTGACCGTTAGGCTACTGCTGCCCCAACCTGATTCAGGGTTTCGAGCACAGCAAATTAGAATTGTAACGTATTCAAAGTCGTGCATAATTGTTTTTGTTTAATAGGTTCGAACGATATGACACTACCAAAAGGCGAAACCCACTTACGAATCACGTCAAATGATTTGGGTAGGACAGGTTGTTGTCGACACATTCAGAGGAGTAATAGGAGCCGACAAATCCCCATAGAAAATGGGGTCGTAAACCCTGTTGAGTCGGAGAAAATCTGGATAATAGAAAGGAAGACGAGAGGGTGGCCAACCGATTGCGGGGATTTAGAGCTAGCGCAGTGGTAGTGTTTCTACAAGTAGGAAAATTTCCCCCTTCTCCCGGGGAGAAATAACGGACACTGCGCATCAGAGCGAAGGGTTCATACATGAGGGTTCACCAGAACATTCTTCAATTGTCCCACCTCCATGTTACGAGGAAGGGGATTGGACCTATTGCGTGGCCTCCGTGCTCCCCGGATCTCAATCCCTCGGAATTTTTCTTGTTGTGCCACTTGAAATCTTTTGTGAATGAAACGCCGGTGGATAATTTCACGGCACGGATCATTGTCGCTTCACTTGACATTGCCCGATTGGTTTGAATAATTGAGACAATCCGTCGACATTGGCTGTCCTATGCGGAAGCAACTTGGAATAATTCCTGTGACAATCACTCGTTGTTGCCTTTCTCGAAATTGAGTTTGACGTCTAATAAATGGGTTTTCTACCTGTTCTTGCCACTTTTCACTTGACTCGACATCACTCCTTCAAAACTATTCTCATGGCATTTCACCTGAAACTATTGGAAATGGATTGACTTTTTCCACATTTGAATTTCATCCAACATTTTCGGAACGATTTAACAATCAAGCCATTAAAATATCAAATGAAGAAATTCATTTGTTTTGACTTTCAACTTAGAGTCCTATTTTTATTGCTTTACAGGGAGACGTAAATTAAAAATCTAACCAAATCAACTTATAGAGTAAAAAATCACAAAAAAGAATCTACAAAGAGTCTATCAATATACACTGGAAACAAAACTCTCTTTCGAAAGAAATCTACCTTACGTTCAGTAAATTTAATGGAATATAAGAGTAAATATTTATAAACTGCATGGACTACAAAGAAAAGGTTAAAATTTATTCCTACAAAAATTAATTTGGACTTGCTGCTGCGTTAATTTGCGTAAAACGGGCTTTCTCTACTTTTAAAAATTTTTCCTTCCTTTCACAAAATCAACACTTCCAATATTCTTTTTCGAAATTATTTTGACTTCTTTGTTTCTTTCCCCTCCATTTAACCCGGCATTGCACAGAGATATTCAAATGCATAACATATTGGCATGAGAATTCTCTTTTCCCTCTCGGTCTCAGCACTTTCCCGTGTTTCATGCTAATATCATTACAATTCCCTTTTTCGAAATTACTTTGACTTCTTTGTTTCTTTCCTCCATTTAACCCGACATTGCACAGAGATATTCGAATGCATAACATATTGACATGAGAATTCTCTTTTCCCTCTCGGTCTCAGCACTTTCCGGGGCTTCATGCTAATATCATTTGAAATCCCTTTTCCGAAATTTCTTCCACTTCTTTTCATTGTCAGATAGGTTTCTTTTCTCTCTTTATAGCTAGGCGTTACACGGGCTAAATGAGTGTAAAACTATTCCCCGAGATAAGATTTTCCTTCAAATTTCAACAATTGACTTATAAAAAACAATACTGCTTTAATTAAAAAAAATATCAATGAAAAGGATGCGGTTCTGATGATAAGAGTAAAACCATAACACTCTCATTATTTTAACAATTAATTAGTTTCTAAATCCAAAATAATAAAATTTCAGATTTTCATTAATCAGTCAATCGTTACATATAGTTAGCTTAAAAATGTCTCTAAAATGTATTTTTATTCATAATAATAGACGATGTACTTTTTTATTAACAAATAGTTCCTTTAGTAATGAAATAATAGAAATACTCTTTTGGTTTTAAAAAATATATTAATTTAAATTGCATATGTGTGTAAAATAATTTAATATTCAAGAAATATTTTTGTTAGAACTGGTACGTAAAAAATGTACTACAAAACTATGTTATGGTCAGTAAAGCAAAAGAAAAAATATTTTGAAATTAAAATAACTTTCGTAACTTTAGAAAATGCTTGAAGTATCATTATAAGGCATAGAAATTAGGCTGTCAATTAATAATGAAGCATAAAATATATGAACATTGATTTTATTTTTTCTATGGAAGTTATGCTTATTTAACTGAATAGTTTTTTTAAAATTGAAATGGGCAATTTCTTACGTTTCTTTTATGACATTTAATGTTAAAAAAAGTTATATATTCAGGCATTATTTTAAAGTAAACTATAAGTTTTATGAAAGAGAGTAGAATTTGATATTGATAAATATTTTAAATGACTCCTTGAAATGTATTGAGTCCTTTCATCTTAATCTGGCATCATTTTTTATTTATAATTTTGAAAAATAAATAAATATTTATAAAAAAAACTGACCCTTTTATATAAACATGACAAAAATCTTTGTTTAAAAAGAAGGCAAAACATTAATAAATTATCAACCTAAAGAGAAAAATATCCACATCAAATCTAAAATGCATTCAAATCAACGTAAATGCCACGGTATTTTCTTCTCGGCGTAAAAGACAAAAAAGAACTCTTTTGGGTCAAGAATCAAAAAGATTTCGATTAATTTCTAAGTTATATAAGTTATCTAAGTTATAGTTAATACAATATAGTTATATCTAAGTTATAGTTAAGACAATTCCCCCCCCCCTTCCGCTGAAGGAGGGATAAAGCCAGGTTGGCCAATCCTGACTGGCAAGCCCCCAGAGGATAAAAATAACAATATTTCTATAGTATAAAATTTCCTAAATGAAATCAAAATCTAAAAAATATAATAATTATATAAAAGAGAGTTAGCTGGTAAATCCTGACACATATATAAAATAGCAATAATGACTAACAAAATATCAAAAATTGGATACCCAGTATCACATTAAATAAAAAATATATTCTGAAAAGAATATTACACATGTAATACCTTCACTATGATCAAAATAATATTGAGGTTAAACATAAGAACATAAGATAAAGATAATTCACACTAAGCCTTCAAAAATACAGTAGTGTTAAATAAAAGAACATAAAAGAGAGAGAGAGAAATCTATTTAAATCTTCACTAAATCTGTAGCAATAAATAATATTTATAAAACACTCTCACAGTCTTTATTTTTTCTTTTATTTGAATCACCTTACTCAACCACCTTATTTCAAAAATGCAGCTACAGTAAAATCTTCAGGATATCACATAATATTTTGCAACTTTTCAAAATTATCACAATACAACCTATCCAAATTATAATAAATATTCAGAATGAAGTTTCATATCATTATGTAATATAACTCAAAGTTAACTAAGTATGTAACAAAACACTCATCATAAAATTGTGTACATTTTGTTTCTAACATGTGTGTGTTCTTTATTTACGAATGTTTGTGTATAACAGAAATGTTTTGCACAAGTGTGCTATATAAGTTTATGCCAAAGGTAAAAGATACATTATGTTTTCACTACTCATAGTAATACGTTGAACAATTTTAGAAATGATTATCACTCAAAGAGAGAGTATTCTCAACATTCTAGTTTTATAAAATTCAACTCCTCACCATATTTTCATCTAGTCAAAATAGCAAAAATGACTAATAAAACATCAAAAATTGGGTATCAGTTCTAACTGGTGCAAGTCACATATGCTAACCACCCTACCAGTTAGACTTGATCGCAGGGGGTGAAAATCCTTTCAAGTGAGGGGTGAATAACTTAGAGAAAATTTATTGAAGGATGGATTAATTAGATTATACCTTGGTCTGTTCAAATTTAAATACGGGACATATTTTTCACTTATTAAGGTGTGTTGGAAAGCTAAACTCATATTTTTGACAATTTGAGATTTTTACATTTTCAAATTGTATGAATTTTAACCTTTCCAAAAATACCTTACTTTAACCTCTAGGGTAATTAGAAGCCCTTAAAACCAATGTTTAAATAATCGTTGAAACTGGGTCCCGCCCAGTGAATAGCGAAAATTGTAAACAAAGTACTTCATTTTTGCTTAAAAGTTGAACGTTTAATATAAAGCAAAACATGTATCTTTTATTGTAAATTGAGCCTTTTATTTTTTTATTTCCTAGCCGATTAAGTCTCACTGTATACATTAAAATCAATTTATCTCAAAATGTAAATTTTGATGTTCGATGTACCTTTTCTGAAAAATTACTGTTCAAAGGTATGTAAATTTTTTATGATATATTTATAATGATGATTAATATATACTGGGGAATGAGCTTTTTGTAAGAAACTCAAAAATTTATTTTTTACAAAATTTTATGTGAAAAATGGGTCAAATTTCGCAATGTTTGATAAAATATTTTATAAATTATTAAAAAATTCAAAATTAGCTAAAATCTCATTTTAGTATAATCAGAAAGGTGTACTTTAATTACATGAAGAAAAAAAATTCAAACATGGACATGTAACAGATTTTGAGAAAAGATGCATCGAAAACAGCTAATTTAACTTTGTCAGTATACAGGGTGTATCTAAACTCTGCGGCAAAACTTTAAGGGGTGATAGTACACATCAAGACAAACAATAGTAAATAGGAAACTTAGGGTCCCAAACGGATTGGTGCCA
>BMAV01010269.1:12500-37824 GCA_019973955.1 Trichonephila inaurata madagascariensis
TGTGACCTGTTTCACAGATGCCCGACCCGCACGAACGTGTGGGAACCGTCTGCGTTCCGGGGGGAGGGGGGGGCAGCGGGAATTTTTTTATTATTTTTCCCAGTGTCATATAGTATTAATAACCAGAATAATTTAATATTTAAAGATAAAAATAATTCGGGTCTTAAAGGGATAAATGGATGTTTAAAATGAATTTTTTTAAATTAAGACTATGTACAGAAATTGAAAAAAAAAAATCCCTTGCATTTTTTTTATTCGCCAAATTTTGTGATTTTCATTGCTTATAGACACCTTTTTTCTAGTGTAACCCATGAGCACACTTGAAGTGCACGGTGAAACAGATAGTCATTTGGCGTCAAACGGGTTTTCGAGGCTAAACCCTTGGTTTTCAATAAAAAATCGTGTTTTGTTATTAAAGTTTTTATTTTTTTTGAAGTCTTAATTTTTAAGTTAATATACTTTCAAACTTCCCACATCGATTGCAAACAACGGTAATTTTTAAATAAAAATATTAGAGAAAAAGACAAAAAAAATTTTTTTTTTTCTTTAAATTCGTAATTTTTAAGCAATTTTTTCAATCTTTGTATAGATTACGGAAAATATTGTTCTACACAGGGAAAAAAGTTTTGTGCAATTATCTTTATAAATGATGAAGTTATTAAATATATAGTTAAAACTTTTTGAGTATTTTTTTTGAAAAATCGCAAAAAAAAAAAAAAAATTTCGACATTTTATTTTTTGAATGACTGTTTCTAAAAGAGACAAGCGTGAAATCTTTTTTAGTGTATAATATTGATTTTTTTAACACTAAAAGAAATGCTTACGAAACGATTTGTGAAACCGCCTCCCTTAGGTGACCGTTTCTTTGATTATCCGCGTGAGCTAGAGGTGTAGGGTTTACAAAAGGAATCGACATTTTTAAATTCTTAATATAACTTTATTAAGAATGTGACTTAAGCCTCTAACAATTTAGATAATTATAGTTAAGAGAGAATCTACGACGAACAAACACACAATAATAGTTATACTGAATCGCGGACCACTATCAATATCTAATCCGCCTAATCTCACTTCTAATAATATTACAATATCGAATAGTCAATCCTACCTTAATTTGATCGTAGCTTCAATACTATGCAGAGGCGTCTGGGCGCATGTGCAATGGTATGTACCTTGACCTAATGGCTTAATCTTCAAAGTAACTTCTACTGGCTGTCAACTCACGCTTGTATCACACAATCTATCATATAACATTCCCCAAATTGCCATACGACTTACTGAAACTTCTGTTATTTGAAAGCTATGTGATTTTGCATTTCCTTACGTTTCGCTCTTGGGTTTGGGTTTGGGAAAAAAGATGTCATTAATCTTTGGCCCAAAACCCAAGGTCATGTTAAGAAAAAGCGCGTGACTCCCGATTTAGAAATCATTTTTAAAAAAACTCAAAAAATACAAATATTATTATTTTGTTAAAAATAATTAAATAAATGGTGGCCAAATAAATGATTTTTCCTATCCTGTAATTATTTTTTTTGTCAAAGTTTCATATAAAAATTAGATCGCTGTTTTAAAAACACAAAACTGCAAAAAAATATTCCCCTTATCGTTCTTCATTCCGGTTGCCAAGCACAGCGGAATAAAAAGCCAACAGGGGTAAAACAATTATGCGTTGTAAAGTTTTTAATTAATAACTTTTTAACTAATTGCAATATCAGAATATAAATGGTCCAAACAGGTTTCCTTGGATCATTCCTGATCTTTTGGTACCTTCGGCGAGTTTCTGCGTCATGCGGTTTTTGACGTTTGTTTACCTACGAATTTTAATAGTGTAGATTATATATATTCTCAAGAATCAAGGAAAACTAATAGCTAGCCAAGAGATCATGGTAGCGAATATGTGGCTGGCATTGCTTCTGGGTTCGAGTCCTTGAAGCCCCGAAGATACATCGCATAGAGGGATGGATGTAAGCTCAGTATGTCAAGTCACAATGACGAGGCTTACAAATCTGAAGAAAGGGATTCCACTCCGGATGTCACTTGACCTGTCAAAATGAATTCTTCTTAGGGCTACATTAATACATGATCAGTTCGAAGTATTTCTGAGAGGAAATTGCAGCATTATTAATAAAACGTAGAAAGATGTTTTAAGATTTGCTAATATTTTTTATATTCCTTTCGACTTTTAAGAAAAAAAATGCACATGTGACGTCATGATCACGGGATGTGTGTTTTCCTCCAAAAAACAAAACATTCTCGTGCTTTGTTTTGTAACTTCGTATATAGTCTATTATTCTTTTTAACGTAACCAAAAAAGGAATGTCAAACCCTACAATCTCGTTGTTGCTTTTACTTCACATAAACATTATTTTTACATTCTAAAATGCCGTGTTTCACAGCATTTGTTATTTGTAAACAAAGTTATTTCTTAGCAAATTTATGACTTTATATATATTTTTTTATACAGATATTTCTAGTAATTATGAAAAAAGATAGCTTGATTTAACTGTTACTTACTTATATTCATATAAAGTTTCCTTTTTGCTGTTCTTGAAATCCATTTCAGTAGTATTGTTAAGATAACTAGGGTTTTAATATTATTTATTATTTTATTTGTTTAAATTTAATAGAAATATTTGTTTGTCTTACACCTGATAAATTTTTAATTTAATTTTGAGAATGAATATTTTATGCAAAAATTCTTTTCAAACACATATGTATATTTATTACTTTGCATGTTTGAAATGCTACTAAATAATCATGCTTTCGGAAAGATAATACTGTCTTGAGAATTTTTATTTCAAGAATTAAATTACAATAACAATGTTTCAACCGAATTAATGCAAATTGAAATTAAAAATTATACCGAAAAATTAACTTTCTCTTAAAAATACTCTTTACTTGAACATAATGATACAATGTCATTTATAGTCTTTCGATAGAAAATGAAAATGCATTTAATAAATCTAAATGAATTTCTTACTTTAAAATAAAATTTTCAAATGTTTCATTTACTTATAATATATTCTTGTAATATATTAAAATTAAATGCTAATAAATGATGTATCTTAAATAAATTGTAATTATCAACTTTAACTATCCAACAAAAATTATCAATGTTCCTGTATGGGAAAAATTTTCACGAAAACAATTTAGCTTGTTCCCCCATAGCAGGGATGGCGAACCACTGGCACGCGACACAATATTTTGGGCAGGCCAGCGACAAAAATGGTTTGTATTTTATTTCAAAATAACTAAGTTCACTATGAAGTCTTATGAACAAACGCGAGTGATCGGTCGAAGGGTGGCGGAGAGCACACTCGTTTGTTGTTGTCTTGCCTTAGTTACGTCGTGGACTACAATTGTTTAGGATGCAAAGTTTGTCTAAGCATAGCATAATCAATTTCATTGACACAACTGCATTTTACAGTTTATTTGTGTTATATTTAAGATTTTTAAGTGCTATTTAACGGCTAGTTCAACAAAAGAATAAAAAAAGTCAAGTAGAGTAGATAATTTCAAATTTGGTGAATCTAGAAATATGGTATAATTAGTAAAGGCAAAGAAGCGGTGTGTGTTTTATGTTCTGGAATAGGGGTATGCAGAACATGATCTGTGCAAAAAGGCATTTTGAAAACAATCACAAATTCTCTTGTCAAAAGCAAAAATAATGAATTGCTCCAAAAGTAATTGAGCATGCATTCTACGAAAAGTAACAATCCTATTTGTCAACCACACAATCTTGCAACAACAGAAGTCATACCGTTACTTTGATTGGAATGACACTGAAACATTTTCAACTATGCAGTGCAAAAGATATTTTTTCGTATTAAATAAAGAGTTCTCAGTTGTTAGAATTTAATTTTATTATTTCCCAATAATCACGAGTCCAAATTATTTGACGGCACGTCTATGCTTGTTAAACACTTGTTTAGAAAAAATGGCACGTTGATCCATAAAGGTGCTATTGAACCATTTTTATGGATGACATTGCACGGCTCCACCGAACTCATGATGTTCAGCAGCTACTGGAAAATGAAGAGATATCACTCGAATGAATTATTTCAATCCCATAGAACATGTGTGGGATGCTTTGGGGATTACATCCTCCGGGAAACACCCAGCAACTGAACAGATGCCAATTGAGGAATGGACACTCTTACATCAAAAACTGTTCTCGTATTGAGTATGGAGAGAAGGACAGTGAAGGGACTATGGAACATCTGCCTGTTCCTTTTGGACAGACAATCATGTGTTGCGATCTCAAGAAAGCCTTTTTTTCTCTTGGATTCCATACTTTATGCATTGTATTCCGTTTTCACCAGCCATGCTTTCTTCAGCGTTTAAGAACAAAATGCTGTCGCTCAATCTCAGATGAAGTTATGGCGAAAACAACACCTGTTGGGATCCTCAGTGTTGTAAAAAAATCTACGTTCACAATCTTTTGTTACCAGAATTCCTTGAAAAAATGTTTCCGTATATTAAACTATAGTAATAAATGCCTAACGATGAAATTCCATTGACTCATTTTTGTCAAATAAGAAAGATCAGCTTTTCAAACATTTTGTAGAATTGGTTTCCGATTTATTCTCATTTTATGCCTTTTTAATTTACGCCATTGTAAAAACGTATTTTAACTATTTTTCTTATAACTGATTTCTATAAGCAAAATATCAGATAAAAAAAATAATCGAAAACAAACCAGTCTATTCGTATAATAAATATTTTTCTGATCAAATCTACTCGTTGTCCATTAACTGTTTCTGGGTTATATTTTAAATCAGCTGAGTATATAATTGCACGAATATTTTTGTAATAATGCAATAGATAAGCTTTTGATTTTGGGCCAGTTGTTTCATGACTCTTAAGTAAAAAAAACTTGCCACCCAACCAGTAGGGTGAATATGACCCTCGGATTGTAACCGAGTGGGTTCGAATCCCGAGTAAGGCATGGTTGTATTTTCTCCGGGAAAGGAAGTCGAACTTTCGCCTGTATTGGATTCCCGTCTCGAATGGAAAGCAGCACACCCCTTCTGTCTACGCTATCATTTGTAATAAATGTCTCTGCCATTTATTACGCAACTGTCGATTCAAGATTAGGGTGCAAAAAATTCCATTCCTTATATATTTCTGTTGGTAGAGTTCGATTTCAAATCTATTAAGAACGTTAAATTAGAAGAGACACAAAGTTAATTTTTAAATCGGAGAGGAAAAAAATGACAGGGGGAAGAGTAAAATGTAAAATAACAAAATCTCTGCATTTATTACGCAACTGTCAATTCAAGATTAGGGTGCAAAAAATTCCATTCCTTATTTCTGTTGGCAGAGTTCGATTTCAAATCTATTAAGAACGTTAAATTAGAAGAGACACAAAGTTAATTTTTAAATAGGAGAGGAAAAAAATGACAGGAGTAAGAGTAAAATGTAAAATAACAAAATATCTGCCATTTATCACGCAACTGTCAATTCAAGATTAGGGTGCAAAAAATTCCATTCCTTATTTCTGTTGGCAGAGTTCGATTTTAAATCTATTAAGAATGTTAAATTAGAAGAGACACAAAGTTAATTTTTAGTCCACTGCTCTTGTGAATTGATTGTTGGTTTATTAACTTTCTGAAAGAACACGGCAACGGACACGTAACGATCCACTGACGTCACACACTCTCTCCAAACTTGCACACCACGTCAACTAGGGGATTCTTCAGCATAACTAGCCTTTCAATTTCTTGTCCAAGTCTCTTCGATAATCTTATTGAAAAAAACTGCGTTGTTTTGAAAAGGAATTAGAACATCAGGAACAATGATTGAAAAAAAAATACTTTTAGATTTCCTTAATAAATAGTATTTTTCAATTCGATTGAGATTTTAGAGTACAATGAAGCGATATTAATGAGTAGCAGAGGAAATAAAGTGACTCAAAAAATATTTCCAAAATTGTATTCCGCGACAAATTTTTTTTTTAAAGAAATGACCGAAATACGGTCTTTAAATTGAATTCTTGGTATCTGGTGATGTTGTTATTCCAGCCCAGAGGAAATTAAATAAGTCATGATGCACACATGAAAACAGTGAATTTCTCGATAAAGTCGACTTAAATTAAAGAAGCATACAATTCATAACACAAATGGTCGACAGAATAAATGTCATCATCTACGTCTATTTCGAATATACTAAATGTAACCAAAAGGAATATTTTTAAAAATTAGTACTACTAAGTATTTTTGGCAACAACTAATAATAGTTAGATCAAATCGTGTTGAAAATGACATATTTTGAAACTAGCATTCTAAGCACCGAGTGCTTATTCAAACATGCAAGATGACATTTATTGAATGAAAAGGTTCTCTTCGTATCTATTTTCATCCGACCGTTTCCAATCCAGTTTGTTATGCAGATAATTATAGAGGATTCTCAATAACAATTATATTTCGTATTAAAGAAATTCATTTCTAGTTCTTATTGTGAAAATAATTATTGGATTGAAGGATGTTTCTAAATTTAAAATTCAGTTTATAACTGTCCTTTAAAGTTTCATCATTTTCATCCCTAGTTAAATCATTCGATTGAGAAATTTGAAGATCGAATGATAGTGTTGAGAAATAATTCTTTTTGTCACCGTTCTTGAAACCATTTCAATTCTGTCATAAAAAAAAATCTATTTTTCGAAAAATCAAAGTTAGTTTGTTTTCTTTCTAAGGATTTATTTAACTATTGAATTTTCTCGTAAGTTGATCGAAAAGTATTTTAAGATATAAGAGAAAATCATTTTGGAATCGGTTTAAAAAACATACAGTATCAAATCTTTCGTAATCTTTTTGAGAAATAGATTTGCTTGTAAAAATCAAAATTTTATAAATAGACAAAAATAAAAAGCTTTCTTTTAAGACCATTGTGGTCTAATGTTAAAGCAATTGTTCGATTTGAAAAATAAATAACACCCTCTTTTAGCTTCACTTAAGTACAATTTGATTATGACATTATTATAAGAACCTTTTTGTGTTTGTGTGTGTATAAAATGCTTTCTCTAAACTTTCCAGGATCTTTCTATCTTCAGTTGATTTGATTTTTGATTAACTAAAACAAAACACGAAGGCTCTCTTAAGAAGCATCTGAAGTTTGAAAGTATCGCTTAGTTTTGCATCTTTTACTTTTTCAAGGAAGCCCTTAACGATACATTGAAAAATTAAATGAAGCTACCAATAATTTTCTCAGCAACTTGAACGTTTCTTATATTTAATTGTATGGGAATTTATGTACTTCATAATAACAAATTACTTAGCTGTGTCTTTTCACACAAAAAAGTGCTACATTTCATGTAGATCAGGCAACAATCTTCTGTTTAAGAAACAAAATTTGAAAAGAAAGTTATAAATTAACTAAATAATACAGATCTCTTAAACAGAATGAGGATAAATATTACACTGTCATGAAAATTACTTATTTTTTTAAAAACTCTCCTGATGTGTTTAAAAACGGGAAATTTACTGTTTAGATTACTGTAAAAATGGATGAATTGTCGATCTTTTCAATGATAAGCCCTAAAACAAAAATAAAATCGATTGTATACAGTTAGTCAAAAAAAAAAAAAGTGCGTATAGTAATGCATAAATCTAATGTAAGGCCTTTTTTTCAAAGTAAATTACAGTATTTAAAAAAAAAAATTATGTTTAACATCATTCATTTCGGTTGCTGGATAATTGTCGGAGTGATTTTGTGAAAAGGGACGGAAGTGTGTTACAGAATGTGACGTAAGCACGCGCTACTTGATTTGACCAATGAGAGCACGTGGTGGTATCTCTTCACTACCCTCGCGTGGGGGTCCAACTTTAGTAGCCAATCAAGCACTCGAGCGCTTGATTCTAAGCCCCCGATCGGTCTGCAAAATCTACCCCTTAATTGTTAGAAACTCTGTATTGAGCAGAGCAAATAAATTGCTTATGTACACACTAATCCTCAGACCAGTTTTAACGTATGTCGGGCCAATTTGGGCACATGCAGCTAAAACTCATATCAATCCAATTGAAGTTTCTCAAAGCATCATTCACCGACAAATATTAAAAGTTTGATGGTTCAGGAGGAATAAAGACCTCAGATCCGTGAGCAAAATGATGTCTATCAGACAATTTATCAAAAAATTTGCAACTTTCAAAAAATTCCATTTCAGGATAAATAATGCCTCTTTTCTCCTGAAGGATACCAAATTATTATCAGTCCAATAAAATATACTTTTTAAAAACTATTGACAAGCATTAATAATTAAGACAATAGGGATCTAATAAAATAGACTCGACTAATTGAATATTAGAAATACCAAACAGTGTTAAAGAAATGTTGATATATGTGCGAAACACCTTCTTGTGTTTTTATTTCAATTATTAACTTTTAAAAGATATCAGGGATGTAAATTGAATTCAAAGGCGTAACAGAGAATATTAGGGTGGGGCGGGCCGGGGGAGGGGCAGGGTTTGGGTTCCAAGCGGGATCTTGCAAAGGGTACTTGGCGTCAGTCAGGCTTTCGGCCCCTGAAATCCTGCACCCCCCACCCCACCCCAGGCCCGCGATACGGGGTTGTACGTTACACCACTGAATAAATTTTATTTCATGCGCATTTAGTAAAGACGTGTATATAAAAGTCTCTCCTGGATAAAAGAATAGAGAAGTGCAAAATTGAACTTAGATTTCTTTCTACGCATTGAGATTACTCAAGTGGATGACAAGCATTTTCTAACATGTCATTATCAATTCAGTTGACTCACAATCATTCTCCACATCATTGTTTTCTCTACATTGTCTTCTTTACTATTATTCCTCATAATCACTCAAATCCTCCGGTGGCACATGGACTTACTGAAAAATTTGAAGAAATTGAAAAAAAACAATAATAAATATCAATTTTTTTCCAATTTTATTCAAATGTGGTTGTCTCAGACAAAAAAACAATAATATACTTAAAATATACTTAATTATTTTTAATTAATTGAAATACAATAGAAAACTATCGTGTAGAGAGAATGTTTTTCATTATTGTGTGCGTTTGCTTTGCAAAAGAAGTGCTCTCACGCGCGCGAGATTTTTGAATTTGAGGGAGCGTGTCTTAAAATATCTGGAATGAAATGTCTAGTGAGTGCTTGCTATTTCAGAATGATGATTAGCTAAAGAGTTGAGCTTTTCTTACCGATAAACTGGGTTATTTAAATTTGAGATTACGCGGAAGAGATTGTATTTTTTGTACTCTACTTAGATTTGCCTAAAAAGTGTGCAATTTCATAAAAATTCCATAATAAAATATAAGTAAAAAATTTTTATTTCATATTTTGTTGTTGGAAAAGTTGGAAGTGGCACGCCTAATTTTTTTTTAATCCGATAGTAGCACTCTTCCTAAAAAGGTTGGCCACTCCTGCCCTAGATACTTATCGTATTCCGAACTTTTATTCAATTTTTATGAACTACAACGTTCAGAAATTTTCGATGACTGAAAACAAGGGATAAACGTTTCTAAAGGAAAACCTTAATTGTCTTTCACTGCGTCGCTCTAAAAACAGAAAATTCAAAGGAGAGTTTTTTTTTCTCTCTTCCGGATCCCTGGACAACAGAAACCCTTCAAAAATGAACCTCTTTTCAACAGGTTGCCTTTGCTTCGGAAGAGAAGGGTTTCCCAAAATCTTCGCATCCACTTTTTTTAAATACCGATCAAAATAATAGAGATGTATTTTTAACACTTCTATAGACGTATTTTCTTTTTCAGAATTTGATTTCAATAGAAATGGATGAAGATGAGTGTTACTTACTCAAAAAAAAAAAAAAAAAAAATGAGAGATAATGTTTTGATATTACATATTTTAGATATGCACTATTGGTATTAAAATATAAGAAACATTTACGAAACAGAAAAGGAAAAATGCTTTGATTTTCTATTTCACTATAAATTTTGCTTCGCGATCCCATTGCATTTATAGAATAATACACTTGTGCGGTCGAGTGCATTGTCATTTTCTAAATTTGAATTATATCGAGATAACATTGCGAATTTTTTCTAGAATTTTTTTGTTCAGATATTAAAATTCTAGTCAGTATTTGTCTAAATTGATGCATGATATAAGCATAACACAATCCCCCTTTTAGACTAATAATTACAATAATGTAGGTGAGATCATTATATTAATGTTTGACAATCAGTATAAAACTTATGGAAATATTTGTGATACTGAAATCAAATTTCATTTCAGGTTGAAAATACCATAAAAAATAATAAAATTGAATTTTTGAAAGTGTAGTTAAAGACTTACATGAGCTCAAATAAAAATCAGTGTTTAACGGTTATGCTCATTTTTTTTTAAAAAATGAAGCATTATTTTAACATGTTTATTATGCGAGTGAAATTTCAAAAAATATCAAGTTTTCCTAATGCTAAGCATCCACTTGTTTCAAATAAAGTATCCTTTGATCTAAAAAAGTCTTTGGAATTGAATTCAGGTAGTTTCCTTTCGTTTGTTACTTCCCAATTCACTAGCAATGTTTGTTTGAAGGAAGTCTTACCTTTTGGTCAGATGCGGACACATAGGAGAGGGACCAGAGACGAGCGCAACACAGCAACGTGGGACAGGGAAGTTTCAGGAACTTTTTTCGCCCCTGCTTCTTTGACATGATGACGCAGGGCTGCCACTCAATTTTTTCGAAAATATCACAGAGAAATTATAGTTCAGTTCATCCTCGCAGCTTTTTTTTTCTAAATCTTGATAGAAAACGGAGAAAGAATAAAGCTAATGTTTTGGGTTGGAAAAAAGTCGGAAAATTTTGTCTTTCTTATGAGCATGGGATTTGAATGGGAAATGCGGAGAAACGATTGTTTCGCTGGAAACATGCTTCTGCCGCTACATCGCGTACAGGGTTACAAACTGGAAATGAAAAATCGCCAAGTACTTCGCCAAGGAAGAGAGATTGCCTATATAACAGAAGAGAAGGCATCTTTCAATTGATTGACATGTGTGAATAGAAACATTATTGCCAAAATATTTTGTGACTCAACTCAACACGTATTTTCTATAAACGTTTCATTTTAAAATACATAACATTTTTTAGAGAAAGCTTCTCATGTGGTATGGGGGTGGAAAGTGTTTTCACTTGAATGTCTAGTGTGGGGGGGGGGGCCAACCCGTGGCACGCGTGCAACTGTGTGGCATGGCTGAATTGTGGCATGCGAAGATTTATTGAAATTTTTTTTAAAAAACTGAAAGATAATAATATTATTAACAATTTTTTACAGTTTTATTAAAATACGGTTGTCTCAAACACACAAAAGAGAAAGAAAACACCAAAATTTAATTTAAATGTACTTAATTGAATGACTACAGAAAATTATAATGTAGAAAATACTCCTTCACTGTTTTGTGCGCTGGTTTTCCATAGGAAGTGCACTCGCTAGGTTTGAGGGAGCGTGTTTTAAAATATCTGGAAGACAACAATGAATTGCTCAGTGAGTGTTTGCTACTCAAGAACGAAGATTAGTTTTAGGATTTAACCTTTCTTACCAATACTGTGGGCAATAATAATTTAATAATCCAAATATATATATATATATATATATATATATATATATATATATATATATAAATTTTTTGAATTTAAGATTACAAGGAAAAGATTGTACTTTTTCCTACCCTAATTGTTCTGTAAATGATCCATGTCTTGTTCTGTAAACGAACTTTTGCTTTTTTATAACTCGATTTTTGGAGTAAAATAATTAACACATTTCACATTAATGTAATAACTCTATTCTGAAGTTAATAAGGCTCCGATTTAAAAATTTAATATTTATTTTTTAGGATTCATTCAGTCCTAGGTTTAATGATTTTCAAAAGATGATAAAAATTTAAAAGAAAGGATCTATTTATACATCTTTTTCTCTGAAAGAGCTAATTGTTATCCACCTGAGACTTAAATAGGACCTATAACATTTTACTACACTGAAAAGCAACTTATTTCAACTGCAAGAGATATGAATTTTGGAAAGTTGTACCAACAGTCAATTTTCCAAATTTACACCATTTGGCTGTCTGATATTGTTGTAGATTTGGATTAATATGTTTATGCACAAGTATTTTCTATTATGAACAGAATTAACTCAAAATATCCCTCAAAATTAACCGATACACACCTAAAACAACCTACTTCTGTTAGCATCTTCCAAAATGAATCCTAATATAAATGACTTGGTTAAAAAAAAAAAAAAAACTATAAATTCACACACACACAAACCCCATAAACAAAATACTGACTGTTAAATAATTACTAAGAATTAAATGTTTCAAGTTACTCATTTTTATTTTATACCTATCCTAACTGATCGAAACTGTAAAAAATTTTAACATTGAAAAAAAAAAGCTATGTTTGTACTTTTGTCTTATTTATTATATTATTTTTAAATTATCACTACTTACAGACTTGCATAAAAAATCCCATACAATAAGGTAACATTTGTTCATCTTTTGTATTTGTTGTAAGCATCAATTCCTTTTTATCAGAAAGTGGCCCAAAAATATTGGCTACCCTTGGTCTAGTGCAATGATGAAGAAATTCAATTCAAATCACAGATGGAACGAATTCAAGTTCATATGACGCCCATTTGCATTATATCATTCTTAGTTTGGATAGCATTGTCCTCTCAATATAATACAACTATATATAAATGGGATACATTCTATTACCTGTAGAAAATAGATATCGATGAAATAATTTATCTCGATGCAGCACCCCTTTCGATATTGATATATTCTTTGATTCGAATTGGAGCAAATGAAATTTTTTCTATCTATATATTTAGTATTTGTAGAAAATACTAAGAATGTGGAGGATTTACGACGTTTCATTCCAAACTCTCTTATTTGAGTTGAATAATTTTTAATCTCATGGTAATTTAATCTTGACGTATTTCTAGATGGTTTCACAATAATCCTTCATGTTATTTATTGTGCTCAGATGTCGTCCAACCAAACTACTCGGGTTGCAAATTAAATGCAAATTCGTCATTGAAACCAAATTTAGATAGGTTGAAATTGTTCACAGTTGCAAGTGATTTTCGTCCATTTTCTGAATAGACGCGCAAGCATTTTCTGATCTGAGCACTTTCGATAAAGCAAGTCTGATAGACAGAGCAGCAGCCTGACATTAAAAAAAGACAACATGGAAAGTAACCTGCTGCACAATAGATTAAACTGAAATTTACAAGTCCTCACGTTGTGTGGAAGCTAGGAGTTGTCTAGCCACTTGGCACAAACTCTATGAGGTATAAAAGATCATTGTGAAATATTTTATTAATTGAATGAAATGTATTACAAAAAGGTACATATTAGTTTCAAATCTAAAAGTACATGACAAGTTCTGAAGTGGGAATAGTAAATATTTTTTTTTTATTTCTAATGGCCAAGGTTACAGAAGACTACTACACCACAAAGGGGTAGGAACAAAAACAAAAACAGACAAAATAAACAAAGTAAGAAAAAAAAATTTAAAAAAAAAATGAAGAGAAAAGTCTATTAACCCAATAAGTTCTTAGCTTGCCAATGAAGGTCACACAAAGAGGAGCCCTTTAGAGCTGGGCAGCGGCGAATGTGGGCAGCATCCATGTCCTCCCGAAAATCATAGAGCGTGCAGAAAGAAGCATGTGCAACGTGAATTCTATGTAGATGTTTCAGGAGACAGTCGTGTCCAGTGGTTAGACGAAGCTCAGCAACTGCTTTACGTCTTGGAGACATGGGAAGATCCTTGAGATTATTCCACCAGATCTTATTTGAATTTCTCTCAGCGTATTGTCTTGAAGAGAGATCATTCAATTTTTTCTTAATGATACGCCTGGCACTGGTAAAAGGGACAGCTTTCCTTGTTATCTGTTGAATGGAAGCTCCTTTCTTTGCTAAGTGGTCCGCAAACTCATTAAGACGATTTGCTTAGAGTACTCAGACACACTCTGCAGCAGTTTTTTGCAATCAAAATGCTAGAAAAGGCAGAAGGAGAATTGGAGTTCAGAGCAAAAATTGCCGCTTTTGAATCACAGAAGACAACAGCCCTATTAAAGCTATTCAGATGACAGTGCAACGGCTACTTGAAGGGCAACAACCTTACCATCAAAAGTGGTTGTGAATTTTCCAGTTGTTAAGTAAAAGGAGAAAAGGTGGCAATACACTCCTGCTCCAGCGCTGTCAGTTTTTCAAAAGGCTTCCATCAGTATAGATATGCGCCCAGTCAGGTTCAGGGTACATGGTGTCTATCGTTTCCAGGGCAAGTGATCTTAAATTTGAGGTATTTTGCCCTTTTTTGAAAACCGCCTGGGTAAGCTCAGTGAAAATTTGAAAAACTTAAACAATAGTTGGGTCCAGAGATGACACCAGAGGCTCAGGAACGAAATCTAAATCAAGCTGTTCCTTTAGTTCCAGTACACCCTGCACAAAACCATGTTGGGTCTTCAAACGCCTTCCTGAGTCCAAGTGGAGTTTGCTCAAAAGAGAGAGGCCGTCGGGTAGTCGTAATAATGTTTCTCATAGTAGCAGGGTGCTCTCTTGAAAGACGTTCTTTAAGGGTTTATTTTCTGTTTTCAAAAGCATTGCATCGATCGGGGTTGTTTTAACAACCTCTGTGATGATCCGCAGTGCCTGATTTTGGACTCTTTCAAGTATTTCTGTTACAGATCTAGATGCTGTAATCAGGGGCTCACAACAGTAGGTCAAGATGGGCAAAATGAATAACTTATAAGATCCAGCTAGTCTTTTCAAAAGCGTCATTCTGTTTGAGACGCAGTTTACAATGTTTTCAGTATGGGCTCTCCAGGATAACTTCCGATCAAAGGTTACACCTAAATAGCTAAGACTATCGGCTTCCGGGATGACATGCCCTCGATATGACAGATCGATATGCAAGGGCAGATGTGTCAAAGAGAATGTGACTGAGATCCAGGTTAATCTTCATGTTATTTTCATCGCACCAACGCCCTAAGACCTAAATTCAAGCCATGATTGATTAATTGTGTGGCCTATTTCTTGGGAGATTCAGTCCAGATCACAAGGTCGTCAGCATAAAGTGGGCATCTAACTCCATTAATCATTCTGAGCTGGTGGACAAGATCATTTATGTAAATATTGAAGAGGGTGTAGCTGGATACTGAACCCTGAGGTAGTCCAGTTTTAAGAACACCGTATTTGGAAAAGTCACACCCATATCTGATCTTACACAAACGCTGGCATAGAAAACCACGAAACCAATTAAACCTGTTGTTCTCAATACCAAGATCACAGCGAATTTCAGTAAGAGTTTATCGGTCCATACAGTGTCATAAGCAGATTTTAGGTCAATGACTGCTGAAAGTATTTTGCTTTTATCCAAGGCATCTTTGATAGATAGGCTAAGGAATGCTACCTGTTGGTTGGTAGATCTAAATTGTCTGAATCCAGCCTGTTCCTCTGCAAGGAGGCTATTGGTTTCTCAGAACCAACTAAGTCTTTTAGCTACAATTCTCTCCATAGTTTTCCCCAAAATGCTGGTAAGAGAGATTGGTTTGTAACTTTGCGGATCCTTTGGATCCTTATCTTTTTTATGGATTGGTAAAACTATGCCTCTAAGCCACTGAGAAGGAATAGTCCCCGAATTCCAAATCAGATTGAAGAAGCTTAACAAAGTGCTTAAGGCACAAGTACTCAGATGTTGTAGAAACTCAGAGTGTTTGACTGAGGATTTCTCCCTTTTAAGGTATCCGACTGCGTTGGGAGCCGTAATTTTAAAAAAGCGCATAAATGGATAATTTTCATGATAGTTAGTGTCACTTAGATTAGAATACATGTATAAATGTGTTTTAAGGCCATTATGACAAAAAAAATTTTTAAATACAATATTTTGGCAAAAAACTAACTTAGAATAACCTTTTTTCAAAACGTTCTCCTTTAAAAATTGTTTATATAATAATAATAATTTGTGTGTGCTTATTGTAAGTGAATACTTCTCCAGAGAGTCTGAACTAGGATTTTTGAAAAATTCACATTATTTTCATAGTTACTACCAACTGAAATAATTATCGGTGTTTTTCTGACATTTCTCCCCTCTGTTGTAGTAAAATATGGATGAATCCACTTCTAAGTTATATATTTCAAAAATTCTAGTTCAGCCTCTGTAGAGAGGTCTGAGATATATACTTGTAAAATATTATTATAATAGAAGCATCTTTCATAAAAGGAGAATGTTTTGAAAATTGGTCATTCTATGTTCCTTTTTTGTCAAAATATTGTACTTAAATAATTTTTTATTGTAATAATATTCTTAAGAAATTGTATATACGTTTTCTAATATAAGTGACACTAAATATCATAAATATTACCCATTTATAAGCTTTTGCAAAATCGAGGTTCCGAACGCAGTCGGATACCTTAAGGCAAGTAATAGCTTGAGTGAGCTCTTCTAAAGATATAGAAGTGTTGAAAAAGGGATGAGAGAAAATACTCATCTCATTTTGCACCAAAATCTGTGGCAAGTGATTTAATTTCTCGCTTAAAAAAACTTGAAGATATTCTTGCATGTTTATTCTTTTGGTGGGAGTTAGTATGTTTAACAAATGCATTGGCGATTTCTGTATAAGAGTTCTATTGGCGACTTGAAAAGGTTGTTTAGGAGCCTTCATTATTGATACCAGAAAGGAAATTGAAAACTTTCCTACTGTGTCTCTCTGATAATTGGTGCCAGAAATTAAATCATTAAATGATTTTCGTTTCTCCACAAGCACAGTTTTTCTAAACAGCGCTGACTGCTTTCTCCATGCCTGAACATCCGAAGATCTGTGTGTTGGCTCGGTTTTTCTTCTAAGTCTGTTGTGCTTAATCTTAATGTATTTGAGCTCTTCCGACCCAAAGCATCTATATTTCTTCACTCTACCTCTAGGTCTACACGTTTTTGCACAAAAATATTTCATGTGTTACTATTCCATAAATCATTTTTCACATTAAATCACTAACAGTGTCTTTAACAATTGAACTATTGTTGTTTTTTAAAATAAAAAAAGGATTGTTTGTTCGAAGGGAAATCTCACTGAAATGACAACAAATAAGTTTCCAAAATGACACCCTCCGTCGACTTTATATAATACCTGTATGATAATCAGAGCGAAAACAATTAAGGAAGGAGAGGTTATATCTACAGTAAAAAAAACTTTTTTCTATAAATCACCGTTGAGGTAACAAAAGGATGCATTTTGAAACTATACAAAATTAAGGTCACAAACATCAAATCTGATGAACTGGCAATTTCGCACAGAGACATATTATAATGGGAGAAAGAGAGAGAATATGGAAAATTTTGAATTAAGATACAGGGTTTTATCAAAAAGTGTGAAAGCATGAATTAGAGATACTCGGGAAAAATGTGTCTAATATGGAGTGTGACCATCGAGCACGAGTCTCACAACGAGCTGTTTATGGAGATACAAATAAATGTTTGTGGCCAATTCTTTCAAAAGCTTGACACCAGGGAGGAAGGAGGCTACGCTGAAAAATGGCTCTTCCTAGACCATTCCAAACATTTTCAGTAGGATTGAAACCTCGAATCCATACCATGAATATCCTCTTCTTCATGAAATTTATCTTCGTATTATCGTCCATAAGAATGTAGTCCGGGGCTCACATAGACTTCGAGGACCCTGCGCATCGAAGACGTGTTCAATATTATGCACACAAGGATTCCACTAAATCTGTCCATTTTTGGGCGCTCCCCACTAGAAGAACACTTAGCGAGTGTCGGGTGACTCATCACTGAAAAGATTCATTCTTGTGGTGTCCACAACTCATGTTTTCAGCTCCACAATATCTGGTGCTGGGTGCAGTAAAAGGGATGTACCTGACAGGAGTGAATGAATGAATTAACGTCGCACTGTTCAGCTACACGAGGGCTTTGGGCGACGGACCACGTCATTTTGAACCATGGTCAAGTGACGTGGACGACACCTGAGTTGGCACCCCCTCTCCTAACTACCACACCACACCAACGGGAGGACGTTTCAGCTCTCGACAGATTTAGCATGCATCGCTGCCTTACATGGCGGGTCTTTAGTGGTACTGGGCTCGAACTCGTGACAAAGCCAGCCACGATCCGATACCTATACCACTCGGGTACTGTGGCCACTGAATCTGACTGGACGCCGGTTTTAAAGGCCAAGTCTCTACAAGATGGCTGTAGACTGTTTGCCTGGAAGTTCTTCTTCCGGACACAGCAGCAAGATCATGAACAATCTGAGGAACTGTTGCCATCGTGCGCTTAATGCCAAGTAGCAATCCTGTGCAGATTTCAATGCTTTGTTGCCACCTTGGATGACCTTCCTGGTAACAATACCACTTGTTTGGAATTGTTTCCAAATCCACTTTCGATGCCCTTTGTAAACCTCGAGCCACTTCCGCTTGAGACTGGCCAGCTTTAATCCTGTCAATGGCTCTCCATCTCATGGAATCATCTGAGTGATTATGATAAGTCATTCTAACTGCAAACAGGCTAACTTTGCTGGTTTTAATGCAATATTCCCATTACTGGAGGCAAAATTCCCATATGCTTGAACGGTCCAAAACCAGTTCTCTGTAAAAAAAACTAAAGCTAAACAACATCTTTTCCTAAGCCGAACGTTCATATTGGTTCTTCAAAATACATAAAATGCGAATTCTATCAGTTTTACTGACGGCAATTTAGAATTATGTTGAGCAACATGTTTGTGATCTTAATTTTGGACAAAAGAGTATCAACATAAAAACAAAAAAATTAGTTCTTGAAAATGTACTTTTTTTTAAAAAAAAATTGTTTAAAGCTGTTTTCGCCATACTTCCAAGAGTGTGAACTTAACGCGGAGCACATTTTCGGACAGAAAAAATACCTCAATGTGTTTATAAAAATTTGTGACATTGTAACTCATACATTTGTTTATAAGATAGTGTTTTTAAAATTTCAAAATATTTCATAAATAATTAGTTTTTCCTTTTAACATGTAAAGTGATAGCTCATTTAGCATTACGGTATAGGAGAAAAATGCACACATTTTACAAAAGAAAAAATGTGTCAACTCGTACAAAAATGAGTAGTATGATAAAATAAGCGATTTTTTACGAGATAGTGTAGCCAGAATATAATAATAATGTTTGAGTGCTTTTATATATGAAAAAATATTCCGAATTTGGGTCCTATTCTTTAACATTAGTCGAAAACAGCCTTAACAGTTATTTCTTAACAAAAACATATAAGAAATTTTTTTAGAAAAAAGGGATTAAAATGGGATATAAATAGTTCAAGTTAAAAATTAAGTTAACTGCAATATAAATTTAAATATAAAGTCACTAAAATGTCCCAAGTATGAAAAATGTAGTTTAAAAAAGCTGAATGTATTCTGAAATCAAGACAATTTGAAAAAAGGGTAATCTTAATAATAGAGATTTCTCTCTACTAAAATTCTTACAATAATTTCTAATTAAATATCAGAGCGCTTTTGGAAGAACAGACAGAGAGACACACACATGACTAGAAAATTAAATTCCTCCTTCATACAAGGAAGGAATTCCATCGAAGATATTAAACACGTTTTCCACAAAATTCTTATTGCCTTCTGAAATCACAATAAAAAACAATCTGTATTTAGGTTTTCAAATGCATCACTTACAGAATTCCAGATGTGAAAAAATCACCTTTAGGATATATTAATACCCTATATGTTTAATCATTTCAATCCAACTAGATACGTTTTTTTAATTTATTATCTGATCAAAAAAATAAATTGCTTGAAAATTATTAAACTATGCTATTAAAAATCTGTATCTACCATTCAAAATATTTTTGCTGTTCTTTTTAGCTTTGTGACATCTCTCGCGTTCTTCTTCTAACATAACTCCTACGTTCTAACTCCACGATTAATGGCAAAACTTTTCCAACCCAAATCCAAGAAGTAAAAACGAAGCAACAATGCAAGTAAGATAACCTTTAAAAGGATAGAAAGTTTAGTGAGCAAAAATGGCAATCTTAGAGAAAGCTTAGTTTGGAACAGGTGGAAGTGTGATTAGACGGCTACTCAGGAATCACGGAGATCACGCCCGTTGTACAAGGTGCATACTATTGCACTCGCGCCTACCCTGAATATCTGAAGTTGATTGGATCGATGATTATTCCTCCAAGTTAGGAAGATTGTATTCTGAACGCTAGTATAATATTGAATCGAGATTAGGCAGATAATTAGTTATATTTTGATAAGTGATCTAATTGCGCGATCTGACTTAATTAAATCGGCGTACTTTGGTTTATTCTCACTTAATATAAGTTTGTTCGTTATATAAGTAATTTAAGTTAAATTCTTAATAAAAGTCATATTAAGAATTATAGAATGTCTCATCTTTCCGATAGTCCAACACCTCTAACTTACGCGGAACCCCCAAGACATAGCTATCGACAGATGGCTATGTCACAGCTTTTAATACCTATCCCAAAGATACTTTAATATGCCCTGCCTTAAAAATTCATCCATTTGGGATATTTTTCACAAAAAAACAAAACAAAAGTTATTGCAACTTTCCATAGCTTGTTTCTAAAATAATCCTTCTGAACTGCTTTTATATTAGCTTACTTTCCCAGAGCAAGAAAATGAAGCCAAGTTATTCCAATCAAAAGACATTGAAAGCGATCTCAAAACGAAGATAGAAGAAACGATCTCAAGTGATGTTGATCTGTGAATCTTCGCTTCTCTGTTTCATTTTCTCTTGTTGAAAATCTTATGCAAATTACAAGGCATTTTAGTACGGCATTTGATCTGTTTCGCTTTCAAGTCCATTCATAATTTAAATATTATAAAACGCGATTCAAGTGAAATTTTCATCCAATTCCAATGCAAATTAAGAAGTGGTGTTAAAATGAGTACGCATACATGTGCTAAGCAGCAGCCTCTGTCGAACTTGAATAGACGCAGGCGTGATGTACAAAATAGGTAGATGACTGGGTCTTGTTAGAAACACACCCTTTAAGTTCAGCAGCGAATAAAATATGCGCGAAGTTTTAACAAAAATTTGAAGGTCCCTATAGAGTATTAGAAGTAAGAAATAATAATAATATTGTAATATGGAAGTCAGGAAAAAGATTAACTGTTAATGTTGATCAAGTCAGAATATATCGTCCTAGGAAATGTGACAAGATTGAGATAGGAACAGGCCGCTCGGATAGTATTAGTTCACGTCAGGAAACGGGTAGTTTGGAGAACGTTCAACGAAGATCAAATGAGTCGCAATATGGTAAGAAGAAAAGGTCTGAGGTAAATCGTGAGTTAGAGGAAAAAGGGATAAATCTTAAGTCAAATCAATGTGAGAAACACACAGATAGGGCCGATAAGCGCGGATCACTTATCAGATCACTACCTAGCTCTTTTTCCAGTAATAAGACAAAAATTAAAAGAAAGCGTCAAGAAAGAGTAGGATATAACGATCGCATGGATCTTGGTCAAGTGGACCACAGAGAAAGTGGCAGAAATGTAGACCCAATAACATTAATAAAAGACCATTGTCATCCAGTAACATTTATATAAGTAGGAAGAAGAACAGGATGGAAGCAGCTGGAGTTCAAGATAGAAGGGAGTACAGCCTGCGACCACGAAAGAAAAAAGGATCAGGAGTACCGACCGGCCAATGGAGCAACGACAAACCAAGCTAGGAATAGCCGAAGAGGAGACTACAAGCCCTACATCAGGCAACATAAGGGAGCACAGAGCAACCGAGGAATGAGAAGAGGAGCCAACAGTGATAGCACCTTGTCCATGGAAGTCCTGGTGGGAGACAGACCATGACAATCAGGTTGTATTGTTTCATTTTTATGTTCTTTCCAACAAGTGGTCGGAAGAATTATTGCAAAGAAGCAAGTCTCGGACGGTGTTTAAAAGTTATAATCCAAGCAAAAGTTGACACTACAATGAGTGTATATTTTTTTTTAATTTTTTACTTGTAAAATTTTTTTCTCAATTGATGGAGAAAACAATTGTAATTATGCATTTGTTTACTTCGATGTATGACTTCGTGAGATGCGACAATTCCTTTGGTTATTTGTTTTAATGATTTATTGAAAAATGTTTGTAATTGTATAGTGTGTATCTATATATTGTTGTATTGTTTCCAATTAATGTACATCTGGTTCAGGGAAACGCGGCGTAGACAGGTTACTAACAATAACATTAACAGCGCTGCGCGACTCATGGGGAGTTTAGCGGAACCAGATGCAATGTGTACATAAAAATTTGTTGTAATTTAAAAGTAATATATAATGCATAAAAATTTTGAAACATACTGGTATTATGTGAATTTAGATTTTGCCAAGTAAGTTAAAAAGTTTTTATTTCAGGGTGACAGACCCTGTGAATTCCAATTTGAAAACCAAGTCTCAAAGTTTCTTTGTAATCTCAAATGGATGGAAAAGCAATGGAAGATATGAAGATTGTTATAGTAGTTTAAGTAACATTAAGTAGTAATTAAGTAGAGTTAAGTTAGTTAAGGGGTATGCGAACCTCGTTTTTTCCATCCAAGTCAAGTACTGTTTTTTCCCTGGTCACTCCACTCAGAAGAGGCATACCCACATATGTAAAAGTGAGAATCTAGCATGATTAAAATGCAAAACTGTTAATGTTGATCTAGTTAATTGAGTAAAATTTATTGTGGCTGTCAAGAGTTCAAATTAAGGAGGAATGTTAAATTTAATTTTTAAAATGAATAATGAAAATTAAATTTTAAGTTAAATATTGAAAATTATTAGTTAAAATTAGGATTCAAGGTTAAAATTTAAATAAAACTTAGAAAGTGAGGAGATTCAGAAATAAAAATTTAGGCACGTAATTTCTTAAGGGCCATTTAGACCCTTGAATAAATCACGTTTTGATTCTTGGAGAGGTTGTGACGGGCTCACGCGTCTTTTCTGTAACATAACCTCTGGGTTCTTTGACGGCCAAGATTAATGGCAAATCTTTTCCAACTCAAATCTAAGAAGTGAAATGCAAGTGTAGATGCAAATAAGATAGCCTTTAAAAGAACAGAAGTTTTAGTAAGCGGAATGACAATTTAGAGAAAGTTCTGTTTGGAAAAGATAGAAGTGTAATTTGTCGGCCTACCAAAGATTCACGGATTCCTAGCCATTACTACAAGGGGCATACTATTGCACGCGTGCCTAACAGCCTATCTGAAAGTGATTGAACCGTTGCGTGATTCAAGGTAGGACAGATTATTTGATATCAGAATTCGTAATATTATTAGAATTGAAAGTAGGCGGATAATATAATTATTTAGATAAGTGATCCAATTGCGCGATCCGTTTTAGCTACGGCTACGTGTTTTCTTTTATTCTCACTTAATATAAGTTTGTCCAATATATTAGAAATTTAAGTTAAACTCTTAATAAAGTCATATTAAGAATTCTAAAATGTCTATTCATTTCAAGAACCCCGCACCTCTAATTCACGCTGAAGACCCACAAAGATATCTTCGCCAAAGATCGACCATATCACAAGGTGACCGTTTCTTTGATTATACTTGTGAGCTAGAGGTGTTGGGTTTACAAAAGGAATAGACATTTTTAAATTCTTAATATGACTTTATTAAGAATGTAACTTAAGCGTATAACAATTTAGATGATTATAGTTAAGAGAGAATCTACAACGAACAAACACACAGTAATAGTTATACCGAATCGGGTAACTTGGACCACTATCAATATCTAATCCGCCTAATCTCGCTTCTAATAATATTACAAGTCCTAATATGAAATAGTCAATCCTACCTAAATCCAATCTTAGCTTCAATCTTATGAAGAGGCATCTGTTCACGAGTGCAATGGTATGCACCTTGACCTAATGGCTTAATCTTCAAGGTAACTTCACTGGCTGTCAATTCACTCTTGTATCACTTTCGCACATAACATTCCCCAATTTGCCATACGACTTACTGAAACTTCTGTTATTTAAAAGCTATGTGATTTGCATTTCCTCTTCACGTTTCGCTTCTTGGGTTTTGGTTGGAAAAGATTTGCCATTAATCTTGGCCCCCAAGGAACCCAGAGGTTATGTTAAAGAAAAGACGCGTGAGCCCGTCAGAGTTGGCCTAGTTAATAGAGTAAAATTTATGGTGGCTGTCGAGAGTTCAAATTAAGGAGGAATATTAAAAATTAAACTTAAGATGGATAGTGAAAATTAAAGTTTAAGTCGAATATTGGAAATTAAGGGTTAAAATGACTATTCGAAGTTAAAATTTAAATAGAGCATGGAAAGTGAGAATTAATAATTTCTAAAGGGCCATTAAGACCCTCAAATAAATCACGTTTTTCTTCCTTGGAGGGGTTGTGAAGGGCTCACGCGTCTTTTCATTAACATATTCTTTGGGGCCAGAATTAATGGCAACTCTTTTCCAACGAAAACCCAAGAAGTGAAGCGTGAATAAAAGATGCAAATTAGAAAGCTTTTAAATATCAGAAGTTAGAATAAGCGGGGTGGCAATTTGGGGAATGTTATGATAGAGCGTGATACATTAGTGAAGTGACAGCCAACAGAAGTTATTCTGGAGATAGAGCCATTAGGTCAAGGTGCATACCATTGCACTCGAGTAAATACGCAACTTCGATTAAGATTGGATCGACGGTTGAAGTTAAGGTAGGATTGACTATTTAATATTAGGATCTGAGATATATTGTTGGAATTGAGTGTTAGGCGTGTTGGTTATTAATAGTGGTCCGTGTTAAACTAATTATACTAATGCTATATACTGATTGCACTAATTATATACTAATTATACTAATTGCACTAATTATATATATTGTGTGTTTTGTCGTCGTAGATTCTCTCACATATATTATTATTATCTAATCTGTTAGAAGTTTAAGTTGTAAAATCTTAATAAAGCCAAATTAAGATTATGGAATCTTCTAGTTCTTTCGTTAATCCTACACCTCTAGCTCACGCTGATAATCAAAGAGAAAGGCACCCTAGGGGGGTGATATCACAATGTGTCATACAAGTGCGGGATATCAGTTTGTGGGATGGAATTGAATGTCTGTTGCTCTTGATCGGTCAATATAAGGCTGTTTAATTCTGGTTGTAGATGACGCTGTCGTTGCCGTCTATTGATGTTCCATTCGTGCTCGAGTGGAGAAAGATCTTGTGATCTATGAGGGCAAGATAACACGTTGACACTCTATACAGTATGTTGGTATGCGAACACACGTTATCCTGTAGGAAAACACCCCTTGAATGATGTTTATAAATGGCCAGTTTGAATCACCAGACTGACCAAAAAGTTTGCAGTAGGGGGGGGGGGGG
>BMAV01010269.1:37924-49418 GCA_019973955.1 Trichonephila inaurata madagascariensis
AATTAACCTTGAGAGTGCTCCTACAATCAAAGAAAATTGCTCGCACCAGACCATAACAAAGAAAGGTTGTTTGCAGGCGCTGACTTAGCCTTCTTCTAATCAATATTCATCCATCACTGGCACTAAGACAGAAACAGCTTTAACGTGTGGGTTAGATATTCTTATACGTTTTTGCTTCTGGAATAATCATATATAAGAAAATCGTGAATCTAACGATTGAGCCGGTTTGAGGAAAGTGTAAAGTGTTACTTTTTATCAACAGACGATGATTGTGGTTCATGTTTTACTTTCAGCTGGCAAATCTAGCTTTGTTTTCAAATACAACGAAAACATGTCTTCTTTTTATCTGTCGTGAAAAGGCAATTATCAATATATTTCTAATTGCTTCGATACAAATTTTTGTATTAATGTTTAAATAATTGTAAAATAGAAAAAAAAATAATTATGCTATATTAATGTGGCTTGTAGGACTCAGGATTTCGTTACCTGCACGATCGTGTGGGTTGGGCGTTACTTGAGTGACTGCAGCTGTAAATTTAAGTACTTACCATGCAAATTTTATTTTCTGTTTCAATAATTTTGATGAAAGCCTACATCAAAATGAATTATATAGTTATATAATTAATACCAAATTTTCTTGGAGGTCCAAGAAATGCCAATGGATCAATTAATACCAATGGATGAGTCCCTTTTTTTTCTTTCTGTCTCTCTTTTTTGCAATTAATTTTTTTTTTCATACATTTGTTGAGGAGTTTGGCATTTTTATCCCTTCCAAAGATAACTGCATCCATCTCTCTCCCTTACCAAAAAAAAAATCTGGGTTTTCCGGTGGGAGTTAGTATGGTGTGGTTTAAATACATATATATATTTTAAATAATAAAATTTTCTGATACATTTTACTATTTTTCATGGAATACTGTGTTAACTTTTAACCAAAATTTTTTTCAGGTGTCTAAAAGGAGAAGAATTCTCACAGAAAAAATTTTTCAATTGATGAATAAATTAGATTGAACTTAGATCAGAACTTAGTGATCTCTCGGATGATGACAATGCTGCCAACAAAACATATGAATCGAGTATACTGGAATGAGAATCAAGTTCAGATGAGAGCGATGAAGAAACACATGGGAATATTTGAAATGGAAAGACAATTTTGGATCATTCTTTACCATAAAAGTCTCTTAACGCATTCATTACATTGATTTAGCTGTTGCTAGTTCTTGGTTTCTGTGCCAACAAGATGCAATATCAAATAAAATTCCTCTAAAGATCAAAATGGACAGCTTAAAATTTAAGTTAGAGATAGTTGAAGCGTTATCAGCCTCCCCACCTACTAACAAAAGTATTTTAACTGGTGATGAAGATAACAGTGCGTGACGGATCTTTACGCGTCCTCTCACTAATCCTCTTGGGAATCTTTGGGCTAGCATTCGTGTTTAATTCACATCCATCCCTCTCAGGAAGAAACCTTGATATTCAGACTAATTTGACTATATAAAGTCAGAGTATTGGTAATTATGAAGAAGGAGGTAAGAAGCTGCTACATTCGCTACGCTGGTGAGATCGAATAAGGCTTACTTTCGTATACAAAGATTAAGAGTGGTATTTCGCCACTGTGTTGAATCAGTATATATTTGAGATTAGGAATCAACGATAGATTAGGTTGAGCTAAATAAGATGGTCCTGAATAATTGCTTAAATAATCATAACTTTTTTCGTGCTACTCATTAGACATTGAAACGAAATCATAATCAATATCTTTTCAAATAGAGAGAGACATTGCCACAAAATCTAGTTTATTCTGCTTAACAAAAAATAGTGATTCCACTGATCAGCAATAAATTATAAGTGATGCGCTGGTTGGCGCCAATGTAAACAAAATAAAAGGAATGTTTTGCTTCACACGCCCCACCTGAACTCTCCAAAGAGTTCACTTATTAATAACATTTTTCAATAAATGCAAATATATAATAAATTATATAACAAAGAATTCGAAAATACAATAAAATGCTAAGCTAAGTACAAAAACTTTAAAAATACAAAATTCTTTTTAAAAGGGAAATTAATTTACAATTAAAAATTATGATAATAAATGAGTTTGAATGATAGATTAAATAAATGATAATTAGACTAAATGAAACAGTAAATAACAAAGGAATAAAAAATTTAAAGTTCTAAAAGTTTTTTCAATTTGTAAGACACAGTCTATAGTTCAAGTGGATAAAGATGTTGAACAGTTCGTTTTAACAGTCCACCACTAGTCTTTAGTTCGTAACAGCGTGTTTTGTTATCACGCCCTGGTAAGGTTCTTTCAATTTTACCTAGCTTCCAAAGAAGATTGTTTTTAGTGTCCTCTTCAATCAATACAACATCCCCTACCTTCAATTCAGGATGTGTTTCCGGATTTTTCACTCAATGAGCAGCTCGAAGATTTAATAAGTATTGTTTTTCCATCTATGCCACAGTTGTTTTAGAAGTAAATGTTGGTATTTCTTTCTTTTTAAAAGAGATGATTTCTTAGAAGCATTTTCTAGGATCTCCGCAAACGTAACAGGATATGTTGGTTAATTTTGTCCAAAGTTTAAAAAATGCATAGGAGTGAGATTTCTTGGTTCATCATTTTCTTCATACACGTAGCTCAGTGGTCTTAGATTGAGAACAGCTTCTATTTCAGTAGGTATAGTTATTATTTCTTCAAAACTTAATAGAGGGCCTTCCCAAGTATTTTATGCAGGCTTTCTTTGACGGATCTCACCAGACGTTTTCATAAAATCCTCCCCACCATGGGGATCTCTCGATGTTATTTTTCCAAATAATCCTTTCTTTGGAAATGAAATTCTGAACCATGCTTTGGGATAAGATTCTGGATAAGTTTTCAATTTCCTTTTTGCTTTTCAGGAATGTTTTGGTATTGTCACTCTCTCTCTCTGTATATTACTTTACAACTTCCTCTTCTGGCGAAGAATCTTCGAAAGGCAAGTAGAAACGAATTAGAAGTCATATCAGACACCAGTTCCAAGTGAAGTGCTCTGGTAACTCCACAAGTGAATAAAACGATGTAGGATTTTTGCAGCTCTGTTAGCTTCTAATAACTCTTCACTTGTTAGGGGACGCGGTAATCTTAATACTTTTTCTAAGTTTCTATATTTGGAGATGTTAAATAGACTTTTTCGTTCTTCTATAATACATTCATGCTGAACAATATCGTTAGATTTTCTATGTTCTAAATCAGGTGAATTAGGGCTATCTTCGTTCTTAGATTCGGGCCAAAATTCTGGAGGAAGTCTGAGCCATTCTGGACCTTGTAACCAAGAGGTGTCATTTAACAATCTGGAAATTTTCACTCCTCTAGATACAATGTCAGCCGGATTTTGAATTCCAGGGCAATGATGCCAATTTGATAGGGAGGTCAATTTCTGAATTTCTTGAATTCGATTTTTGATGAATGGCTTAAATCTTTCAGGTTGCCCTCGAACCCAAAAATATGTTATTTTCGAATCTGTCCAAAAGAAGAAAGGGATATCGAGTTTTAGAGCTTTCAAAATATTGCTGCTTAATCTAGCTGACAGCAAAGCACCCATTAATTCCAATCTCGGGAGCGTCAAAGTTTTCAAAGGAGCTATTCTGTTCTTAGAAGCAACAAGTGATGTTAGAATTTCTTTATAAGATGATGTCACACGGAGATAAGCTGCTGTACCATATGCCTTTGTGCTGGCATCAGAAAAAAGTGACGTTCGAGTGTCTTAAAATTATTCACTAAAGGGTCAGAAAAATAACAGCGTGGTATTGAGAAGTCAGTTAATTGGGGAACCTCTTCACACCAATCAGCCCAAAGGGAAATTATGTCATCAGGAAGACTGTCATCTCACTCTACGCCCAGAAGCCATATTTTCTGCATCAAGTGCTTTATCCTGAGAGTAAAAGGTTCCAAAAATCCAATGGGATAGAAGATTCTGCCTGAAACTTGCAAAATAAATCTCTTTGTATCAATTCTTTTAGAGACAAAGTCTATTAACCCTTTGATATCAAAATATAGAAAATCTTATCTACTATTCCAAGCTATACTTAAAACTTTGTAGGGAAAAGTATCTTTTTCAAAAGTTTCAAAATGAGGATTTTCATCCGAAATTACTCCTTTATCTTGCCATGCCTTGTGAAATGATTTCGAATTAGTTTGCCATTTGTGTAGAGATATATACTGGCATCTTCGAAAATTCTAACCCCTTCTAAAGTAATTGTTAAAGCTTGATTTACAAACGGTTGGCTTTTTTCCTATAATATCGTCTACATAAATATTTTCATTCAAAAAGTTAACTGTATCTGAATACTTTTCCGAATATTTCTTCAAATAATGTTTTATGATTGAAACTTATTTTGGTGCGAAGGAGAAAGTACTGTGTTTGACTTGTGGTTATCGACTTCTGATTCGGCTGAAAGGTTGTTGTAGGGAGAAAACATTTCAAGCGGATTCGAAGCGGTGAGACCGTTTTGATTTTTTTTTTCCCTTGAAATTTATTCAGTATAACTTTTCTTCTATCTTCGGATAAGACATTTTTTTCGTACTTACACAAGATAGTGTATTGATACGAAGTTGAGTGTTGGAGTGGGGAAAAGAAAATGGGTGATTACCCTCACCCAGATAATAAAATGGAGGTAGAAAGTACAAATTCTAATTTTTCATTAAATAAATATAGATGTAATTTAACAGATATGGAATTATTAGCCAAGTTTGAGGAAGGTCAAAATTTTAATACGAGTCCGAATATTGCAATTTTCTTAAAATCAGAAAATAAATTTCAGAGCGGTAATCCACTTAAATTAAAAGAAATAATAATGAAATAGTTCACAATTAAAAAAAGTATTTTGAGTATAAGCAAAACAAGAAACGGAGAGATTATAATTAAAACAAATAATTGCGAGACCGCCAAAGAAGCATTAAAAATTAAAGAAATTAATGGAGTAAAAATAAGTATAAGATTGTCCCTTATGGGCCTAACCAGCAGTTACATATTACAAGGAATAGACACAGAATATACAATAGATGACATAAAATCGGAATTAGAAAATAACAACTATGCAATTTTTGATATTCAACATTTTATAAAAAAAAAAAAAACAGAATCTGGATTCAAACCAATCAAAACAATTAAAGTTACCCAAATTGGATGCAGTATTCCCGAAAGAGTTCCAATAGGGTTTGAAATGTTTAAAACTAACATTTACTTTGAAAAACCTAAACAATGCACAAACTGTTGGAAATTCGGACACTTTGAAAAATTCTGCCGAAGCTCAATAAAATTCTGAATTATGTTCATTAAACCACCCTGAAAATGAGTGTTAAGAAACTGAAATAAAAAAATGTAGCTCTTGCGGAGAAGCGCATGAAGCCAACTCTAAAATTTGCAAAAAATATCAAGGCGAAGTTGAAATTTTAAAAATTAAAGTACAGCAACAAATCTCGAGAAACGAAGCAGTTGAGAAATTCCAAAAGGCAAAAAAAAAACCATCATACTCGACCAAAACTTATAATAATCAGAGAAGATAGAAAATCTTGAAAAAAAATTTACAAAATTAGAATTGTGAAATTTGAAGAAAACAATAGCATATTTGAAAAGAAATTAGAACAAATAGTACAGCGCTTCACGACAGAACTGAATACCGTGATAGCACAAATAAATTTGAGTTTTTCTTCCTTAATGAATACCATGGAATCCACCTTGAAAAAAGTTGCATCCAATATAACAATTCCAAAAGGTGATGATTATCTAATAAATAGAAAAATGAAAATGAAAAAGCAAAAAGACTCAAGAAAATACCAGAACCGAGAGGAAATACATTAGAAAATGTAGTAGAACAAAATAAAAAAACTTATATAAATATAAAAATTTTCTTATATTCTCGCTGAAAAATTCAATATTAAACTACTTTCTTTTTTGGACATTTAAACTAATTCGTAGTATTGCACCTTTTCCCCTTTAAATCATGAATATAATCCAATGGAACGCACGTGGAATTAAAAACAAGAGGTCAGATATTCTTTTCGCGCCAATTTTTCAAAAAAAGCAAGCATTTTAATAATTCAAGAAACTTGGTTACATCCCCAAATGATATTTTCACAATTCCCAATAAGAATATATTCCGAATTGATAGAGAAATCAAAAAAGAGGAGGAGGGTTAATGATAGTTTTAAACAAAGATATATATTAGCACAATAAAAATATTCTGAGAAATTAGTGTGAATACAGTGGTAAATTTTGGCCTTTTTTGTCTATAGGATCCTCGCTAATTACTTTCCTTTTTCCATCCTTTTATCATCTTTTAAAGTTAATGAATTTCCTTCTTATTTTTTCGCTTAAAGGTAAGAGATTTTGTTTTAAATATCCTCTTGACGTTATCAATTTGTTTACCTTGAGCGTTGAAAGCATCCAAAGTATACTTTTCCTTTTTAATTTATCAACATAACGTTTTGTAGATGCATCAGATGATTGAACTAAATCTCAAAATTTTGTTTCACCATCTTCTGTCCATTTCCGGGAGGCTACTCTGGTCCTTCCTTTTTATCTTCATCAATACCGAATGGATACCAAATCATTTGTAATGTTGGTAAACTTTCCAATTTTTTGTTTCATTTTTCCACTTCTCCTCTCATTCAAAATAATGTAAGATTTTCCAGGATTATTTCTCAAATTTAATATTTAAATTGTTAGCATTGATATAAAGAGGATAGTTAAATACATCAAAATAAATAATAGGATAGAGTTTTCTATACTCTTTAGAGCTAACCAAACATCAACTCTCTGTACTCTTTGTATTCCCTACTGCACTTAAGAAATCTGAATAATATCTGACAAAATCCAATTCCCCTTCTTTGAAACACACCATAGTTCAACAGGGGAAACATGGTATCATTCACTCGAATATAACATCTCGTCAAAGCTAAAGTCATAAAATTTTTATCTGCTGTATTTTCTCTATCCATGTACTGTGGAATGACAAATATGTTAATAATTTCCTCTGTTGTTGTTTTCACATATACTGTTCCATTGATATCGTTCAAAGCATTCGATTCTCTCAATCTAGGAGCTACCCATTCAATGGTTTGACACGAATCGGGATTCAGAAAATATTTTAGGTATTGAGCCTTGCTTCTGGACTTTTTTTTTATATGAGGTAACCACAGACTTACATTGGTTATTTCGACTTTATAATCAGGATTAGCTACATCTGTGTAAATCATATTATTCGTAAATTCCTTTCTCATAAACTCAAACTTTCCATCGATACCTGACATGATTTTCCTATAATCGTAAAAAAAATCCAAAAAATTGTTTCCAAGGTATCTATATTTTTACCTATTAGCTCCCATCTTTCCTTCATTATAGTTTTCATTTTATTGATGAGAGTAGTCATTTTTCTCAGCATCTGCCCTCGAATTTCAAAAAATTACTATCTGCAGCATCTGATGAGTCTTTATAGAAAAACATATTGATGGCTTCGGATGATGCATAATCATTTGTAAAGCCATTAATACGATGAACGCAGTTGGATTTCTTCGATAGCTCCTATATAAAAGGAGAATAAATTTCCTTATTGTATTAACCAATAAGTTGTATTAACCAAAGTTCCCCGATTTCATTTTGTGACCTTCACCTTTGAATATAAAATATTATCTTTTATATCTTTAATTGTAAATGTTTACAGAGCATTTGTATTCACTACGAATTCATCTTCCTTGTGTTTAACGTAAATTACTCTTTAGATGTCATTTTCATAATATTTAGGTATTTTACCAAATCTTTTCCATTTATATAGCCAAAAATTCATCTTGAATCCAGGCCCTAATATGTCTTTCATCTTATTTCGTATAAAGGATTTATCTTCAATAAATGTATCATTGGCTAATATCTGTAAACCTCTCCTATCAATAGCTTTCATGGCATCAGTAAATATACCACTTCCGTAGTATTTTTTACCTTTAGAATGCAGTCTATGTTTCTTATAATTCATTTATAGAGATAAAATTAACCTATAAATAACTCTTTGTTTATTTAAATTGATTATATTATCATCTTGATCTGTTATATACATCCTAATACTATGTATGTAATCACTTCTATTGACATCGACAAAAAGAGGGTTTATCTCATCAATTTTGATTAAGCTACCAGATGTATTGGATGGTGTGAATGAATACAGCACATCACTTGTTCTGTTGTTTTACAAGGTACCGTGTATAATATCACAATGGATATGAATATCATCAATTCCTCTCGAAATGTTAGCTAAATATCTTGTGGTTTCTTCAGGTTGGTCGTATATTCTCTGCTGAAATCCTCCAATTCACCTTGACTGAAATCAACCGAATTCCAACTTGAGTACGATTCGAAAGGTAAAAAAATGGATTCCAAATTGAATTTCACCTTTCTTTAGTGTATTTCGAATAGTCCCTTACATTATACTTCCAATGTGATGCGATGTGTCTCAAAGTAAGCATTTGATAAGTCAAAATGACAAAATGAATAAGTCATTAGAAGTCTTATTTATGTTATGCCTAGAGACCCAAATTGAAGCACACTTTAAGGCTATTGTTGCATTTTTTATGTATTGGGTTTCTAAATTCAATTTTAAAATCTTCAGATTTTTCTGAATTTTTCGAATCTAAATAAAGTAATCTCCTTTATAACTAACGAAATTTTCATTCTAATTCCTGGGCTCTTGAATAAACTAATATACAACTCTGGCTGATGATTTCACTTGATTTCTTTCAGTTATGTACTTCATAACCACATTTTACGGATGAAGGTTTTTGTAGGAAATTACTACTATATCTTATGTGTTTATTTGAAGTTTTTAAATATTTTTCTATTTCTTCTGGTAATTCATAATCATCACTCATATACTCACCGAAAGGATAAAAATATTGAACCAAATCATATTTTGGATCGTTATAATAGCATACCCAGTGAGTACCATCACCAGTTGATATGTCTAAATTAATGATAGCATTTTTATTTTTTCTCCTCTTTTTCGGTAGAGTATCAATAGTAAACCAATCTCTGAAGCCTTTCCTATTTTCTGCTATTGTTCTAGAGCCTAATTTTGTAAGACTCCCTTTCCATAGGGTTCTTTTTTGGCTCTTAGAATGAGATCTTATAAGTATTCAAAAAAGTTAGGATTTAATGTACGACAAACAACTTCTCTAGCTCCGGATCTTGTTATCTTATCCAATACTTTTTTTTGTTCCTCAACCTCCTGCCCCACTGGCAGCTACAAGGCCTAAACTGGTTAAAATGGCTATTAGAAAAGGTAAAAACCTCCATTTTTTATTTAATTTAATCTTACTAATTTTTATTCTTTTTCCTTTATTTATTTGATTAATTTGTGTTTTAGTAAGATACATTTCATGATTAGGAGATTTATCTTCAAGTTAACTCTCCTCCATGTTTCAAAGCATCCTTTAGTTTCTGAGAATTACTCAGGTCCACTGAAAATTAACTTCTCATAATAACTTCATCAATTGTCAAATCACCATCTTTGAGTAAAATATCTAAAATACTGACAATTTCCTTATATATCTTTTTTTGATTTTTTCTTTAAAAGTTTATTCGTTAAAATTTCCAAGTTTGATATCAGACATGTACCTGTTATCTTGTATATTTTTGAAATATTAAGAATTCTAATTTTAGCTTTTTATAATCTTAGCATTTTCACTTCATAATTGATCTTTTCTATGCTCTTTTCTGCCTTTACTCCTCGAGTGATTTGAGATTTCCTATTTTTTTGACTTTTTTCTCTTGAAATAAGCAATATATTTCAATTTCATCTGGTTTATTAAATAACTCAGATGGTAAAGGTAGATTGTTTTTATTTAAAAAATCAATATCAAGATCAATGTCTGGGTCGATTGCGTATTGTTTCGATTCGACCTGTTTTTAAAGCCAAAGGAGTGGAGGCTCTGTCTTCCAACAAAGACGTTTAGTTGATCAGAGATGGCTTTCAATTCTTTTTTTTTTTTCTGGTCAATTCTGTTTTTTCAATCCTTTCGGTTACAGGTTTATGAAATTTTTGCAATGTATATTCAAGTCCAGCTTTTTGCCATTCTTGTTCTGTATTTTTCAATTTGACACCCTTATTTAATTTAGCTAATTTAACCAAATCAGATATAGGTTGATCCGTTTATACATGAGTAAATTATTATTTTTACTATGTTATTTTTACTTAGTAAATTATTATTTTTACTGTAGTAAACTATTACTTTACTATGTAAATTATTATTTTTAAAATTGTAAACTTTTACTTTACTATGTATTTAATTATTATTCTTACTTAGTAAATTATTATTTTTACTGTAGCAAAATTGTAAGCAAATAAATGATAAAAGTCAAAGATTCCACCCAAAAAGACAAATGAAATGCCTCTCATTCCTACTGATAACAGGTCCAAGAAAAACCAACGTTTTATTTAATTTAATTGAAGATTTATTAAAATTGGATGCAATTTACATCTGCGCTAAGGACATCTTTGAACCCAAATATGAGGAATTAATACAGTTGTACACTCAATTGAATGATTTAGATCTCAAAGATTTACTAGAGGTAGCAAAGAAAGAAGAAAAAAATATAATTAAAAAATTACATAAAAAATGTAATAAAGAATCATTATATGTATCTAATTTAGAAGAACTGATTGATGTAGATAGTTTAGATAAAAATAAGAGAAATCGAGTTATATATGATGACTGTTAAACAGAAAAAGACCAGTCAAAAATTCAGGATTTCTTTTGACATGGAAGAAAGAAAAATGCATCTATTATTTACATATCTCAATCTTATTATGCAACTCCAATTAATATTAGAAAGAACTGTAATTACTTTATATTTTTCAAGATTCAAAATAACTGATATTGCGAGAGATATAGATGGTATACTGTATATAGAAGAATTCAAGAAAATATATCAAAGTAGTTTTGGATTTGAGGACTGATCAGAGATATAGAAAGAATTTCAATCCTATATAAAGGGATTGTGACATAATATGGGTCACAACGTGTACTTTAAGAAGCCCTTAGATTTCATATATGAAATAATTTTTATAAAGATTTTCCAGGGGGTACAGTTGTACCTCCTAGATTTTATATATTTAGAGCAGAAATAACAATTTTATAAATAATTATCTAGGCGGGATCCCGTCTGAATTTCATACACTTATATCTGGTTTTTATAAAGATTAACCCACACAAGCTATGTAAACGACCTGATTTCATTCAATTAAAGCAAAAGTGGTTTATTTTTATAAAGAATAATCAAATTTTCAGGGTCTACGGCTATAGACCCTGGATTTTATATAATTAGAACTAGTTTTTATAAAGAATAATCAAATTTTGAGGACCTTAGTACCATGGCTTCGATTCGATCATAATTTCCGATCGCGCGCGCGTGTTATTTCATATAATTAGAGCTCATTTTTTATAAATAATTTTCCAGGATTTCATTTT
>BMAV01010269.1:75222-95343 GCA_019973955.1 Trichonephila inaurata madagascariensis
AGCAAACATTAGGGTTTAAACACACTTCAAACCCAATCGTCTCTTCACACATTTTGCATTTAATCACCTTACACATTGCAACTTTATTCTTCCAAAAGACAAGATGAGACATAGTACATACCAATTACTTAAAAAAGCCTACTTGGGCAATGTGAATCATGCGGCTTTGTTTCAGATTCTTCACGAGGAAAAGGACCCTTTTGTACAAAGCGCTGTAAGACTTGCCACTCAGATGGATTCCATTCAAGTTCCATGGGATACCAAACTTTTTCAAGATGAGTTTCGTCAGGGTACTCCGCAAGAAAGATTAGAACAAACCACCATGATGTTTTTGCTACGGTTAGTGGCGCTGGTTAAGGAAGAAATGCACATTCGTACTTTTCGCAAACCAAAATCTCATGAAGCCGTTCAAGCTTGAATTAGTCTATTGAAACATTCATTATTTGCTACACTCAGTCTATTGTATAATGTAAGATGGACTGTAAAACATGTTTTTCTCTTGGACAACCTAGTGTTTGATTTAGTACATGAAGGTAATGTCTCTGCCTTGCGTCAGTTTATGACTCAAGAATTGAACATTTCCTGGACTGATTCCCTTACGTTGGCCGAACGAAATTTTGGCTCCATTGGATGGCTGAAGCTATGGACATGAGAGATGTTTCAAGTTATTCAGATATTTATATGGCCAAGAAAATTTGACGTGAATTAATTACTGGGCCAATGTACCGATTGCTATGATGTGGTATTTGTATGAATCACATGCGCCATATTGTTCAAGAGATGAAATCTGAATTGTTGGACAAATCTACGCACTACCAACTGATATGGTTTAACATTCACAACAAAATGACGGCAAGGAAAATGTATCACACTTCTTCTCAATCCCAAAATGTTTATTCAGAGTCTGAACTGGAAAAGGATGCAGCATTTATGCTCCAAGGTTTATCTCCATAATAATTGCTCTTGGGTGGTTTCTTTTGGCATAAAGTATTCACTTTCATAGATTGAACCATGCGAGGAGTAACAGCCTCCCGTCCTTCAGCAGCCAGAGCATATTGATCCCCAACAAAATCTGGTTTAGTCGTGTTCCACCATACAATACACACCCCAAATCCAATATCATCACTCAGAGAATGTGAAGTATGGAGCTCAAGTCGGTAATGGTCCAAAATATTCTTGTAAATGAGACCACCATAAGATCCAAAGTAATGGTTACGGTCTACAAGTACAAAATTGGGTTTTTGATAAGTATCGTCTGGAAGAGCAGCATCCCGAATTGAATTGAGCACTTGAAATTGTTCCACAAGTTCTTGTACGGAATTGTAAGGCACATACACATGTGCCATATTTAAAATCAGTTGCAAGCTTTACTGTTATTTAAACTCACACAAAAAAAAAATTTTCCCCCTTTCTTTCAAGAACAAGTTTATGATGGCAAAGCAGCAACGTCGTTAGGCAATCTTTCAATTTTCTCCAGATAGATTTCATAATTAGCAAAACCACATTCCTTATGAAATGTTGTCTGTCGAGATGATGATAAATCTGTATACTTTTTCAGCAATACTGTCGCTTGGTATTTGGGATATTCTAATCCTCATCAAGCCAACCAAGACCTTCATATCGAGTGTCACTCCTTGGAATGGGCCAGTGGTTCATTTCTGAAAAAGAACACATTGAAGCATTTGCTAATTAGACTGATGTCCCGTATGCTAACAGCCTTTCCGAAATGGTTTTTTTCATATTACAACAAAAGTGTCAAGAGATTTTTAACGCGTCACAAATAACCTTAACCAGATCCGTATCCAGAATCTGTCTCATACCAAGCTCTTTCCCGTCGTCGAATGCTTCTCATTCTCAGCATTTCCACATCTTCACGACTTAAGGGGATTTGACACAAAGGGCATTTGCGTGGGGAATGAGCACGGAGGCATTAAATGTGAAACTCGTGTTCACAATCTAAATTCCATACATTTCCTTGGTTTTGTATAAGAGAATGATGAAGCACTGGTCCATAATTGCTCTCTCTGTTATTCGTCCTGCAAGCCAACGAGTCGTTCTAGAGTGATTTGAAGGTGAACTTTTAATCTTTGCTCGTTCCATGGTGATATTTTTAAGGTATAAGGTCGGTTACGAAGCATTTCATGGCCCGTTAAAATTCGCAAAAACGCTTCGTGTGCCGATTTGGATTGAGTAACGTCCAATTGTACGAGTCCTTTCAACGGAACTTGATTAGCCTTCCCATCATGAAAAATGGGTGGATGCAATAATGTAGCAGGATCCAATGAGGTTATAGGGCAAGTATCAGATGCTTGGGCTCCCACATGGAGTCTTTGCACTTGACAGGATGGCAGAAAGAGGGACAAGTGACTTGTGAAAACTATTAAACGCTTCATGTAGAAAGGTTTATGAGCCGCATAACTAAAATAGGGTTCCATAAGAATCATAAAGTCCACAGAGGAAAGGGGGCATTGACTTGATAAGGAGAATAAATTTCCCAATTGGCTATCACTACCACTGATTCTTGAGCTGAAAAACAGTAATCCAAAAAATAGGTTAAGATGAGGGGAAGTCGTCCCAAATTTCCGTACACAACAGTGACTTTATTGGAACGGCACTGATGAAAGAGATGCACAGCTTTACTCAACTGTGTCCTGGGGTGCATTTGAAAAGAATTGTGTTCCCCACGTAGTCTGTGAACTCCTTCTCTCAATACATCACGTACGTAATCTGTTTCACCTGATTCAACCCTTTGAAAAGAAGGAGGTAAATTGAACCGAACTGATTTGCAAGTCATCTTGACTGATACACTCGAGTGGCTTTTCACTCTAGCTTTAAACAATAAATTCAATTTTTTTTTTTAAGCTTCTGTGTGTTTTTTTCCTTCTTTTTTTGATGAACCATCTTCAGCATTACTTGTTGAAGAGTCCGTATTATTGATTGAGACTACAATTTTACTTTTCAAAATTTCTACCAAACGGTTGAAATATTCCCAAGATGTATTGGACCAGTACACACCTGAACATGCTTTCATCACATTGTCTGGTAAGGGAATGCCCGGCCCCTTTGGTAATTCCAATCCAGCAGATTCTTTCAGCATACTATTCATGACTTGATACACACAATGCATTAATTTTGAATCGACATTCTCATCCGATTGGTAATTTTCCAATTCTTTGTATACTTTCCGTATGACACAAACATGTGTCCTCTTGACTAGGTCATCCTCTTCCCGTCCTTGCTTACCAGACAGGCTATATTTTAAATTCTCCAGGTATTTTTATATTCAAACTGAGGCCCATTATTTAATTTGGGTCCTATTAAGCCATCAATTGCCAAAAGAGTACTGATGGTTTTGGATTGACCACTCTTAACCATGTTTTGAATCAATCTGTTTAATCGCTCATTTTTCACAAAATCTTGAGCCAAAACACTTTCAATGTCATCATGCTTATGGGTGTAATGAAGAATAATCTTGGCCACTTCTTCATCTACTGGGGTATGAGTGTTTATCCACTGATTAAGTCCTTTAAAAGTGTCAAATCCAACTTGGTCATCAAATCATTCAAAATACGATATTTAAATGTGTGCATATTGACTAAATCATTGCTTTCGGGCTGAAAAATTTCAGGGAGGAAGCTTTCAGCAATCTGATTCAAAAGTATAGTACTCTCCATGGTTCTAAAATGGTTGCACATTAACTTGGTTAAGCATTCAACTGAAGATGTAATCATAAACTCTGAGCTTAAAGTAGCTTATAAACCTTACTTTAAAAAAAAAAAAAAAATTAAAGAATTATTTCTCTATTAGGTTCTTACACTACAGCGGCAATTTATGTAAGATTCTTCTCAATGTTTAGATCAGACACCATAAACAATTTTAAAGTATCAATAGACCACGGTCGGTATCGGATATTGAGCATCAAACGCATCTACTTGCTTCACCAAATTACTGATAATACCATACAAACGTCTAGCTTTTGAAAAGGCCCCCTTGAGCCGTTTTCAAGTCCATACTACATGCAACATGTTCCATGGCAATATTAAATGCCAACTGATCTGCATGATGGTCAAAGAGAATATTGGGAAACAGCTGATGAGGTACCATATCCACCAAATCCATTGGATCCTGAATTTTCTCCTTGACTAATTTTTCCAACTGACCAGATTTGGCAAAATTTTCCGATAGACACTCTATCCCTTCTCCCTTTTGAATGGAACGCATAACATAATACATATCTGTATTTCGCTTGTAGGAAACGTCCGATTTGATGCCCCGCAAGATTTGCTTTACAAAATCACATGATTCATATTCTTTCCAGAAAAACTGACCTCGACAGATACGGGCCATTAAATCCAGAGCCCAATTGGCCACCATTCCAATATCTGAACAGCAGGCATAACAACCTACCAATACGTGAAATATATAAAATGGAGTACAATAACAAGTAAACATTTTACGAATCGTCATCGATCGTTGCAATTGATTCAGCAACTGTTTCATCACATTGGATTTTTCTTCTTCGGGTGGAAGGGGAACCCAATCCTCCCGACATGCTTTCACATAGGGAACCACTTTTTGAAAATAAGAGTCAAATTTATTATCTTGAAATTCTTCAGACTCCATGGCCTGATGCAAGTTTTGTATCAAATGATTCAGCACCATCTTTTCGCTCTCTTTTAGTGGTTCTTGGGGTTTAGCGTGAGTAATGGCATTCATGTAATCTGTCAAAAAGTGTTGCATTTCCACCGTTGGTGTTTCTATCGTAGCATTTTGAATAAAAGGAGCGTTTAAGGCTTTCAAAATTTTGACACTGGCGTACAGTATGGGAATGGGTTGATCGTCCACGCGTTTGGGTAAGATGCCTTCCACAGAAACCAGGGCAAAAGGAACGGGCACCTGTTCATCTCCAGTTAAGACGTAATAGATTTGAGCTAAATAACAGGCACCCAGCAAATCGACATTGGCAGCCTCCCGAATAAAATGGTACACGTCGAGAATCTGCATCTGCTGACACGTTTCACATCTTATGGTAGGCGGTTGATTGAAAAAGGCTACATGAGTGACATAGGTGAGGGCGAAGCAGTTCCCGAAAATTCATGGTCTTGTTTTCTTTTCATAAATTTGCTTTTTTTAGTCTGACATTTTACACAATTCCCCTGCATCATGGGTTGATTCTTTTTCGATACCACCTCTATACAGTGTTCAGAGTTTCGGTATGAGTTTGACACTTTGGACAGTATAACCATTTGGTTTCACCGTCTCTTGATTGTTGTAAAAAACATGCATGTAGTTTCGTCATGCTATATTTCGTTTGTATGATAAAGAGCATGTATTAGAACGACAAATTGGTCAAATGTTGGGTTTATCCCCTTCTACCGTGCATTATTGGATTACACGACGTGGAGAATCAGCCATGACCAAGTCGGGTGGACCTCGAGTCACCGATGACAACATGGATCAAAATTTGTACGAGGCTTCTCAGAAAGATCCTTTTTTAAGTGCTGTGGATTTACAAAAGGAATTGATTCCTTCGTGTAGCGTGGATACGGTCCGAAATCGTTTAAAACAAGAAATAATTAAAAAGTCGTACTCCAGCCCGTAAGCGCTTTTTAACCCAATTCTATCATCAATTGCGCTTTGTGTATGCCCATTCTAAATTGCATTGGTCCGTTCCCGAATGGCATCGGGTCGTCTTTTCCGACGAAAAGATATTTCGATCCTCCAGTCGAGGAGCTTTGAGAGTCTACAGACCTGTTCAGGGAAGTGACCCATTTGAAGAACAATACCTAGTGCATTCTTCGAATCTCGTTAAAGGGCATTCCAGATTCACTCTGTGTGTATGGATGGGTTTAGGAGGAAATAGTAAAATTCGGATAATGCATCGAATGAAACAAAACACAATGCATTCCGGTTATTATATTGAATATATTCTTTCCTTCATAGGAGCTCAATTGAGTGAGGATAATGAGGAGAACCCAAACGAACTGATTTTTATGCAAGATTTATCTTCGTTTCACACGAGTAGGCAAACTAGAAAATTGTTGCAAGGACGCAATGTCAACGTCATGCACGATTGGCCTCCCAAAGGACCCGACATGAATCCAGCGGAAAATGTATGGGCTCAAATGGTCCGTCGTTTAGAGATACTTCGGCGTCACACTGGGGTTTGGAATCGGCATCAGTTGTAGGAAGATATATTGCACGTCTTTCATGAAATACCCGATGAATATTTTGAAAATTTAGTTCGTTCCATGCCCCGACGTGTCAGAACTGTCGCCAGCAAGCTTGGAGGTTGGGCAAAGTATTGAGAAGGTATCGTTTCGGTATTCAAACAACTCCTCGTCCTGTTCGGTAAAATATTTCCAAATGCATGGGTTGGATTGAGCACATTTTAAACACATGTGCCACTCTTGAACCTTCATAAAGTATAACTCTTAGGTAGAATCAGAATGAGTTTGTTTCAAATGAGGAATAAAAGAACGTAAAGTGTCCACTCCCTTTTGTCCCGCAATGACAAAAATATCCCCTTCATAAAATTGTAAAATACGAGCATATTGCTCCATGGTAATGGTTTGGAGCGCATGAGCTTTTTCCACAATTGATTCCATATAACGACGAAAATACATGGTAGTCTTGTTTGAAGACTTTTTTAAATAAAATATGTTGAAGTGAATTCACCTAATAAACACTCTCTAAAAAAAAAAAATTTTTTTTTACATTTTACTAGTCATAGTAATGCAATACTGGGCAATTTCCAAATCTCTCTCATTAAAGCCATAAAAGGATACACTTTTAAAATGAAAAAATTCATCATTCTTAACCCGTTAACGCCCAAATTATTTTAAAATCGAAATTTTTAAGAAATATTTTTATAAATTACATTTCATATATCATAAATGGAGTAATTATGAAGTTATATCCATTTTCGGTAATTAGCAGCTGATATAATAGGTGATCTATAAATAGATCGCTGGGCGCTTATGGTAGTAAAAGACCAAGTAACTTTCCTGTGGTTTTATATTTAAAGAATTACAAATTTAGGGGAGGAAATGAAACTTTTGTGAATTTAAAAGCAAATAATGAGATTTAAAAGAGAAAACATTATTTTACTGATCTAAACTTACTTAGTTATAATTTTATGCAGCCAATTTGTAAAAGTTAAATGTGATATAATGGAAAACATTTCAGACAAAAGGTTACATTACATTTTGCACAAAACGTAAGAGGTCTACCCTTACATTTTTGAAACTGGCATCTTCTTCGGCTTTGTCTTTTTCCTATAACATGGTCTTTTCTATCTAAACGCTAAGAGTCTATTACGTTTGATCTGGATGACATCATCAGAGGTCTTCCAAGGCCATTCTTAGAATTTGTTCCCCGTTTGAGGTACGCAACGGTGATATATCTTCGGATGTCTTTTATATTTTTCTTTTCACAATTTGTTAAATTGAACAGAATATACGTATTTATGATTGCCAAGTCAATAACTCTAGTAAAGATCGGCCAGTACCATTTTTTGCCACGGATCTGAATTGTGTGTTTTTCTAAGAGCCAGTCATGCTGGTCGACTCTACCCATATTTTTGTTATACTGGTGAATAGTATTAGGTTGCAAAATTTGGGATTTTTTTCAAACGTTTTTGATGCCTTGAAACTTGGATTAAAGGCTGTATGTCAACAAAGTTTGTCGCTGTTGTTTCACACTTGTTATCTTTCCATTTAACTACAGTTATTTCATTCTTTTCGTCGAAACAGTAGTCATAAGAACCACGGCATTACTGGCACTAGATGGCAGCTGCTCCGTACTATTAGGGCCATCATCGGTTATGCCTATCGATTCATATTGTTCTTTTACTTCTATTTTGCCATGGGTACACAAATTTCTACATTACCTGACAGATCTTTTACCGATGGAGTAGTCATTTCATCATTATTAAAATATTTTTCGTCAGTTAACTCATCCACATTAGGCGGTAAATCAATTATATCAGACTCTATTTCCTGAGAAAACATATATTCTAACGCTTTTTCGCCGGTGTGAAACACTTTACGCCGAGACATTCTGGAAAAAATGAAACGGGGAAAAAATGGTATTAGTTACCTCTAACGTCCAGCGATCTATTTATAGATCAGCATGTTTAAACTTACATTTTAATAATAATAAAAAGTTATTTTTCTAATATAAATAAGCCAGAATAGTTAAAAGGTATTGAAAATGTAAAATACATAAAAAAGTTTAACTTACTTTTAATTTTTTTTTCTGTTGGATACAAAATCGAAAGCTGCACTTTGAAGCTTCAAAATGGCGAACATCAAACGCTAGGTTCTGGACTGCTCTGGGAAAGAATGCTTCTAATGTCGTTTGGGGGTGTAGCCACATGTGTAAGGAAACCAGTCAATGACAATACGAAGTGATTAAAAAATATCGTTTTCACTGGGAGTTCTAATGGGAGGTGATCTACAAATAGATCACTAGGCAGTAACGGGTTAATCTCTTCCACCACATTAGATTTTACTCATTCTGCACGTTGAAAGAAGCTATTGTACTTTTCAAATGTATCAAAGGCTTCCTTTTCAAATATTCTTCCGCTATTAAACATGCGTTTATATCCCGTTTTTACTGCTTGCTCCTTACACTGAATATCGTTCCCATAATCCAGAATAAGGACTGCATCCATACCAGTGGAGCACACAAGGGGGGGAATCCTGGGGGTCCGGACCCCCAAAGCCCTTGATATTTTTTCCGATTGATTATAATTCTATGTATATAGTGCGTGAAATTTAATTAAGTATTTTTGTTATTAATGATTAATTTTATTAATTAATGCTAATTATTTATTCAATAATTAGTTTTTTAATGTGTTTTGTTCCCGAAAATCGACAAAATCAAAAAGAGCACGATACAAGAATGGTGAACTAACGCCGGACCCCCCCTTGAAAAATTCCTGTGTGCGCTACTGATCCATACCCAAATGTTTCAATCGTCTTTTGTAATAGGTGAGCATTGGTTTCCAATTCACCGCTTGACTGGCAAACTGAATACACGATATAATGGGACTTCGACTCGCGATAATAATCCATTCGGTTCCCAACTTGGTGGCCACATTATCCAAACTAGCAGCAAAGTTTTCCAATACTAAATAACAGCGAAGCAACTGTTTAAATTGATTATTGCCATCTCCATATTCATTGGCATCTCCATAAAAGAACGATGGATCAGATTCCACCAGTTGAATGCAATCATCCACCCAAGGTTTGTCGATTCGTTTGGCAAAAGTGGATTTGACAATTCCTACATGGGACGCTTGAATTTCTACCAGTATTTTAACCATGTTGATAAAAAAAAGTATCTACATGATTTGATTGATTGATTGAGTATTAACGTCGCACTGTTCAGCTACTCTAGGGCTTTCTACATGATTTGAATAAGCTTGTTTGTGTGTCATAGCTTTATCACAGACTACTACAAAAAAAAATTTTTTTTTATCTCAAAAAATCTTTTAATCTTCTAATCTTTAATCCATTTTAAATGTATGATTTTCTTTGTTGGACATGACTCCACATTTCTGGTATTCTCCGACACGTTTTTCAAAAAAACTGGTTTTTCCTTCCAAACTAATACATTCCATAAAATCAAAATGGTTTTCCACGTTATAAATTTTATCACACCCCAATTCCCACAATAATCGATCTGCCACAAATTCAGTTTATTGCTTCATGAATGTACAATTCATGCCAATGAGGGATACTGGTAATGCCTCGGTTAAATAATATTGCTCAATCTTCACGGCATCTGATATAATTTGTACAATTTAATGTTTAGATGGCTTGTTTTTTAAGTAATGATTGAACAAGTGACAGGCAAAATCACAGTGTAGCCCTTCATCTCGACTAATCAACTCGTTGCTAAATGTTAATCCAGGCATTAATCCCCGTTTCTTTAACCAAAAAATGGCCTCAAAGGAACCTGAGAAAAAGATTCCTTCCACAGTGGCAAAGGCCACCAGCCGTTTTGCAAAAGATAGGTTTTGTATCCAATTTAATGCCCATTCTGCCTTTTTCTTAACACAGGAAAAATGTTTCAATGGCGTTAAACAATTTATTTTTTTCTTGATGACCTCGAACGAGGGTCTCAATCAACAAGCTATACATTTTTGAATGAATATTTTCAATGGCAATCTGAAAGCCATAAAAGCAACGAGCTTCGGTCACTTTTACTTCACGAGCAAAGCGTTCTACTAAATTTTCAGTTACAATACCATCACTGGCGGCAAAAAAGGCCAAAACATGAGAAAGAAAATGCCGTTCATCGGGGGTTAATCTTTCCCAATCTCCCACATCTTTGGACAAATCTACCTCTTCTACCGTCCAGAAGGAAGCAACAGCCTTTTTGTACAGGAGCCACAAATCCAAATGTTGAAGGAGAAATGTGACAAATCGGTTAGGATCAAAAAATCTTTTTTTCAAACTTACGTTTTATTTTTCATCAAGCGTGCAAGTTGTTCGTTGGCTACAAATGTCCAACCTTTTCCCTGCCATTCCTGTACGTAGAAATTACCCAATTCTTGCAACAAAGCCTCCATTACATTTCGAACGCCTTTGTAATAATTGGCATTTCGATGTAAAAATCCTTCCGCTGATATTTTAGCAAGGTGTACTTGTAAGGTTATTTCATCCTCCATATCATTTCCAATTTATTAATGTACAACTGCAACAGCGTTAGAAACACAACACATCCCGAATCAGTTTCAGTCAAACTGGATACTTGGGGTTGAGACGCAAACCACCGATACATTGTACGCACGGCTTTGACGTGTAGCCTCTATTCTTGGCGAACAAATTTCCGATCCAATATCGCCGAAAGGTACAATTTCAAATGTTTTGCTTCAAATCCATCAAATCCATCGACTGCCAACCATCGGTAAATGTCTCGTTCTTTAACATCGTGATCCATTGTGTTTCGTCGTAACCACACATCTAACAAATGGGCCCATTCCGATTCATCTTCAGGTATTTTTTTAAATGTTTCCTTTTGATGCCTTTTGACAAGAACTGTAGCAGCTGATCCTTGACGCAATCATCTTGATGCATATTGAGGGTATTGGGTACATTTAACCATTCCGCTACCTGTTGCGATACTCTCCATCGATGCTGTTCGATCGTTTCTTCCCTTCTTTCCACCAAAAATTGATACACTACTTTTTGTTGCAATAAACGCTTTAAATCGGACTGTAATTCGGTCTCTAAATGTTTCAAAGGAAACGGCTGGAAATGGTTTTCATCCACCCCACAATTTTTTAATGCACCATGAGACTGACAAAGATGGGCTTAAGTTATCCGTAGATGTTTTCAAATCGTTTGGACAGGATTCCATGAGTCTGTTGGGTGGCAATGGGTCCAAAGACACTCAATTCCTTTTGCGTAAATAAGACCACGTATTCCACTCGCACTCGATGCTTTTGAAACGTGTTGATAAACCACACGAGAGGTTTATGGTTGATTTTCAAAAGTTTTCTCAAATCTTTTTCAATATTAAAACAGTTGGTTTTATGCAACAAAAGAACGTATTGGCACGTGTGGGGAGCCACCTTGATTTGTTCATTCAATCGTCGAGCCGATTCCCATTGAGGGAAATCATAGGGCATGTTTTCAATCAAGATGGAACGAAGAGGGCGAGTTTTAACACCCGAAAAAATATAAACAATACAAACTCGTGTTGAAAAGTTGAAAGACACAGAAGAAATGGCGTTGCTGGAGTTTTTATTGCTAAAAACCAAATTAAAAATGTCAGATTTGTTGAATTGGTTCAACACGGATCCAGTGAAGCGCCAAGACTATTTGAAGGAACACACAGATTGGTTAGCAGATTACGTGTCTGTACCTGTATTATTTCCAAAATCTCACCAGGCGTATTTGAACCAATGGAAACAATTATGCAGCCATTTGTTTGGTATACAACAAGCTACCTTTGAAATGTTGAAAAGATCTCTGGTGCTTTATAAAGACTAATGGGAAAAAATAAATTTTTTTTGTTTGTTTTTTTTTTAAAATTTTTGTTATTATTATTGTTAGTAACTTTCTCTGTACTACTCTCATTACTGTTTTTTGTAGTATTCAAATTCCCCATAGTGCTTTCACAGCCAATATCTCCACCAAATCCTTGTGTCCCTCGTCGAGTATCATTCCTAATGTGTGAAACAGATATCAATTTCGGAGTGAGTCCAGTGTTCACATTCACCATTTGAGCCACGAAATCTCCGGGTTGAATAAAATGCGTCTGCGATGACTTGTTACGCAGGATCACAACAATTTCTCCTCTCTATCCAGGGTCAATTACTTCTCCTTCTACGACGAGTTGCTTTCGAGTGGCTACGGATGATTTATAATTTAAAAAAGCAGTCCATCCTGCTTTCAATTAAAATACAAGCCCAGTACAAATTTTAACTTGTTGCATAGAATGCACCGTGTAATGTTTGGGACTGTACAAATGCACACCGCAAGATCCATCATTGCGCATAAAGGGATTTAGGGCTTCATGTCGAATATTTTCATAAGGAAGCTCCAATTGAATAGAGAAAAATTCCAAGCGAATGGGAGCTACATGTACAAGGTTATCAACCATGTCCAATTTCAAGATTTTTCAGTGTCAGACAAACAATAATAATCAGCGCAAGGAATATTTATCTTTAAAATGCTTCAGATAGTCGAGCAATACTTATCAGCTCAAAAGTGTTTAGCTTTTAAAAAAGTAAAAAAAAAAATTTTTTTTTTTTTTAAATAGTAAAAATAATAATATTGAACATTTTTTAATGGTTTATTCAATTTTTGACAACCATTTGAAATTCCACCACTTTTTCATTGTGACTTTTTCAGGTTGAGCCATCTCAACTTTTTTCTCAACCTCAGCATTTTCCACCTCACCAAATTCAACATTATCCAATATTTCTTCACAACATTCCATTACTACATGTTCCAGGTCACTGAGTTTTATTACCTCCTCCCCAGACTCATTACATTCCATTGCCTTATTTCCTCGCTCCATTGTTTCCTCAGTAGATTCTTTTTTTTTTTTTTTTGTATTTTCCAACAACGGTTTATCCACGTGGTCTAACAACTCATCCAAAGATTCTGGTGAATAATGTTCCAATAGTTTATACAACACCTCGTGACAACCTTCCCCATCACAATGTTCTACATTAGATTTAATCTCAGAAAATGTATTAATTGGAAATTGATCAATCACCTCCTGTTCCAAAGGCTCATTACATTTATCCATTAAGTCCTGTTCCAAATTCATTGATTTATTAGATTTATCCATTGACTCCAAAGTTCTATCCATGGGTTCCAGAGGTTCATTAGGATTTTCCTCCCCTGGATATTGATCCATCATCTCGTCACATTGTTACAAAAGTTTGTCGATTTTTTCCAAAAGTTTATCCTCATCCAATTTATCCATTGGCATTTCCTCATTATCCATCACCTCAGATTGAATCTCTTGTTTTGAATCTTCCCGAGGCATTCAATTCAAATTCATGGCCAGGGTTCGAGCGGCTTTGGCAGTACAAGGAAACGAAACGAGTCGATTATGAAAGTCAATGCATCGGTACACAAGATTCCCCTTGGGAGGGCACCCACTGTCGTAAAAAATTGTTTTTGATTTTTTGAGCGAACGGCCAACCGGGCATCCCAGCCCATCTGGTCGTGAATAAAATGTTATAGAGTGTGCCACCAAGACTCCTTGTCCATTTTCAGGATGCACCTGGCATTGACATTAAATGCTTTGTTGCGACTTTCGCATTGACCTTTATTGCAAACTAGATCTTTCACCGTGAAATACACATCACGAGGCATTCGCATGTGTAAAATAAATAGTTGACGAGGATTATCCACACGAGCAAAGGCAATTTCCATTTGCAATCTGTAATCGTTATTGCAACGAATATACGAGACTTCAGCACAATAATCCATGGGGAAATGCCGAATCAAAAACTCCCTTCAAGTTGGCTAATGCTCTCTTGAGATGAGAGTTGAGACAGAAAATAATTGCAGAGTCTTGTCAAGCATATAAAGCATTCAGGGAGGAATTTTTTTTTTACCAGAACATTTTCTTTATCATACTGAAAATATTGATTAGCCATTGTTTTGCATTCGAAAACAACACCTGTTCCAAAGTTGCCATCTCAGGCTAAATATCCGTTCATCGCTCCAATGGCTCGGCTGGTATATCGGATCTAGCCACAAGTGGTTCGTCGGATCGCCTCCTTAATTCCATTCTTTTTTTATTGCAATGTCATGTCCAAAAGATGTTGAAACCCTTCCACAGACATAACATCTGTATAATGAAATACATTCAATACATCATTTTCAATCACCGTCTCACCATCCATTCAACGTCCTTTGTAATCCACTTAAAGTCCTTGTAAATTGTATACCATTTTATGATAACTATATCGAGGTTCCCAAATCTTGGACGCGGTACTCAGTGCCTCCGTAGCCGTTTTTGCATGCACTACGGCTTCATTGGCTCTTAATCCTTCCCAAAATGAATGTTTTACAAATACGTCGTTTTGGTACCCGATGGATCCAAACATTTGATACAAGTGCTCAAAACTACCTTTGGCTCCCGACAACACTTGGGTAACTAAACATCCACTACTCGTCTCGGCATTTTGTTGAAATTCTTCCAAAGACTCGCGTCTCCATTCATACAAGGCTTGTATTTCTTGCAAAGGCAACGCAAAACACATTTGTCTTTGCAAGACATCCAATAAAATTGCCTCATTTGATCAATGTACTCAAAAAGGCTTGTTGCGAGCCATAACAGTCATACAAGACTTGAAACGTTTTGATTAAATCATTCTGTTTGTAAGGCAAAAAATGAATATCTTTAAATTTGGCAAAATACACGACCAACATGTCTTGAGTCGGAGTCAGTTTCGGTCCTTGCATGACAAAACACCCAATTGAGATTCTGGATTCAAAATGGTGGAGCATTCTGCTTGAGACAGCACATTCGGTACCAAATACAAATCACATTCATCCCCATCAAAATCAGCATTCATGGGTTGCACCACTTTCAAAGGAATGCCAAAACAATCATATTCTCAACCAGGGGAACTGACTTTTAAAGCAATAAAATTTCCCGGTTGTAAAAAGGGCATCCTGTTCAAAATAATCCATTGATTTTGGATATTAAATTTTTTCACCACGTGGGCTGGAAGTTGGATTTGATTGGGGCGTAAACTGCATCTGGCACAATCATTTCCCTCATGGATAAGATGCACCTTTTCCCAAACGCCACTAGTCGAATCAAGGTGTATTTTCTACACGACCTTCCCTGTAAACTCCCATAATTCAAAGGGGCTTCCAAAATTTGTTTGTAAAATAAACCCTTTTTGCTGGGAGATTGAACGGTTTGGGTTCGACTGGTCATGGTAACCCTTGCACAAACTTCATAATCTTTTCATACACCAAGGTAGAAACCACTTGCCAAAAAATGGGATCGGGTAACACTAAAGATCTTGATCTAGTTTCAGTTTGGCTTGAGCCTTTAATCGTTTCAAAATGGGTAGTTCAAAAGCATGTTTAGGTGTTTGTACGGCGAAAGATTGAACGGGATACGTTTTAAACTGATTGTTGTAATAAAAATGTCCACAGCACAAGGTGTAAGGAATAGGTGGTAAAAGTGTCTTGCACACTGAACACTTGTTAGTAAAAGGATGTTCTTTACGCCACGCTTTAGGCAATTCAATCACTTGTTCAGGCGTTTTTTGAACAAGACAATCTTTAAAAGACAAGATTGAAAAAGAATACTGTTCCCCCGACATGTTGCAAGAAAATTATCCCAGACATAGAGATGGAAGCGAATATTATTCCAAAAAAAGAAACCTTTTATCAAGTATCTCTCGGGTGAACGGTATGCTAGGGATAAAGAGGGTAATCAATTGTACCCAAATTCAGAGAAATTTTTTGCTAGAAATAAACAGAAAGAGGAACATTATGCCAGGGATTTTTAGAGAAACGAAATGTATTCCCTTCAACATGGAAAATCCGTAATAATACGGGATAATAATGGAAGGTTTCGACTTGCCAAAATGTCCGATGCCACGGATAGATACCCACGAGACGCCAAAGGGAATTAATATTATTTGCAGAAGGATGGAAAACCTTTATTATTGCGAAACGCAAATGGAGAATATTACTTGGCACGAAACCGCAAAGGGTATAAATTAATTCCTTGGAATCTATTAGCCGAGTTTGCGGTCGATAATGAACCGTACTTTTGTTTACAAAAGATGTGTTGGGAAATAATGTATACGTTCGCCAGTCAGAGTTGCCGCAAAGGCTAAGTGCCATATGCAATTGCGTGTGCAATATACTGTTTGATTGTCCAATAGCTTTAAATGCTTTGGGATGTTGCTTATTAAAGAACTTCTAAAAAAAATTTTTTTTAGTACAGTTTCTATTGTCATTTTACTTTTTCATTTACAAATATTTTTACACACACAAAATATCTTGTTTCTCTTAATCTTTATTTACAATTATGAGTGTGACATGTTGTCACAGCAAACTCTTTTCAACACAACTTTCTCTCTGTTTCTTGATACAATCTACTTTTTACGCACATTACAATCAACTGGGTAAGTATATATTTATTTACTTGCTTTGGCTCCCCAACAAAATCATTCTTGGATAAACACATATTTAGTTACTCGTCTTTACTTGTTTCTTCTTGGCTATCAACAAAATCCTTCCTGGGTCTTTACTTGGCTCCCCAGCAAAATAATTCCTGTGTATACTTGCCCTCCCAACATTCCAGGGCATCACACATAAATTTTGACTCTCGATTCCACAGGTCCACGACACAGAGCACATCTTTCTGGAACCACACACTGGTCGCACGAGACCAAATGTCCACACGGTAGATTGGCCCAGCACGCGGCTCCTTCCAAGTAAATTTTACACTTTACACATTCACCAGATGGTTTCAAAATGTTTCAGTCTGAAACGCATTTCTGTCTTATCCACATCACATTGTTAAAAAAACATCCACATTGTTTGTAGTGCAAGTTATGTTCCAACACGGGATCCAACCTCCGATTTCAATTGCCAAACGTTTTTGCACACCAATAACATTGCACGTAATCTTCTTCAACCAAATAAAACAATCCAGCCTCGACCAATTCTCGCACTTTGACGGGAAATCGAGACCAACCGCCAAACGTGGAATACCGAGCTTCTTCGGATTCCAGTTACGGAAAGATGGCTTTAAAACAATTTTGAAGATTAAGTTGTCCAGGCGTCAGGGGTCAGGGGATGTGAGCTCGTTGGAAGGATCCGAGAGATGTAGTTTCTATTTCCCACAGCAGGCAGGTGGATAAAAGGGATATTGCCGATGGTATTTAAAGTAGTGAAAACGTTCGCCACAATAAGCACATTCGATTCTCTTGGGAATCGGTGGATGGAAAAAGCCTCTCTTGGCCAATTCTTTGTAATTGCTCCAAAAACTATCTGGAAAGGAGAGTAGACGATTGATTCTCTTCATAACGCATAATCATTTTATAATCTAATGGAGACATGTTGCAGTTTTCCAGAGAAAAAAATCCAAGGAAAATGTCAAGAGCCAAAGAAATTTGTATTGGTGCTCTAAACTAAAAATCGAGAGAAAACTGTGTGAGTCAAAACAAACTCCAGAAATAAAATTTCTGTAGCTCCAACAAAATTATATTAATAAACGTTTATAAACTCTACTTTAAAAAAAAAAAAATCTTTTTTAAACTTTAACATGAATAAATATTTCCATACACAAAAAAATTACACACAAAAATATTTTATTTATTACTCTTTATTTACAATTATTTCTCTCAACACAACTTACCCTTAATACAATCTTCTTTTTATACACATTACAGGGTAAACATAAATTTGCTTGTCTTTTTTCTGGCTCCAACAATAAAATTTTGGTACACAGGTATTGGCTTTACATTTCTTCACAGACTATCAAAAAAATATTTCATGTGTCAGCAAATATTTGGTTACTTGTCTTCTACATCTTGTCTTTTCTTCAACAAAATCCTTCCTGGGTAAACATACTTTACTTGGGTCTCCGGCAAAGCCTATCCAGGGTATCACATATAATTTTAACCTCTGGATTCCACGACACAGAGCACACCTTTCTCTGGAACCACACACTATTCGCACGAGACCAAATGTCCACATGGTAGATTGGCCTAGATCGCAGCTCGTTCCAAGCAAATTTTACATTTTTACACATTGACAAGATTATTTCAAATTTCCAGATTGTGCCATTTTGTTAGATGATTTTATCCAATTGCATCGAGCTAAAATGGATTTGGTTAATTTTTTATCTTAATTAATCTATTTAGGACCATCATGGGAATTTTCGAAAGATTTTCATAATTTGAACGATTTTTAAAACTTTAATTCTTACACGTGCTCTTTTTTAAGCCTAGCGACCGAGAAATCATGTTCTGGATGTATTTAAGGCTTAATGCTTGTGTTCTTATGGATTAACTACATGGATTTAACAACATGGATTATGGATTTACTTTTCGGATACATATAATTATGTAGTGTCACCAATGGTACAAAAGTACTTTTTTTATGTTCACTATTCTGTTTTGCACATAAACATCTCGTCACTATATGCTCCGAATTAGAAAATTTAATAGATATATCGCTTGAATGGATGTGTGGATCGGCTGTGGTATCGCGATCCAAATGCGTTGAAATAATGCTTCTGAATAATAAGAAATAATTTATTTCCGACATACTTGCCAAACTGTATTAAAAATATATCAAGACTAAATATGTGTGGAAATATTTGTAAAACAAACTCTAAAAAATGTCTCCTTGACAATTTTTCACTGAAGTTTATTCTTCTCTCTGCTCTAGAAACATGTCAACAAAAGGAGCAGAAGAAATGGAAGCTGTAAGAAATTTTTTAATGTTGCTTTGCTGCAAATTTTTTCAAGAGTACCATTTACAGTTGTGTTTTAACATATGGATACAATTGTACAACGTTAATAAAAGTTTCTTTTACAATGCATGTCATAGGAAATATACAAACTTGCCTAGCACCACCAATTTTTCATTAAAGCCTAATCACTTTCCTGTGCGTTGGCCTTTTCCAGAGCTCCGAAGAATCACCCATCTGCATACACAAGGGTGGCAAGTCCATTAAACTTCTATAGACTTTCTTACCCTCGGATTGGGTGTTCCGTGTACGTTTCATTTCCAGATAGGCCACGGTTGAAAAAAGTTCCGAATAGCACAATCTGTTATAGAAAGCTCGAGTGGTCCAAATGTGAATAGTCAGTTGGGGCATTTGCATTTTTAACATGGGAAATTTAACCCGCGATCACTGGCGAGGGGTGTTCTGTACACCCCAGCAATAAGAAAAGCCTCCTAGGATACTAAACAGAATGCGTAGAACCACGATTTTTTCTGTAGCTGCACATTTTAGGTCATTTAACCTTCAGGAATGATGTAATCAATCTCGCTAGGACAATTGGAATGTAATGACCTTCAAAAGTTTATCTGGGGTGCTGAGAACACCCCACGAGTGAATGAGGTATACACTCAGGAACATTGAAAATAGCGACCCAAGAAGGAAGCTAAGTACAATAGCGAACATTTGCAAATAAGTACAACGTAATATGATATGCAAATGATCCAAGTTTTGGGCCAATACGCATGCTCATACTCGCTGAGGTGGCGCTACAATCAGGAAGAGGGTGCTATATAAGCCAGCGCAAATTCGAAGATTCATAAACGTGACGATTACCCGCCTATTGTAGAAAGACTTTGGTAAGCGAAACATGCCAGGTAAACGTGCTAGAAGACATTTCTCACAGTTAAGCGAGTTTGAGAGAGGCCTGATCATCGGGATGAAAACTGCAGGCTGGTCGAGGCGCCGTGTTGCTGGCCAGGTGGATCGTTTGGAGTGTGCCGTTAGAAATTGTTGGGAGCAGTGGACACGAGAAGGTACCCATGCGCGGAAACCCGGGTCTGGAGCGACCAGGAAGACCACGAGGAGAGGAGATCGAAGGATCGTGCGGCAAGCACTTGTGGACCCCACAGAGACTCGTTCAACGATACG
>BMAV01010270.1:0-39796 GCA_019973955.1 Trichonephila inaurata madagascariensis
GAAATATCATATAACCTTTCGTATATATTGGCGCATTATTTACAATTTCCCCTAAATAAAAAATAAAGACAAAAAAGGGAACGAACTAACCATAGCAGTAAGTTCGAAGGTAAAAACAGATGAATTTTTATCTTTCTAGAATGTTTCTCTGGGTCGGGGTTTTGTCTTTTCTCTGAAATATTATTTTAGATTTAAAAAGAGAAAACTTAGTAAAAAAAATCTCTCATCGTGGGATTACAGCAAATCAAACAAAATGTGATGTTTTTTATTTATTTATAGGATCAGATAGCTAATGAATGTATCGAAATGAAAGCTTTTATGTTTCATGAAGTAATACTAATAAATTCTATCAGTGTCAATGTGTATTTTTTATTATGTCAGAAAGTATTTTCTTACTTCATTACAGTAAATTAATTTTTTTAATTTTTTTATTTTCGATATGCTCACGCCCCCTGTAGGTTATCGCCCCCGGGGGCCCCCCAAATTTGGGGAACCCCGGGGGCCGTAGAGGAACACTTATAATGTCATAAAAGTTATATAATTCATGAAAAAAAGTCTTGAAATTGAAGCTATATTCACTCTTTTCCCATTTAAATTTAAAACTGTATAAATGGACACTGAAGGAATGTTTACCTTCCGAATATGTATTTGAAATTTGCTAATAAGACACATTAACTATGCGAGGTTTGAACATTCAGTAACAAGATTGGTTAGGAAAATACATTTCATTAAAGCCTTATGACAAATAGCTGTTGAGTCCATTTAACACATTCCTTTTCACCATCAGTTTTGCAATATAACATTCATGTCTACTATTTGGAAATCTGTGAATGAAGTTTGCCAAATATCACCGAATTCGTCAAATCTCTGCCAATTAGTCTCCACCTCTACTACAAAACCAAAACGTGTTTTTTAACACACAAATCATTTTGGGGAACAGAAAAAAAGAGATAAACAGAACATGGCGAACGGTCGACCCTATTAATGTGCATGATGTTTAAGGACTGTTTCGCAGAGTTAGTGGCTTTGAGTTGGCGAATTCCGATCCTCATGGGAATTTGCTTTTCTCTATAAGTGTTCATCATGTTTACTTTTATTCGAATGTTCCTTACGGCTGTCTCTTCTCACAATTCTATCAATTTTCTGAAGTTATTCCTTAATTTTTAAACTAGCTCTCGCCTTTTGACAACACCCTTTGGAGGAAATCCTCCCTCTTACGAAAACCTTTTCATCCCATCCCCCCTGCAGGGGGCCCTAGGCAGTGTATCGCGATAACCCCTATCGAAAAGGCGGAGGTTATCGCAGACAGTTTGCAAGAACAATTTCTTCCAAATCACGTCGTTGGACGCGAAGACTTCGCCCAACGCACACACACGGAAGTAGAAAACTTCCTAACTAACCCCCACGTTCAAGAAATTGAACCCACCACTCCAACGAGATCCCTACGTACAGTAAAGCTAAAAATTCCCCTGACGTGATCAGCCAATGGTATGCTTAAAAACCTACCCCTAAAATTCCTATTTTATTTATTACTCTCCTAATCAATCAGCTGTTTAAAAATAATTATTTTCCAGACTCTTGGAAAACAGCTGTGGTCCTCCCCATTCTAAAACCAGACAAAAATCCGGAAATAGCTCAAAATTATCGTCCAATCTCACTATTAAGCAGTTTGAGCAAAGTATATGAATTTGGGCTTCTTCGGCGCCTGAATCAACACTGCGCTGCTGCAAATTTTATCATCCCCCAGCAGTGCGGTTCCCCCCATTAAGTACAGTTCACCAACTGCTCAGAGTAATAGAGTTGATTCACAGTGGCTTCGAACAACACGTCGTTTTTTCTGGACATAGCCAAAGCCTTTGATGTACCCTGGTATGAAGACTTAATTCTTCAAGCTCTTCCTGTAATACGACTTGATCTCCCGGCCCCCTGATCAAGTCCACATTCACAGCTTTCTCTCCCATCGATCATTCAGAGTGAGAATTGATAGAATTCTCTCCTCCCCTCGTCCAATCAAAAGCAGTTTACCGCAGGGTAGCCTCTGCGCTCCGCTTTTGTTCACTTTGATACTGCAATTATCCCACAGAATAAGAGATTTTCCGTTGTGATCTCTAATCTGCAACATTATGTATCCTTGTTAGAGCTCTGGCTCATGAACTGGAAAATTAAAGTTAACGATCCGTGCATGCCCTTATGTTCACGAGAAGGAACCAACTCCTGATTAACTCCAGTAACCATTTTCGCCAACCCGTCCCCAAAAATGCCACAAATACCTGGTTGTTCTAGGACGCAAAATTAACATTTCACCATCACATCGAACAGGCTCGCAGAAAACTCTGTTCATTTTATGCCGCGCCGCCCTAGAAAGTATGCAAAACCAGCGATCTGGCACAAAGTTTTGCCTTCGCACCATCAATCAACCAGTCATGTGCTACGGTTCTCCAGTTCCGCTGGTATGTGTCACTTAAAAATTGCACACGCTTACGAACTCAATTTTGGAGACAACCGTAAAATGTTCCTGGTTCGTATCACGTACGAAATGAAGTCATCACCGTGACCTAAAATTCAAACCTACTACTTCCGTATATCAAGAGTATTTCTAAAAACTTCTTTGATAAATTACCTAACATTCCCAATCAAGGCCGGATTCACGTATAATAAATGGTTAAGCAAATTCAGGGTTCCGGTTCAGGGGCCCCATTTCCTTTGAAGATAACAAACAGAAAAAAGAAGCTTACAATCAAAATAATAATAAAATAATAAACCAGCAAAAAATACAAATCAAAAGAGTATCCGAAATACCATGCCACTCTTATCTTTACTGAGAGAGCAAGAGCAATTTAATTTTGTGCCTTCCACTCTACCATCGAATACGCGGAAATTCATAATTAATAAACAGAGACCTATCACGTGAGCGGCTCAGACTATATTTATACAAACACAGTGTCACCATTTCTGTATCCATTTATTTTGTGCAATAATAATTTGCCGTAATATGAGTCGATTTGGTAATGTTGTGACGTGGGCTCACGCGTCTTTTCTGTAACATACAACCTCTGGGTTCTTTGACGGCAGAGATTAATAGCAAATCTTTTCCAACCCAAATCCAAGAAGTGAAATGATGCAAATAAGATGAATCTCAAAAGAACAGAAGTTTTAGTGCGGGATGGCACGAGATGCGTTCTGTTTGGAAAAGATAGAAGTGTAATTTGACGGCTCACCAAAGATTCATACATACACGGATTCCTAGCCATTACTACAAGCAGGCATACTATTGCACGCGTGCCTAACAGCTTCCATCTGAAAGTGATTGAACCGTTAGATTCCGCTGGCATTATTTGATAACAAATTGCTGAATTGAAAGTAAGTGATAAATATATTTTATTTAGATAAGTAGATCCAAGTTGATCCGTTTTAGCTACGGCTACGCCGCTTGACCACTCCTAATATAAGTTTGTCAAATATATTAGAAATTAAGTTAAATTTAATAAAGTCATATTAAGAATTCTAAAATGTCGATCTATCGAGAACCCCACACCTCTAATTAATGCTGATAACTCCAAGATATGGTCGCCAAAGATCGACCATATCACACTTGTGTCCTATGGCATAATAATACCTGCAAATAAAACATACTTTATGCCTGTTTACCAAGTAAAGTAAGTAGCACAATATTTCTAAATTATCAACATAGAAGATATTGAATTATGATTAAGTATTTTCTGAATTTTCAATTTTTCAAAAGATTGAAAACATCAGGATTTTACAAATATGTCTGTGATGAGTAAATTACTTCTATAGGATGGAAAAAATAACAAGGATTATGTAGATTTTCGCGAATGCTATGGATAAATGTAAAGGATCTGACTTTCGTAATGTATCATATTTTAAGTATAAGAAGTAACAAATAATGGATGATAACGGAAAACAAATATTTATTTTAAAGTGGGCAAAATAATTCTACCCTTTTTTTAAATTCTTTAAACTGATGGGCCAATAAATAACAATAATCAGCGTTTATGTTTCAGCGAGTTGACGAAGATTTTTATTTCTTAAATCAACTAGGACTTCTTTCGATTATTTCAGAAATATACTATATTGCTTCTGCGCAAAAATTGTTAGAATATTTGCTTATTAAGCACAGTCGCAGCTGTGTTATTGTAATTTTATGACCTGAACTCTTTTAATTTACTTTTCAGGAAAATAAAGTACTGCTAAAGGCAACAATATAAATATACCCGCAGAAAATATAAAAGTGTAGCGGAAAACCTAGCACGCAAATCGAGAAAAAGAAAAAATTAAATGTGTGTGTATGTGTGTCAAAATTTTAACTTTTTACAATGGAATAAAGTGCAACAAGAATATAAATGCTTTTTAGATACATTAACAAAGAAAGGGAAAGAACTTATCCAAAGTTGTTTTGAGAAACACAATGTAAACAAATATTAATGATGAAAATATGCAAGATCTCATGACCAGCTGGCCTCTGAAAAGTGATATTGCCCTAAAATATACACGTAGTACTGACCGAAAAGCAGCCAGAAATATTGCAGTTTGAGTTTGAGTGGAAATACGTTGATTTAAAGTTCGTGCTTCAAAATTCCATTAAAATTCCTTTCACATGAAATTTGTTATATTCAGAATCCAAAACAAGACTTATTTCAAGATCCAAACACAATATAAATTCTGTTTCATTAAGAGAATACAAAGAACAAAAGAGATCTTTTTTGAATAATCATTTAATTAAAAATGGTCAAGTGCTGGAAAGATATTGGCTATGTTATTCAACTAGTAATTGTAGCGTTTTTTGTTTGACCTACAAACTTTTTTTCTAAAACGAATTCTGAATGCACATCTAACTTTTCTAATTAGAAACACGTACAAGTGATTGGAAATAGTTGTTTAGAAAATCATGAAAATTCTATCTTAGTTTGGTTGACACGAAAAGAAAATAAGTCTGTTTTAGATAGACAGTTACAGGAGCAACTAAGAAAAGATACAGAATATTACCAAAATCTCCCCTAACAGGCTCTTTCGGTATAAAGTATTTGTCTATAAGAGATTTAGCAATTAGAGGTACCGAGAAAGTTTTTGGTTCTCCTCATAATGGTAATTTTACGGGTACCCTGGAATTGCAAGCAGATTTCAACCCATTCATTCGTGAACATATTGAACTACGAGAATTACGACCAAAATCGTTAATATCGTACTTATTAGAAACAATATATGAGCAAATATAATTCAGACATGGACAAAAAAAAATGCAAATCATTAAAACAATTACCACTCAAATAAATAATGATGACACAAAGTACTATTCAGTTGTGATGGATTCAACACTAGATTCGTCCCACAATGACCAACTTGCTATTGTACTACAATATTGTTTACTGGGAAAGTGTATGAAAGATGAGTCTCATTAAATAAAATTAGTCACACTGGCTTATGCTTATTTAATTCTCTACAAGAATTTTTATAAACAAATGGATTGCTATTGGATAATTGAAAGGGACAGTCATTTGACAACGCTACTAATATATAAGGTCTATATTATGGTGTGCAAGCTCTTCTAAAAGAAAAAAATTCACACGCACACACTCTTTCTCTCTCTAATTATGAGCTGTGTGCTGCTCATTCTCTGAATCTGGTTGCTGCAATCTCAGTTAGAGATACAACTGAAATCGTGAACTTATTTGGTTTTGTGTAACAAGTATATGTTTCTTCCCTGCTTCAACTCATAGGAGGGAATTTATTTCTAAATGGTGAAACTAAACTGAAATTTACATTAAAAGTAGGACCAGATGTTACTACCAGATGCCTTGTCACTACGATGCTGTTGAAGCCTTAAAAGATAATAATGGTAATATCATGAATATTCTTTAGACATTTAGTGACAATGAAAATGAGAAAATTGATTTTCCGAAAAGAGGCAGTAAATTTATTTATTAAATTAACAAAACTGGAAACTGCCATTTTAATTATACTTTCATGGACAAAAGAATTATCACACCAAGAAGGAGTTGTCTACTTTGATATAGTAAGTGAACGATTAGAAAATCAAAGAAAAAGGATAATTTATTTCAGATAAAAAGGCAAAAGAATGGAAGATTTAATACCCTGTTGAACCTCCTCTATATATATAGCGCGAATGCACGATGCGATACGATCGGGCATTGAGGTATACCAGTTCTGTTTGATGTCTTGAGACATTTCGTTCCATATTTGCTGTAACCTTGCCTCTAGTTCATTCAAACTCGTGGGATGCCCAAATCGCCATCCCAAATGATCCCAGATATTCTCGATTGGAGAAAATCTGGGGATCGGGCAGGCCAAGGAAGGGTAGTAACAGTGTGGAGACAGTCTTATGACACCCTTGCCGTGTGAGGCTGAGCATTGTCTTGTTGAAAAATGGCTCCTGGAAGCTGTTGCATGAGTGAAAACACATGTGGTTGCAGGATGTCATGGACATACCGCTGGGCTGTGATGGTAACCGTGTATTGAAAGAAATGGCACCCCATACTATCACGCCAGCTGTGGGATCAGTGTGTCGCTGTAAAGCAAAGGCAGGATAGAGGCGTTCACCACGGGATCTCCACACACGAATACGATTGTCATCACTGTTGAGATTGAATATGGATTCGTCGCTAAAGACGACCTGGTTCCATTTCGGTACACTCCAGTTTCCTCGTGCGCGGCACCACTCCAAACGGAGACATTGATGGGTGAGCGTCAAGGCCAGAACACGTAATGGGTGCCGCGATCCCAAATGTCCTTCAGCCAGGTGCCTTCGTATGGTTCGAGAAGATACAGGGGCCTCTAGTGAAGTGTGTTACCCGTGCCTGGGTGGCAGCCGATGAAGCAGTTGGCTGTAAGCCAGCATTTCTTACGATGTGGTGGTCTTCTTGACGACTGGTCTGTCGAGGGCATCCTGAGCCTGGTCTTCGTGTAAATGACATCTCTCGGATCCCCTGGTCCCAACACCTCCTCACAACACAATCAGAGCAGCCTAATTGACGCCCAGTAGACCACCCAGCTTTCATCATGCCGATATGATTCTCCCCCTCTCAAACTACGACATCTGCTAATATTGTCTTTGAAAATGGCGTAATGGCATGTCTACCTCAGCTCTTCCTTTGTAAACGATTTAGCACACTCAAGCAAGCTTTGCTTACCTGTTTTATACTCCACGGAGAACGACGTTAAAGCCCTCTACTGGCTATACGTAATGCGCAATCACGCTGCATTTCTAATCATTTGCATATCTCGCCGACATGTACCTTCATGCCAAGTTTTGTTATGATCCCCCAATTATTTCTTGGTGCGCTAATTTTTTTTGTCCATGGGAGTATTTTAGGAAAAATTTTTAGAAAGATTTAATTCAGTTAAAAAAAATTACAAATTTCTGGTTTGGACATCTGTGGAGGGAATAAGTTAATTATATATATATATATATATATATATATATATATATATATATATATATAATATATATATATATATATATATATCATTAAATACGTTTATAAGCAATGTACGACATGAATCAGAATAAACTACTGGAGTATCAAGACACAGCCAAAAATTTAAGTCCTAGAGTAGGAAAAGAATATAGCGATGTGGACAAGAGACGAGTTATTTCAAAATTTGCAGATAAATCCTCAGAAAAAGCTGCTTACGGGAGAGAAAAATTTAAAAGAGACACGCTTATTGTTGTGTTAGATAAGTTAATCCTTGATTTAAATAGAAGCCAAGTATATATGCAGAATAAAGTAAGAAACTAAAATTTTTGATGGATTTGCGCGATCAAAGTAAGGAGAATGTCGACCTGGAGGTGTACTGCCACCAGATGACGTAGACCAAATTTAAAATAAGGGTTGAATTCAAAGCTTATCTAAAACAAATTGCTATACTTTAGTGATATGTTAAATTTTAAATTTTTTTGAAAAGTAACTTGTTGACTTTTTTCCCAAATTTGTATACCTTTTTAAAAGGGTTTTTTCAAACCTCCCTATTCTATTTGATCAGAGGCACGTTCTCTAAAAATGTCCTGTATAAAAAATACTAGGCTTTTTCCCATTTACTTCTTCAAAATTAAAAAAATAAAAATTTACCAAAAATTTTTTTTAAATTTGGTTTTTGGTAAAAAATAAAAAAAAAAAAAATTTTAAACTTTTAAATTTTTTTAAAATTTTTAAAAAAAAAATTTTAATTTTTTTTTAAAGGGCCCCGATAGACCCCAGGGAAAGGCCCGGCCCGGGCCCTTTCCCAATGTTTTAAATTCTTTTTCCCAAACTGCATATGATCCATGCCCAACGCAGAAACGCCCCGGGCCCTTTTTGATAGCATTTTTAAATTTCCCCCCAACCCAAAAAGGGTTTGGGCCCCCAAATTTTCCATAAAAAAATTGGGAACCAAAAATTTAACTTTTATTAATTCAATTTATTAAACCTCTAGTTTAAGTCTAACTCTTATGAACTTTGCCCCGTTCCGAAGGGGCGAATTATGCTTTCGAAGGGTTTCGCCGCGGTCGGAAACAGGGGAAATTGAGTTATTTTTGCGTTCTCCTTCGTTTCCTTTCGGCCACCAGATGGAGGCACGTTCTTTCTTCTCGTACTACTTTTAAATTGTTTCACCCCGGCAAACTTTTTAAAAAAACATCTTTCTTGGCAAAATTTTATTATTTTTTTTAAAACTGGGTATTCCCTTTTTTCCTTTTTTTTTTACCATTTATATTTACGTATATGATTTTGGCATAAGCTCTTTTTCCGGACCTTCCTTTCGTGCTTATTTTTGGCTCTCCCCCACTTTTAGGCAAATTTGGGTTTGGGTTTTTTTTAAATTTTTATTCAAAATTTAATTTTATTCCCTTTTTTTTCTGGGGTCTTTAAATCATCTTCAAGACCTTTTTTTCCCCGGGACGCTCAAATTTTAAAATCGCTTTTCCCCGCCCACTTTCTCAATGGCGGTTAACCCAACCAAAGCAGCTTAGTTCCCTTTTAGGGGCGATACCATTTGGGAAAAAAACCCGGTTTCTCCCTCACCGAAATTAACATCATTTCTTTTTTTGGGAAAATTTTTGCTCTTTAAAAACTTTTTTTTTAATTTTTTTTTAAATTTTTTTTCTTCATTTAATGTATTTTTAAAATTTTCGTATCCCTTAAAAAGGGCAATGGTAAAAAATTTACAACATCTTCATTCAGGAAGGAGGTTAGACGGGAAAGGGCTAATACCGAACAAATCACAACGATTAGGCCGGGTGGGCCCCCTGTTTTAGCAGTTTTTGTTCTGTATTATTTATTCCTTCCTTTATTTTTCATCTTTTTTTTTTATGTCACCCATCCCGGGGCCCTTTTTTTCAATTCTATGAGGAGGTACTTCATTTGGGACATATCCCTAAGTTACTGCCATTCCCCCTTGTGCAAAAATTTTTAAATGTGAGGGCCCCCCTCTTTATTTAACACAACCCCCACATAAATTTTTTTATCTGATGCATATCTGTCGTAAAATGTTAATTAAAACAATAGAGGGATAATGAAGTTCTTGCTAAAGATTATGTCTCGCAATTCTATGTCATACATGTAATTAATATGAATTTCATTTAAAACATAACATTTTCGCAATTAATTATGCAGTAATAAATTGTCGCATTGGTGATAAAATGTTCCAAAAATTTTTCTAAGCAGAGAAATGTTACTAAATTAAAATTATAAAATTGTTAGTTTATTTCCATGTTTTACAAATACTGAAACTTCGACTTAATCTAAACATGTGGCACCTACACAGGGGCGCTATTTCTGGAGATAAAATTAGTTTTTTTCGCATTGCACATACGTATTTTGAATACTAAAAGTTTTGAACTTTTTTGTACATAGAAATCAGTATAAAATAAAAGTATTGAAATAGTATTGAGATATTGCAATATATTATGGCAAATATGCAACTGATACAGGGAAAGTTAAATATATTGAAGTTGTAATATCTGGCGTACACAGAAATTTGAAAAAAATTGTATAATTTTTTCTTTAATCGTGAAAGGTATAATAACACATATTTCCTGCATTTTCTTCTGTTGAAATAATACAATATAGGACAATAATTTAATAAAAGTCATGTTATAATAGTACTGATATTCTTGAAATTGTAATGCCCCAAAAAAATTCTTAAGGTTTGACAAAAGTTTTATGTATATTTTTTTGCCTGTAGATATAGACAAGTATTATTTGTGTGCGTATGTGAAAAGGCTCAGGATACTGAATCACTTCTGTCACCAACAATCCCAAAAAACTTAATTACTACAGCAAAAAAAAAATTATTCAAAAACTAAAAAGTAAAAGAAATTTTTTCTTTTTGGTTAACGTTTTGAATTAACTGTTCCTGTATATATAAAACATAATTTATTATACCTTTTATTTAATTATTTTATGTTCTTTATGTCGTTTGTGTTATTTGTATGGCTTACAGAAATACGGGCACAATTTTACAGAAAATCTTCCCAAACTATTTATGGTAAGGTACGTAGTTTATTTTCACAACATTTTTTTTCATTTTTTTCAGGTTTCGTGAATCGTTTGCTATCGCTAAAACTCTTCCTTCCTCTGTCACGCTTATCATTTGCAGCATACTTGATCCACTTCTTTGTGATATTCCATTATTTTTTTTCTTTGACAAACCAAGAAGAAACTTTCAGTCTTCTTTCATTGGTTAGTACATTTTATACTGCATACAATTATTTTAAACTAGTTTTAACAGGAACTATTTCACTAATAAAAAATTCGTTCAATTTTGATTGAAATAAAAGAGATTTCAACTTGCAGTTATTTCAGGACTATGTCCATGTATTGCTTCAATATCATTATTGATTGATTGTTAATTATATATAATTTCATATTTAAAAGCAACAGAGACCTCACTTCATGTATTGCTTGATGTATGCACACCAGTCTTTTGAGACCACTTCTGTAGATATTAGAACTCGCAAGGTTGAATCACTCTCAAGCGACTGACGAAGAGATAGCAGAGAATACACACCCCTCATTTCTAGTCTCAAAATTTCTTTCAAGAGAAGTGAAGAAATTTATCAGGAATTTCTTTGAAGTGGCGATTTCCCGGAGGACAGAACCCGCAACTTTTGAATCCGTAAGCACGCAGCATACCGCTAGACCAAAATGATCACTTCAGTCCGGAGGCTGTTACTGGCTCATGTGGATTATATGCCGCTACACTCCCCCCACCAGGGATTCGGTGGACAGGTGAACGAACGATATAGTGTTTATAACGAGCGTGTAGCGTCAGCAGTTGTTGTCGTTAATTTGAGGAGTTGCGTCAAGTGAGTCTGACGACTTTGCTACGGCAAATGAGTCTGGCGAGTTTTTGGTTGCTCCTTTTGCGAGTAGATGGTGCCACGACACAGATCAGAAGGTTGCCTTTATTTATTTAATTCAGCCAGGGTCACCAATGAAGTGGCGCATTTTCCGGAGGACCAAACCTGCAACCTTTGGATCCGTAAGCACGTAACATACCGCTAGACCAAAATGATCAGTTCAGTGCTAAGGTTATTACTGGCTTATGTAGATGATACCGCTACACCTTTTTCGGATAAGTAATTTATTTCATCGACTTCGTTCAGTTCATCGCTACTTATTTCACCAGATTGATCACTGCGCTCTTTTGAAAGTGTTCTGATCCCTTTATCAAGATCACTTTCATGATTCATCATGCTATATTGCACTATAGAAACGGCGAAACAAGTCCAGCACTATGAATCTGATTCACAGCCTAGGGTTGAATTGGTGTTGCCAAACTTTTATCGAACAAGGAAACATTATTCTGAGGTAATGATTGATCAAATGTCGCGCGTTAGGTTCATCACTTGTAGCAGTCCTAATTGAAGAAGAGTCACGTTAGGCACAATTTAATAATGACGTCATTATTTCTGTGCTTCAGTACCTAAGCTTAATCTATTGATTATTCATTAAAATGAAGTCTATTTAAGTTAATTGTTTTTACATGCCTTTCAATGCATGTTAACCCCTTAACTTCATTCAACGTATATATACGTCTCACTCAGTTGGCGTGTTAACTGCCCTTGGCGTATATATACATCTTTCCAAAATATTATAATTTTCTTCGAGCTGCAATCAGTAAAAGTATTCCGAGTTTTTGAAATAAAATGAAACTGCCTGGACAATGTTTTTGAAGGATTTACTTATTTCCTAGAAGGATTTGCTTATTTCTGCCTTCCCTCGGCCGCGATATACCGCGTGCACGCCCCTATACGAAAACCGGTGGCACTGGGGAGCGAATCGTGTAAAATTTAATAGGCCTTTAATGGATTCATAATAATAAGGATCGATTCGACACAAACAGGTAAAATGACAGCTTTTTGTCTTTGGTCATTTAAAAATAGTTTTACGACTCGTAAAAATAGGATTACATTATGTTAAGGTTATAGATGGCGTTGTTTCAACGGAGGCGTTATAAGTGTATCCCCGGGAATGCGGAGAATTGTGTGTATGACGAGACAGAGAGAGGAGCGTTAGAAAGAGTTTGAGTATTTGTGAGGTCTAAGAGTTTAGTAATGTATAAGGTATAGTGGCGCGACAACAAGGGTCCGGCCCCAAACCCTTGATTTTTCCGATTAATTATAATTCTTATATAATGGAAATTTAATTAAATATTCGTTATTAATGATTTTTTTATTAATCTAAATTTTTTAATCAATAATTAGTTTTACTGTGTTTTGTTCCAAAATTGACAAAATCAAAAATAGCATGATACAAAAATGGGGAACTTTCAGCCTTTTTAAAAATTCCTGTGTGCGTATGATAAAACATGTACAGTTAGAAGAATAAGGGCAAATATTAAAACTTATAAATAAAATTTTTTATTTGTTTGGGAAGGTAGTTAACTTTGTGGTTGTAATAAAAATGAAGATATTTTGAAAAAAACTTAACATCAGAATTAAAATCTGTGGAAGATATCAATTTTAGAAATGGGTCGAATAGACCAATACAGGGTAGAATGCTTAAAACGATAAAAGAATTTTAGTTAAACTTTAAAGAAATTTATTCTTAGGTTTGTGACACTTGCAAGTAAAACTTAAAATAATAATGCGATTAGTAATTTGAAATAAACATTTTTTTTTTACGTGTTACTTAAAAATCCTTTTTCTCTTGTTAATCAGAGGAAATGCAAACAATTAACTTTTAAGCGAGAAAAAATAAATTTTTCATCACACACAGGCTGTTATAAATAAATATGTTTATTATCTTTTTCAGATCGGCATTATTTCTTATGTGAGCTTTTGGTCGTACATTTTATCTTTTATAGCATCATTATTTATCGAACTTCCAATGTCAAGATTACTTCGTTGATTTGTGTAATACGAATAAAATATTTTTGTGACTGTATTTATATTGAATAAAATCAATGTGTATTTTTATTATAAGAGTCTCTTGTAATTGGAATTATGATTTTTTCAAATTTGTCGTAAATAAAATGACATAGAAATTATTTTCTCGAATTTATAATATAACCATGAAAAAGAAAACGGAGATTTAAAAGAAATTAAAAGAAATATTGTCTTTCATATTTTTACGTATTTGCCAACGTAACCCTTGTTGAGTTTAATGCTATTCATTTTGTGACGGATCTATCCGCGATCCTTCAACTAATCCTCTTGGGAAATCTTTGGGCTATCAATTCGCGTTATTCACAACCAACCCTTCGGGATAAGAAAATCGGGATATTCAAATTAACTTCCTATGCATAGTAGAAGTTTTCTAGCTTGAACAGAGAGTAGGAGAGGAGATATACTCGAATCAAGTAAGATTGCTACTCAAGGTATCATATTTGAATTATCGTGATTAAGAGCTCATTAGGAGGAAGTTTTAAAGTGAAAATGGGCTTGATTCATGAAGTCACATGATAAAAGCAAACACGTGTTTTCCATTGAATTCAAAACAAACATTAAACTAATTGCACTTGTTCTATTTGTAAAACTCAGATAAAATTTCAAATTTCATATTTGGTTAAAGATGTTTAAATGTTAAGGAAAAAAATTTCTTCAAAAAGATTTTTTTAAATTAAAAAAAAGTCGTACTTTATGCTTATATTTTAAATAAAATGTATTTTGTATACATATGTATTTTTTAAGAGAAAGTTTCTGCAAGAGCAAAACTTGGCAACACCGGAGCGAGTGAACTGATTAGTTGGAAACACAAGATAATTTTTATCGTGTGACTATGACGTCACATGAGTTTTTGAATTGATTTACTAGAATCACGTGGCTTTCACTATCATGTGACTATGACGTCACATGAATCAACCTCATTATTCACTGGGATTAAATTGATATTAGATTAAATCGGATGATAGGTTAAATCTTTTATTAAGTAAGGATCAAGTTTGATAATCTCCCAATCATTCGTGTATTTCCGTCGTTGTTCCATTTTTGCGGTTAGCATTGTGAGACATTCTCTTTCTATAATTAGTTGAAATTGTGTCTTTTCATTGTGTGATGAATAAATAGATTGTTCGGATCATGGCGAATGTTTCTTCCCTACCTCCCACATATCTAGTTGCCCAAGAGAGAGGTGCCAACCTCTCATAATTTTAAATCAATTATTGATCATTTTTTAAAACAATTGTACTCCTTTAAGGTATCCGAACACGCTGAAATATGCAAATTCGGTCAAAATTCATTTTTTGTATTGAATGGAGCTATCTTTTGGCTTTACAAAGCATATTTTTTTTATTTATTTTTTTTTGTATCTACGCTACCTAGAGGTAAAGTTACAGTCAATTTCACAAAATTAGAAAAAGTAGAAGTGGGTTTTTAATCTACCAGAAGTGGGTATTTAAATAGTTCAAAATCTATCATAGGGCGAGTCTGATAACTCAAGATGTTATGTGAATGTATTTCTATGAAACCTTTTGAACTCCATGTTTATATTATTTTCTAGAGAATGTGTTGAACTATTTCTTGTTGGATGAATATTTTTTTAGTTATAGTCGGTTATTTAAATAATGGTCTCATAAAAAATGTGTCACATTTCTTATATCATTACTCGATCCACTCTGAATTGTTAAATTTTAATAAAACATTAAAATTTTAGTACATTTTCTAGAGAAATGCATCCAATTTGTTTAAACAATACTTTTATTCATATAAGTTTATTACTTTTTTCTCTAATTGCTTTGAAGTTTTTGAAAAATCATTTTTTTTTCACGTACCTGATCCCCGTATCACAAAACAGTATAAGTTTCAATTCTGTTAAAATTTCTTCGTGAATTCTTAGGAATTGCTATGAAAGCTTAAGGTATCCGACTACGTTTGGAACCGTGATTTGGCAAAAGCGTATAAATGGATAATATTCATGATATTTAGTGTCATTTAGATTAGAAAATGTATACACAATTGTTTTAAGAATATTATTACAATAAAAAATTATTTAAGTACAATACTTTGACAAAAAATGAACATAGAATGACCAAAATGTTCTCCTTTTGTGAAAAAGGCTTCTATTATAATAATATTTTCCCTGTATATAGCTCAGACCTCTCTACAGAGGCTCAACTAGAATTTTTGAAATATATAACTTAGAAGTGGATTTATCCATGTTTTACGACAACAGAGGGGAGAAATTTTAAGAAAAAAACGCCGGTAATTATTTCAATGGGTTGTAATTCTGAAAATAATGTGAATTATTCAAAAATTATGGTTGAGCCTCTGTACAGAGGTCTGAGCTATATACAGGCAAAATATTATTATAATAGAAGCATTTTTCACAAAAGGAGAACATTTTGAAAAAAAGGTTATTCTAAGTTAATTTTTGCCGAAATGTATTTAAATATTTTTTTTTGTCAAAATGTTCTTTAAGTAATTTTATACATGTATTCTCTCTCTAATCTAAGTGACACTAAATATCATGGAAATTATCCATTTATGCGCTTTTTTAAAATCACGGTTTCGAACGTAGTCGGATACCTTAGAGAATGTCTAGTCTAATCTTAAGTGAATGTCTGTCATTTCATTATACAAAATAGAAAACGATTTTCCTTTCTATAAATGGTGTTGGACTATTTTTTGTTTGTTTCTATTTATTTATTATTTAAATTTAATTATTGTGATAAAATAGTATAGTAAAAAAGAAATCACATTCGCAGAAATTAGATCATCCCAGGTGGGAGTCGAACCTACGAACTTTGCATTAGAAGTCCAATACGCTATCCCTTGAGCTACAGGGACAAAAACAATGCTTGTCCTTTCTATATGTGCTGTTAGATTGTTATTTTTGTTTGTTACTACTTATTTATTTTTTAATTTAATTAATTACAAAATATATTGTGCAAATCTGAAAAAATTATCCACCCTCCATCCCCCATAGGAAGTAAAAATAATTGGGTCATTTATCCTGAAATTACACATACCAACAAATAAAATATATCACTGAATCTTACTAAAATGTAAAAAAGACAATATAAAAAGACTGTAAAACCACATTTTTCAAAACCTGAGTAAAATAAACTCTAATAGAGAGAAGGATGTACACACAAAAAATATATTATGTAGCTGCGATATATTAAATTATTACAATACATCACATATATTTATATAATGCATGGAGAGGGAATAATTTCTAAAACATTTAGTGATAACATGATTGGTATCAATAGAACAGACCCATAAAATTTAATTAGCGCTGTAAGAAGGCGGTAGATTGAAAAATAAAAGTTGATCTTTGATAATATTGGTTACAATAATTGTGCCTTACATCGAATGAGAATTTTGATTTCAATCTGAACAGTAAAATTGTAAGATCGTCTAAGAGAAGGCGGTACTTTAAAAATAGAGGCCAAACAATTGGTTAAATTTATCGGAACTTCCATCCAATCGGCGCTTTTATCAGAATCGGAGCACTTAAATTTAACTAAGTAAAAAGAAGGCGGTACTTTTAAAATATACCAATCTACAATGATATTGAACAAATAATGCGATTTACATCCTGTCAACGCTTTGGTGCACAATTTCTCAACAATAAAATCATTAATCCCTTAAAGAAGGCGAAACTTTTCATAAAAAGGCCTAACTATATATATGATGACATTGGTTAAATTAGTTATGGTTTACATCCAATCACCCCTGTCTTCAGAATTTGAGCAATAAAGAAGGCGGTACTTTAAGGGAAAAGGATTAACTATTCCTACATTGGTTAAAATTGCTGAGACTTTCATCCAATCAAAGGTTACATTTAAATTGGAGCGATGAAATTTAATAAGTGTTCAAAAGAAGGCGGTATTTTAAAAATGTAAGGGAATCTAAAGTTCCATTAAAGTTGAATTAAATGTGAATTTTATCCAGTCAGCTCTGCAATTTGTTTCTGGGTAATAAAAGAAGTGTTAAAAAGAATGAGATATTATAAAAATAAAAGCCGATCTGTGTGGTGACATTTGTGATTTACATCCAATTAACGTTTTTTTTAGCAATTTCTACTATAAAATCATGAAATTATTGAAGGAAGGCAGTACTTTAGGTCTAACTATGATTACCACAATGTTAAGTTTATTCATACTTACGCTCAATTATAGCGTTTTCATTAGAGTCAGCCCCTCAGGGGGCTCACCTTCTTTAGATGAGTACGGGTGTCACAATCCCGAGGTACCCTAGTTAATCTTTTCCTTTTTCCAAGGGGTTTACTATCTTAAGTAAACACGGGCTTCACAAACCCGGGGTACCCCAGTGATCTTTTTCTATTTTCAGCCCTCTTTCTTGCCATTCAAATTTCCCTTTTCTTTTTTTCACGTCAAGACCACAGATGAACATTTTGCAAGTGTATAAGAATAGAAATCAAAATTTCCTTAATTTTGATTAATCTATATCATTCTTTATTACTAACATGGTTTCTTTTTCATTTTGTAATGCGTTAATTTGGTTTCCTTTTGATATTAAGTTTTATTTTTTCTGATTTCAACATTCTAATTGTGTTTTACTAACATCGTTGGTGTTTTCCGCCCCGCATGTTTCCCATGTGCGGCGTCCCGTAAGGAGGAAAATGGTGTTCTGGGGATACTTTTGCGTTCCCTTTGGCCCACGCTTCACTGTAGACGGGTGGCCGCGATAGCCAAGTGGTATAGGTATCGGATCGTGGTATGCCTTGTCACGAGTTCGAGCCCAATACCACTAAAGACCCGCCGTGTAGGGCAGCGATGTACGTTAAATCTGTCTAGAGCTTAAACGTCCTCCCGTTGGTGTGGTGTGGTAGTTAGGAGAGGGGGTGCGAGCTCAGGTGTCGTCCACGTCACTTGACCATGGTTTCGTATGGGTCCGTCCCCAAAAAGCCTCGTGTAGCGGGAGCAGTGCGACGTTAATATTCAATCAATTAATCACTGTAGAAGGGTGGCAGGAGTGAGCCCGCTCCTGTCAATCGGCTTTTGGTACCTCTCTTCGGCGTCCCCAAAGAGACACTTCTGTAGGGTTAATGCTGCGAGAAGAGATAAAGTGGCGGGTTTAATATTTTAATAATAATATATTAAAAAAACCCGTTGATTCTGCCCATGCTGTAGCAAATTCTGAGGTACTCCAGTTAAGCGCCTGGTTTTGCCAGATGCCCGGCAAACTGCCCCCCTTGTTGGACTCTGAGGGTGGAGGCACGCCAGAACGAAGTTATGTACGCGTTTTTATGGATCCAATGCTGCTGTGCCCGGGTAAAGGCAATTTACCCAATCTCAACGTTAAAAAAATTGCTACGTATAGTAGATTTTTAATTTTATCGATACCCAATAATGAAATGTCAAGAAAATCTCCTTTTGCAATTCAAAAAGCTATTCAAGGAATAGGCGGAAAACCTAAATCCGTTAAAAAACTACGTTCCGGTGACTTTCTGGTTGAAACTGCATCTGCTTTGCAAACCAAATCTTTTTTTGCTGGCAAAAATATTTTTAGATTGCCCTTTGACAGCGAGTCCTCACAAATCTCTCAACTCCTCTAGAGGTGTCATTTTGGAACCTGACCTGTTGTGCACTTCTGAGTCTGAAATTCTCGAGGGATTTTCAGCTCAGGGTGTAATTCAGGTAAGAAGAATCACTATAAGCAAAGATGCTGAAATTATTCTTACGAAACATTTCATTTTAATATTCAATATCCCGTAACTTCCGACTACAATAAAGGCTGGTTATTTAAACTGCAAGATCTGTCCTTATATGCCGAATCCTCTGCGCTGTTTTAAGTGCCAGAGTTTCGGACACTCCCAAACTTCCTGCTGCGGTCAATTAACGTGCTCTAGATGTGCATCCGTTGGACATTCTTCCACGGATTGCAGTCTGGAGCTAAAATGTATTAATTGCTCACAATCCCATTCATCAGACTCTCGAAATTATGCCCGAAGTGGAAAACAGAAAAATAAATTCAAACTATTAAAATAAATAGAAGTATATCGTATGTAGAAGCATGGAAATTAATAGCTCCTCAATTGTTCCAAACATACGCACAAGCTGCCAAACCCTCAACTATAACCACAACAAACCAAACTATAAAATATTAAAAAATATTTGTCCCTTTAAACTAAAATAAAATACCCCAAAGCCAATAATGTCTTCCAAAATTCCTGTAGTTTCCAAATCATCAACCACAACTCAAGTAAACCTCTTACCATCCACATCTCTGTCACAGTTACGTCATGAACCAAACCCCCTTTTTTTAAAACGTTCCCTTTTAGTTTACAAACCTCTGCTATACATCTTCTTCATCTAATAAAGAACTTTCTTCATCCAAAGTGTCAATGTTTACACCCTTACCAGCTGAAACGTGCTCTGTTGTTGAAACTAGTACCACTGTATCCCATTTTATTTTCCCCCCTCAGACTGAAAAACAAATTTTAAGATATGGGGGGAAAAACGCCTAAGAGAAGTTTTACCCCCAAATAAAATGCATGCCCCTCCAAACCAAAAAAAGTACCCCTTTCAGGATACATCGGACGAGGACATGCTTATATATGATGTTGAAGAAGAGGTGGAAAAAAAAAAAGGGATGAATACCACTTGTCGGAAAAGGTGGCAAGAGATTTGGAGACGGAACCATATTTGCACAGATAACCCAACCCGTCGTAAAAAACAGTCCGAAAAAATTTTTTTCCCCTTTGTTTTATGTATGCCACTAGATGGCCTCTATTTTTTATAAGGTGTGTTTATTGTTTACTCGGGGGAATGAAAAGGCAACGATTTTGAAGGAAGCTGAGGCATTGCCTTTTTTCGATACTTTTTACATATATAGTGTTTTATGTGAATGTAAAAACAAAGAATTGAAAGATGCTGTACGGGCCATTCGCTCTTGTTAGCTATACTTTTATATAGATTTATTGAATAAAGGAAGTCGAGAAAAACATCAAACAATCCTATACTGTTTAAAACATTCTGATGCGTACTAGATTGAATTTTAATACCAATTTTTACATTTCTGTCGTCTCAATTTAAATTTTACTTAATGCCTTTCTTTGTTTTAAACCTGTCCGTTATTTTAATATCTTGTGTGAGGGGGGTACCACCCCCACACACACATTTATTGTTTTTTATCATTAGAATAGGTTTTTTATATATGTTTTGATATTCTAACTTTTATTAAGAGGGCACTGTCAATGTTCTTTAAATATTTTAACAATTACTTTCATAATTTAACAAATGTTTGGCGCAGCTTAGCCAGATTTGGCTCTTTCGCCATAAACCCAAACACTCACTCACTATTCATTAGAGTCAGAGCAACACACTTTTAATAAATGTTTTAAAGAATGTGGTACTTTAAAAATATAAGGGAATCTAGGGTTCCATTGGTTGAATTAAACGTGGATTTTATCGCATCAGCATTGACATTAGTATCTGGACAAATAAAAATTTTTAAAAAATGTTATAAGGAAACACGTTAGTTTAAAGCGAAGGCCGATGCTTGTTTATATATATATATATTGATTCAAATAAGTGAGTCATATTCAATGGATGTATTTTGTATGACCCATTGGAGGCTGAATAAAAATGCTATACGCATTTTGGTTATGATGGTTGAGTACGTGTACTTTGTGTTGACTGAGTGCCCAACTCTAAAAAAGATGTCCGTCACGTAATTTTTTTAAGCACATTTTTATAGAAATCAGGTTTTTGCACACAGTTAATTTCTCAGTTCATTTTACATTAGTATTCACAGTTTAGAGCACTTTTACATAAAATCCATATTGAACAGTCACTGAAAACTTTCTTAGCGTTTTGTATCCTGAGTAAAACTCTGACTTGTTCATTTGTTGTTTATTATTTCTTTACCTTGATTTCAACATCCCAAATATTTATTTTTGTTTCTAATGAGGCTGTGGATTGGTATTTTAATATAGAAGACCTTGCACATTCCCCAGAAGCTGGAATCTCTTTTTTAGTACGATACCTTTATAGGTTGTATACCAATAAAAATTATACAACAATGAACTTATTTTAATTGCGGGATGAAAAAAAGAAAAGAAAACCCCACTGAATCCGTTGAATGTTACAAAATGTTAAATTACGTAGTTATTTTTGACCAAAATATCGTGATCGTAGCATTTTTTGTTCAAATAATGATAATAAAAAAAAGTTACTCAATTTCATAAACGACGGTGTGTTATGTAAAGAGCAACTTACAACAAATGAGGGAATAGATAACAGAAGATTATCTATTGAAGATAGCTTATATAAATAATCTAGGGTTTAGTTATGAGTTTTGTTATTTCTGACACACCTAGTTTGAAATTAGTTCTTTTTTCCCTCTACAAACGCATATTTTTTTTTTAGTAGCTGATAGCAATATGCTTGTTTACTGTAAAAAATGAGGAATTTTGAAAAAGGACAACCTAATGCGCACAATTATTGCAAATTAATATGAACAACATGGAACAGTGAATGAAAGTTTATTTTTTGTTTGGAACATATGTAGTAGTTGATGATGACAGAATGACTGAACTGCATTAAGACATTATAAAATTTCATTTTTAGTACCATGTCATAAGCAAAGCGACATTTATACGGCTTGTTTTAATTTTTGTCGTGATTATATACTTGGTGAATTCTAGTTCCCGGGAAATTGTATTATCGACTAAGAGACTTTAATTATTATATTCGTTGTTACAAGAGAACAAAAAAAAAAAAAAATCTTTGCTGTGTTATGTATAATAAAATTTGTTTATAATGCATTCCACTCATCCCCTTTTTTTCTCTTGTATTTTTTATATACCACATGTTAAATAAAAATAGGGGCTCAAATCTAAATTGTAATACATGCGTTCACAAAAATAAAGGAAACATAAACTCATTATAAAAAAAATTTTCTTCCACATTTTCAGTAAGTATTAGCTCAAAAAGTGAGAAAATTTTATCAAATTCGGTAAACAACTGGTAAAAGTAGCTCATATTAATATTTATTTAAAAAGGTATAAAAGCATAGCTTTCTTTTTTTTTCACTGCATTGAATTCCTGCGTTGAGATATGCAGTTCATGGCCATTCACACGAAGACTGGCAATTGCTTTTCTCCGCAGCAGGTTAATCAAAGCAGGGAAACATAGGACTCCCGCCGGAAAGAGGAAAGACAGACGTACGAAAAACGAAGAACCGATGTCCCCAACTATAAAGGGGGCTGCGGTAGCCCAGTGGTCAAGGTATCGGATCATGGCAGGCATGTCATGAGTTCGAGCCCAGTACCACTAAAGACCCGCCGTGTAGGGCAGCGATGCACGTTAAATCTGTGGAGATCTGAAACGTCCTCCCGTTGGTGTGGTCTGGTAGTTAGGAAGGGTGCCAGCTCAGGTGTCGTCCACGTCACTTGACCATGGTTCAAAATTACGTGGTCTGTCGCCAAAAGCCCTCGTGTAGCTGAACAGTGCGACGTTAATATTCACTCACTCCAACTATAAGGGGGAAGTCATCTATTTTGGAAGAGCCTTTTCCTGACGCGTTGGATGGGAAGATCACATATGTAAACCGTTCACACAGCATTAGTAAGTTGAGGGCTACAATCAGAGACTTCATTTCTCCGGATGAAGTCTCTGATTGGCTAGACGCTCAACGCTTGACTCTGGTTGCCTTGGTATGAATGCGGCTTTAATACATTGATTATTTTGAAGGGAGATATGCGAACGTTGTTGTAAACAGAGGATACAAAGTTGACAAAGAGTCACGGGGGTGTAAGAATTTCTGCGAGGAATAAAAATGTACGCGTATGTGTTGGAGACGATTTTTTTTTATTTTAGTTTTTTGGAATTCGGCCTTTTATTAAAATAAAAAGCAAAAGAAAACATTGAAACTGAAAAAAGAAACAGTCTTTTTTCCTCCACACTGCATCCTAAGAAAACCCCCATTAAATATTATTGAAATGGATTAGAAAAAGAGTTTATTTTCCGTTTTAATAAATACCTATCACATCTAGACCCGAAGACTTTTCCTGAAATTCCGAAAAGAATCAGTGAAAAATGAAGCCGAATTACACTTAGAAATAGTTTCCTGTTGCTTGCATACCTTTCATTTCACTTCAAAAATAATAATGCACAGTAGATTTTCGGACGCTAAATCGTTGCTAAATACTAATATGTAGCTCTCTACACAAAGTAGCTTACGGTTACATGCTTACAGCTTTCATATTTTCCTAATTATAAATCTAAATGGGCAGTACATTTTGCGAACACTCGACTGCGTTTGTTAACTTTTTTTTATTTCCAAAATTAATCAACTATTGCTTTTACTGAACTGTATGTTCCTATTTCAGTTCTGTGTCGCTTAAGTATTTTTAAAAAATGACTATCAAAGCAGATTTTATAATTCTTACTTTTAAGTTGATTACGTAAAAATTACAATAATCGTTTGGCTTTTACTTGGAAGTTTAAAGAAAAATGCCTTTTTATGTTTGTCTAAATCGATTGTGTCTAATTTCAAATTGTTATAATTCTCTCCAGGCATTATCCAACATAATTTTATGAATTCTTCTTTAAGAGTGTAAAAGGTTTAATATCCTTACAATAATTGAAATTTAAACCGAAATCCTAAGAATCGAAAGGAATGGTACTTTAAAATAATTAATTTAAAAGTAGTTTACGTTCGTTTGTGCTTTTTTTACGTGAGAGGAAAGATTTAATAGATACATTCTCCTATTTTCAACCTCTTCCCATTTTCATAACTTTTTCCATAAAATTAATATATGACATGTTTCGATTTTTAATTTTTAAAAAGGATCTTTATTCTATGAATTCTCTACATCATCTGACGCTAAGAAAAAAAGGACGCCAAAATGAAATCTAAGTGTTGTTACCACTTAAGCCCAGATGTGAGAAGTATCTCTGATTTTATAAGTGTACTTGAAAGTTAATGCTGGCATATAGGGCTATTAAATATAATGATCTGGGATCAGAAATGTTTAGTGGTTAGGCCATCTGTTTCGGAGAAATAATTGGGTGATTAATTTAATACTTGAAGATGTAATGAAAAATAAAAATTAAGTGCTGTATACGGAATTTAATTTTAAATCTAATTTAATTATCACAAAGAAATGTTTTTTAAATGGAGTTTTTCTTCATAAGGATACTTCTTCGCCATTTTTTCGTTCCAATAAAGTAGAACATTTTTTTTGAATCTGTCCTATATAGGCATACACTCTTTACATCGCATCGAATTATTACTGCATTTCTTAGCCTGTGAATTTACATTCTCACTCGATTCTTTTCCAGTCATCAATATTATTGTTTTTTAAAAAGAGAAAAAATGCAAATTGCATATTTAAAAAAATATTACATTTCTATAAATACATTTCAATTACGATAAATAATACGGCAAAAACACGTGATGATTATTCTCTGTTGAGGGTTATTTAAAAAAAAGAACTGTTCTTCTACCAAATTTCAAGTTTGTAGGTGTAATAGGTGAAAAACGGGAAATTACCTCTAAAATCTTTTAAGTCCCGCAACACCCCTTAGGAGTCAGTTTTTGCAAGATCTTTTTGTACCTTACTTCTACTCTATAAAAGGAACGTGAATATCAAATTTCCAAGCTGAAGGTCTAATAGTTCAAAAAGGGGAATATTTAAATATAACGCCACTTAGGCCCCCTCGACGCCCCTTAGGGGTCAATTTTCGCAAAGCCTCTTGTGAAGTAAACCTCTACTCCGTGAAAGGAACGTGACTACCTAATTTCAAGTCTGTAGACCTAATAATTCCGGAGATGTCATGAGAATGTGTCGCCTATAAACACATCATCCCTTCATACAACATCATGAAACAAATACCCAGCAAAGGGGGAGGGAAACGGCTTGTTAAATTTTAAAAAAACTAAAAGACATGCTTTTATGGTTAATCGAACTAAAAACCAAAATAATAATAATAATAATAATAATAATTCTTGAATTAAGAATAAAATGATCGAAAAACGAGAAAATTAATGTCATCGGGGTAAAAAAGCGTGGGGTGCTCTATATCAATTGTTATAATTTCTTACTAGTTCTCTATTCCGAAATGCTGAGTTAGAGTAAAAATGTAGTGCAACCCTCCCTCCCTCACTTTTACCACAACGACATTAATTTTTTCGTTTTTCGACCATTTTATTCTTATATGAAGAATTATTTTTTTTACTTTTTAGTTCGATTTACCATAAGAGCATGCTTTTTAGTTTTTTTAAGCTATAATTTACTTTTCGTTTTTTAGTTCGATCTACTATAGAAGCACGTATTTCTAGTTTTTTTTAAACTATCATTTATCCATACACTTTTTAAAAAAATTTCCCGCACCGAAAAAAGTTAGCCCTCCCCCGGTAAGCTTTTTCTTTTTTTCACATGCACGAGTCTTTTTTTTATTATTTTTATTTTTTTATTTTTTTTATTTCCATTTTCAAAAAAATTGGACAGTTGTTTCTATTATGATATAAGAAATTGCTGACGCAAAAAAAAAGTTTTCGCTTTTAGGATTACTCTTAATTTTTTAGCCGCCAAATCTGGAAATGGGATCTGGAACAAGTTGCTAAACCGAAATGGATATGGGAAATTGTCCCAAATCTGGTGGTATAATAAAATGCCAAATCTAAAAACGTTATTTTTGTTATCCTGATCAGGACAATGGAACAAAATTTTGAAATTATTGTACTGTCATCGGTATTTAACAAGTGTGCTAAATTTCGAATTAATCTGATCTTTTAAAGTGGGTAAAAATGGAGTTCAAAGATTCCGTTACATACAAGTAAAACCCAAAAAAGCGTATTCCCCATTTCCCTGCGCCCGGGAAAAGGGAAACCGAGTCATATCCCCCCCTTGGGGTTTCTTCCACAACACCGATGCATTTACATGCGCATTCCACTGCTTGATTAACTTGTACAGAGGGGTAATACCAAATTTCAATAAAATACCATAGTTTTTTTAAATTTGTTCAGCAAAATTTTATCGTTCCCGGGAGACAGTGGTTCTTTTTAAAGGGGGAATTTCCCGCCCCCCCGTCCGCATTTACCGATGTAGCGCCTCGTGTAGGGATTGCATTATCGGACCAAAAGTTCAATACCGGAATTCGGTATTTCTTAGAACTTAATATCCAGATACCGGTTTTAATACCGGTAGTAGAAATTTTAGAAAAAGAAATAAAACACTGGTTGTTTCTTTATTTTACTTACCAGTTTTATTAGAGAGTGTAAATATCACACAAAACATAACTTGTAACTTATAAATTATAACAGTATATTAAGAATCACAAAAAAGTAAAGGACCATCTTTTTTTTGAAAAGAAGTGTGAATATCATTATTCAGTCTGTTGAAAATTATTCCAAATTTTTGAAATGTGATCTTAAAACATAAAGCATTAATTGTCCCGTCTTTAAAATTGAACGTTTTTTGGCAAAAAATTATCAGCAGAATAGTGATTTTCTTAATTAAGAAGTGCAAAACACCTTTGAAATGGCAAAACCATTTTAATGGGTTTCATTTTTTTCTTTATAATTTCATTCCCCAAAATTTTCTTTTTTTTTTTTTTAAATTATCTAAAATTCTGACGGCCGGGGTTAGAGACTGTGCTTAAATTTGTACCTATATCGAACTTTGGGTTCTTTCTTCCTTAAAAAAAATTTGTTTCCCTGTTTTTTTTTAAGTGCATGGAGTCCGCTTGTACTTCCTCCAATTTTAATTTTTTAAAAACCCCTAGAACATTTTTACATTGTGCCAACATATTCTTTTTTTCCCCATGTAAATAATGAAACCAAAAACCGGGAAATATTAATCAACTGATTTTTTGTTCTTGGTTTTTCCTATTCCATTATTTTTGGGTTATTATTTCTGAGTATATATATAATGAATCTGAAAAATTTTTTGAAACTAAAGATGATATTCCCAATAAAAAAGTGAATAACAAACTTACCAATTTTTAAAGATATCGAAAAATTTCGCATTTTCTTCCCCAAGTAAACCTCGATTTCTCAGATACGAATACTAGACTACGGAACCCAAAAGTGCAGGGATCACTCTGAGCTGTAAAGGGTAAAAAATAGGTAATAAAAAACCGATTCTTCCCGGGTTGGGGGAACAAGGGGAGTAGAGTTGAGTTGCCTTTCCCGTTTCTGAGGAGTCGTTTCCCCGTTTTAGGGGCAGGCGGAGCAGACTGTGCTGAGTTGAATTTTTTTTTTCTTCCCGCTGTTAAAATTATGTTGTTTTTCCCCGCTATAGTTTTGGTTGAGTTTAGGGGGGAGTTGAGTTATTTTTCCCACTGCTAAATTGAGTTGTTTTTTAAAAAATGTGCAAAAATTGAAGTATGGGAATGTTAAAAGTGCTCATGGCGCCACCTATTGATTAAACTATACACTAATTATAGATTTTAAAATGATTAAAGTAAATAACGCTCATATAAATAAAAAAAAATAGTAAATCAGATTCAAACCAGGGCCCTCAGATAAAAAATGTTCCAAAGGACAATAGTTTTTTAAGTTACGCAACCCTTGTCCTATGAAGGCATACAACCTGAAGAAAAAATATTTATATTCTCTGAATTTAATTTTGAAGCGAAGCAGATGGCGAAATTTTTTAAAAAACATTTTCTTAATTAAAATGAAATTAAAAAAAAATTTTTTATATTATTTTTTAAAAATTTTAAATTTCAATTCATATAATGATTACACATACACAGTAAAAATACAGTTTGATTATTCAGAAAAATGTGATGTAGTATACTCGTAATCAGCGTGATCGGGTTACGATTTAACTTGTCTGATCTTGATTCTACAAGTCGGCGACTGAATTCTACGTCAGAAATTATCTCAGTGCATACAGCGGATGGCGAAATTTTTTAAAATCATTTTCTTGAATGTTTTTATGATAATCGTTTTTGAAAATAAACACTTTGTATTATTAAAACCTGTAATTTATGTAACTGAAGAATTTTTGAAAAACCCCCATATTATTTTAAGAAGGAAATAATGTCCGCCTATTTTTTTAATATTTTGAAGAATCTGTTTAAAAATATTTATAAAGATTTTTTTAAGTTTCACACAGTATTTTTTTTCTAAGACTTTTTTTTTCTTAAATAGATTTTTTTATATGCTTAATTTGAGCTAATATTATTTTTATTGTTTGTTAGTTTAATTTATGTTGAAACAGGTTTCATTTTTAAAGTAAAAAAGAGCATTTTTTTCAAAACAAATTATCTAAAAATATTTAAGCATAAATTATATTTTTAATACATTTCATACAAATGTAAGGAAAAAAAAAAAATTTTACATAAGTTTAAAAACAATATTTTTATATAAATTTTCCAAAGGATTTGGTTTTAAAAATTTTGTTTCTATAAATCTGAATGAACACATGTACAGTAAAGTTGTATGTATAGTACAGTGTTAGTTGCTTATTTACAAAAACAGCATTCTGTATTCCGTTTTACATTACAATCATTAATTTACATTACAAAAATCACATTATTGTGAATTTATCATATCTTTAGATTTTATGTCATACTGCTCATTGAATAGTCAAATTACAACGACCAATGACCATGGAAAAATAGTAATCACAACATTAATAAATCTTTTTTTCCCTCTTTATTGAAGAAAGTTTGTTTTGGCGTAATTGACGAGTTTGATTGTAGTGAAGGATGGATGTAGAATCGATCAATGCAGTGAGCGGATGTTGCCACAGGATTCAGTTGTTGCATTCTGTTACGAAGGTTAAAGATAAAATTATTGTCACAAAAAAGGGAAAGTTTGATACATCAATCGTCACTAGGCAACGTAGGTTTTTACCGTAAGATTTTGCCGAAGATTGCACATCTTCTTTTAAATGCTGCGTATGACGAGAAAATGATGGGATATTTTTTAAACCCTTTTCATTTTCATGGGCTTTAATTATTTTAAAGCCCCGGGAAATGTTTCCCCAATTTATTTGATATCGGGGTGATATGTTGGTTTTTTTTTTTCAGTTCCCGCATGCGAGTAAATTCAGCGTACATCGATGAACGCATCATTCCCTTGACCCGGGGTGATTACAGAGGGGCAAAAACAAAGAGACCCATACCCAAAAAATTGCGTGGCAAATAGTTTTCGCTTGCATGTTTGGGGGGTTTTTTCTGGCCATTGGAGAAGCGGTCGATTATCGAAAAGATAAATGACCTTCAGGGGGGTGGCAAGGACTGACAATATCTATGTGAATGGGGGGCTAAATTTGGCATCGGGAAGGGGAATGTTCTTAGAGGTGTTTTAGTGGCCTTTTGGGATTTTCGTTTTTTGGCCAACAACACGGGACTCTTTTTTTTTATTTGGGCGTTTTTTTTCCCCACTCAAAAGCAGATGAGTTTTATTAAAGCTGCTATCCCTGGATGTGAAAGATTGTGAAGATGGTTAAATAGTGTTCTTCGAAAGGATACAGAGACGAAAGGACGTAGGACTCCTGTTGAAACATCGCAAAGAAAATTGCAGTCTGAGGTTTGGCATCGTTTCAGTTCTAATTCAAGAGAGGATCCATCATTCTGAAGAAATTTTTGAACGTCTGGATCATTTTTCTGTGCTAATGCAAATTCTTTAAAATTTAGAATAGGAGTTTTAGTAATTGAATTAATTTCGGTTCTGTAAAGAGCATCAGCAACTGTGTTTTCGGAACCTTGCACATGATGATTGTCGGTAGAATATTGGGAAATTAAAAAACTAAGTTGCAATTTCTGAGGGGAACATTTATTCGGGGTTTTTTTAAAAAAACATAGATAAGGGGCTTTTTGGGCGTATATATAAAAGTTTTGCCTTCTAACTATGTTTGAATTTTCTATAGGTAAAATTTAAAATAGTTCCCCATCGTAAGTGACCACTTTTGCTGACTTTTTTTTAAATTTCGGAGAAAAAAGGCTTTGGTTTTTATTTCCTTGGAAAATTTAGATAAAGTGCTCAATAGCAAATTGGGGGCGTCCCCCCATAGGCTCAATTGCCCCTTGGGAAAGGATTTAAAGGGGGCTTCTCAAAAGCGTTTTCCCCAAAAAGAAAAGCTTGTTCGGCCTTTTTTTTCAATTTAATTTTGGGATTTACGAGCACTGAATGGATTTTTTTTATTTTGTATACCCTTCTAAAAAGGAACAATGGGCAAATATATGTGGCTTTTTTAGAAACATCTGTAAAAGTTAAACATTCCCAAAAATTTTACGCGTCTGAGTAAATGTGTTTGGCTTAGGAAAAAATTTAGAATACATTTAACTTTATCAGGTAGAGGTTTAATTCCATTTTCGAAGATGGAAGCCTATAAAACGTTGACGATGTATCAAATATGCATTTGAAATTTAATGCAAAGCCCGTATTCGTCAAATTTTTGCAAATGGGTTTTTTTAAATGTTGATAATGTTCCGGGATTTTAAGCAAATAAAATGTCGTCGACAAATGCGCAAATACCAGGTAAGCAAAAGGGGATTATCTATAAAAGTTGAAACGTAGCGTTAACAACCCATAGCTTCTTGTACTTTCAAATAAACCAAGCGAGTGAAATTGCCTTTTGGGGATATCACGGGGGGAAAAAATTTGATGATGGTTTTTACTAGATCGATTCGAAAAAAATTTTTGAGCCATCCCTTAATTCAGCAAAAAAATCACAATGCAAGAAGGGGAATTTATTTTTTAATTTTTAAAATTTGCTCTATAATCGCCAACAGGTCCCCCAATCAAAAAATCCCTTTTCTTGGACTCTGAAGTGGCGAAGAGGTAGTTATTTTGAAGGTCATAAATGTCCCAGATGCTCATATTTTGAAATTCCGTTTTCGAAATTTTCAAGCGATGGGGGAAACCCCGGTTTTTTTCCACCACAGAAACCTTTTTTTTTAATGGGGGAACGGTTATGTTTAAATGGTTTTTTTGGATTAGGCAATTTTGTGAAAAGGGGGAAATTCTTTAAAAAGTGTATGATATAATCTGTAGAAATAGAAATTTGAATTGAATGATCATTAGCATGCTTTAAATGGCCTACTGATTTAATTTTTGTTTTGTGTTCAAGGATTTTTTCCTGAGATCTGGGATAATTGAAATTTTAGAGAAAAATCTGCTTCAAGAATAGGTGAACTTACATCGCAATAGAAAATCCCCATGAAATCTCTTCTAAATTAAAAATTTTAAAGTTAATGTTTTCTGCCCATATACGTTAATTTTGAATTGAGCAGAAAGGGTTTGTTTAAAGCTTTTTTTTAAAAAACATTTGCAGGAATTAAAGACATGTCGGGCGGGTTGACCAGAAAAAAGATATTTGTTGTCCGATCTTTAATGAAAGGTGACGGATTCTTTGGGCAAAGAATAAGTCCCCTTATTCTGCTGGCTTCATTTCCGCCATGTTCGGTTTAACGATTTTTCTTTCTACATTTTTTTTCCGGGAAACCCCCTGTAAACCAACAACTCGAAAAAACACGCTTATTCGAAATATCCCGTTCAAAATTTTTTTTCCACAAGGGGTGCGCCCCCAGAATTGAAAAGGGGACATCTCCCATTTTTAAATTTTTCATTTCACGAAAAGTTTAGATTCTAATGACTGTTCATTTTGTTGCAGCAAAGTTTTAATGGAGATGGGGGAACTTTGGAATTCGGTCCGCAATCTCCGGGGGTTTTTTTCGCGGGTCGAGCGCGTAAAATTTTTTAACGGGACGGGAAACTAAGAAATAACTCCTATCAGTTTATCCTCAATTAAGATATATAAGTTATATTAAATTCCGTGCGACGTTTCATTTACGAAGCAATTCCAAGGTTTTTTGGGGAAACATCTTCCCTGAAAGAACGTACCTTTCTGAGACGTTTCCCCCGAACGATTTATGAGTTCGTTTTTATTTCACTTAGGGATCTATTGATTGGATGCATGAGGATACGCGAACAAAAGACGCGGTGCGGGGGGATTACGCATGTAATTGTACTTAGTTAAAAATTCGGGGGGTTTTTGGGTGTTGTAGGGCAAATGTATTTTACAAATAGCCAAAGGGGATCAATCTTTTTATATAGGGGTATTTGTACAAAATTTTATTTCCCGACATTGTGCAAGGTCTTAGAACAAAATTTCTAAATGAACAATGAAATAGATAAAATTTTAAATAATACAGCGCAAAATACAGTTTTTAATTTAATCAGAATTTGAATCTTCATCTATAATACATGATATTTTTAGCATGTATCATAAAATTTTTGTCATAAAAAATTATTATGTTAAAATTAATTTTAGATTAAAGGTAAAAAAAATAAAATAAAATATAAATTGAAAACAATTAAGTTAATTAACAGACAAAAAAAATGAAACAGAAAAAGATCCACTTTTGAAATATTTGCAGCTGAAGATGCATCCCTCGAAATCGAAACCAAGGAAGTAGATCCCCCTCCATTAACAAAGGAATTGAGTCCTTATTTTAAATGCAAGTAAATTGGGGTTTTTTTTCATGACCATTGCTTTAGTAAAAACTGCTCCAAGTTTAAATTTTGCGTAAATCCCCAATTTTGGTGGGCATTTTAATCTATTTCTTTTTTTTGTGGTGCCCACACACACGTCTTAGGTGTTTACTTTTCTATTTTTTTCTGCCAGGGGAGATTCTCAAAAGTATTTTAAGGTTTCCATATTCTTGGGACCCATGGTCGGGTTTTTTAAAAAGACTTTATATTCCCAAACAAATTAGGCAGGGCGGGTCTAACAGTTTTGCCGCCCCGGGCAAAAAAGGGAAAAAGCCGCCCCCCTAAGGCAAAAAAAATAATTAAAACTTAAACTCACATAATAAACTTATAAAACTTGAATATAATTCCCTGAACAAAAGACATTTGTAATATATTTATATACGTATATTTTATACAGTATAAAAAAAAATATGGGGTGTATTGAAATCCTACATTACAATGAATGGATAAAATGGGTTTTTGAACCATTAAAAACCCGTTAAAAAGTGTAGACGTATAAAAGTCAAATGACAAAACTTGCAGTTTTAAAAAATACAAGGCAATTCGAAATTCAGAACATAATTATCCGTTATTATTGCAATATGTAAGAAAAGGAATCATTAATTTCAAAAGGTCAGTTTCTGCGAAAAAGAGTTTATTGATTAGCCCAAGCATTTATTTTAACTAATGGACTCAATTTATTTTAGTCTAACAGTCAAGACTAAAATAAAACCTTTCCTGTGACTCTCTATCAACTAAGAACTTATACCACTGCAGTGGCGTAGCGTGGGCTTTCACCGCCTGGGGCCGACCGGAAATTTGCCACCCCTCTATTTTAATTATAAGTCAAGAAAATTAGTAAAAGTAGAAAAAAAATACAGCTTTAAATTTTTTTTATTCATTAAAGATGCACTTTTCGTGTGTTTTTTAGAGCAAAATCTTTTATACAATTGTCAATATCAATATGTATGTCATGTTTAATTGCCAGAATAGCTAAATTTGTTAACCTTAACGTAAACATAGTCGATCTGAGATAATTTTTGATTAATTTTAGCTTAGAGAAGCTTCTCTCACAACTGGCATTACTGATGGCAGATGTTAAAAAATTCTCAACATTATAACAATGTTTGGTAAGACATCCTCAAGCTTGGACTCAATAATATATTTTAATAAACCCAGAGAGCCGGACCTAATGAGTTCTTTTTTACAGCCTGGTTCTGTTGCAGCTACGAAAGCTTGTAGACGTACGCTCTCAAGTTGGAATTCTTTATTAATGTCTTGATGAGCTTGATGCAAATTAAGTTCGTCCGTGCTCATTATCACTTCAGGCCTTAAAAAAGCATATTTTTGAGCTTGATTCTGCGACTGTTGTAATCATTCTCGAATTTCAGCAGTTACTCTGTCTATTGAAAAAAACATTGTTCGCCTCAAGTCATCTTCGTACGATAAATGAACATCATTACTTCCGTCGCCAAATATATGCTTCCTCCTGATTCATCTTGGGGGTCCAAAAGAAATTTCAAGCTCCTCACATGAACTTTTAGCATGAATTAAAGCGTCATCCACGAATTCCTCCCGTTTTGCTTCTAATACGGTCTGTAAAGCACGTATTTTTTTAACACAATGATGGATATTTAGTCCCTCTGTTTGTAAATAATTTTGAGCATCACAGTACCGGTTGCCAGAAGTCTAAGTAACATAAAAAAGAATGAGATTGCTTAGCGACTAATTAACTTCCTGCATCTGTGCGTGTATTAAAGCTTTCACTCGTTTCCGTCAGTTTTTCCAGTGCAGTTAAAGTTTCTTTATAATGGTGTCTAGTATAATTTACAGCATCACCTCTAGTGCTCCAACGTGTGTGTCCTGAATCCTCTTGAAACATTTACCTGTGGGTTCAAGAAGAACTTCCCATCGGTGGAAAAAAAAAGAGTAGAAGCGTTCTAGCGTACCAAAATGAGTCACCGAATTTATCTTTGAAGGTGCATGTACACAAACTAGGTTTAGCGAACGGTTTGAGCAAGGAACAAATTCGGCATTAGGATTGATATCTTTTATTCGCTGTGTGGCATCCAGTCATCGTGGCAGTATTATCGTAAGCGTCCCCTCTACAGTTCATAGTGTTGAGCCCATCACAGCCTTAAGTTTGCTTACTATCATGTCACTTATACCTTCAGCTATTTGTTTTTCGTTTCAATGAAATCTATAAAAGATACCTCTACTCTAACTTCCTGTTTTTGAATCATCACATATCTTGCCAAAAATGTCATTTGCTCGATCTTACTGGCATAAGGAGGTGGCCGCGGTGGTCAAGGTAAAGGATCGTGGCTGGCTTGTCACGAGCTCGAGTCCAGAACCACTAAAGACCCGCCGTGTAGGGAAGCGAAGCACGTTAAATTTGGCGAGAACTTAAACGTCCTCTCGTGTTGGTGTGGTGTGGTAGTTAGGAGAGGGGGTGCCAGCTCAGGTGTCGTTCTCGTCACTTGACCATGGTTCAAAATTACGAGCTCCGTCGCCAAGAGCCCTCGTATAGCTGAACAGTGCGAAGTTAATGTTCACTCCCTGGCATAAGGGGTGCAGTCAAAAATTATCGAATAATATTTGGCTTGTTTAATTTTATGAACAATTTTTAGTTTAATGTTCTCATGTTAGCAAGTAATTGAATTATTTGTAGAAAATTACCATTATTAGAATAGTATAGTTTATCACTCTTACCACTAAGGTAGTGCTTCTCAAACTTTCAATACTGGTGACCCATTTTTCAATCATAATTTTTATCACCCTCCCTTATACAATAATAATGTATTGAATGCAATAATAATGCACTTTGACGCTAAAGCTACAAAACGATCTTAATTATAAACCATACAAATTAATATAAGATAAGTAAATATATTAAATTTTATGTATGTAACTTTTTTAAGTAATATATATTTTATTTTTCTTTCTCGAATTTTTAAAATGGAACAGATTGCAAAATGCGGTAGCTGCTTTCAAGACAAAATATAGATCTCAGCCAAATATAGAAAATGTACTCAGTGTCAATTTCTAATCGTAAACTTTCCTTTGAAAAACTTTCCTCTGCAAGACAAGCCCATGGAAATCGCTGATACTTATTAAACTTGCTCTTAATTTTGTATTAATAAATTCGTTTTAAAATACCTTGTGCAGCGCACTGATACATTAAAATTGTACTGTCTGAAGTACCCGCTCTTCGAACGAGTTCATTTTTTAAAAAAACTAAAACATTCTTGATAAATAGTTGAATTGTCAAAAGAGTAAACCCAAATGCACGACAATGTTTACGAAAATGTAAAATGATATTTTAAAATAAATGCTCATATTATAATTAGTTTTAAGCGAACTGTAATTTTAAGCCTCACAGAATTAGCATTTAGAATTAATGTTAAACAATGAAAAATAATATAAAATTCCAATGAAGAATAATAGTGTTATTTTTAATACTTAAAGCGAGAAGACTTCAAACTGTTTTATCCCGGGTGCAGACACAAACTCGATACTAGCGTTAATGGTCACTCAGGGTGATTGAGTCACCCTAATCCTTTTTTTTTATAGTTATTTTATTGTACACGATACAAATTGTGATTCCAGTGAATAATTTAACTAAGAACAAGTAAACTTACCTACTTTCAAGGACTTTTCAATTTTTCTTTGGTAACAAATAAACAGTTTTGCCTAAATTAACTATTTCGTGATCTGTGCGTCCCGCGCTACCCCACTTCCGGGTAAAAAGTGTATTCATTATGATGATATGTATGTTACTGCTAGAAAAAAAAATTTGTGTAAAACGTTTTTCGTTATGCTTTATATGCTTGAGAATACTCATAAAAATAAGTCTTGGCCAAGTAATCCTTCAAAGTGCTCTCCGTGGTTTTCCAAATATCATAAAACTCTTTTGCATGGAAAAAAGCGCAGCAGAGAAATACATTACTCACAACTTCCCTAAATGAGAAACAAACACATAAGAGAGGGGTCATAACTAACTGTATCGATAACTTAGAAGGTCAAACAGATTATCAGCAAAACAGATTACAGCTATAATGTGCAGTATTTCAAAAATAATCAGTGATGAATTTTTTATGTTCCTAAATTTTTTCGTTTCTGGGTCTGGGATTTGTTTTTTCTCTGAAAGAGTAGTATGTTAGATTTAAAAAGAAAACGTAATAAAAAAATCTTTTATGGGATTACAGCAAAAAAAAGGGTTTTTTTTATTTGGTTATAGGATCAAAGATAGCTAATTAGGTATTGAAGAAGTTTTATTTTGAGAGATGACTTAATATCACCTATAAATTATATCAGAGTAAAATTGCATTTTTTATTGTCTGAAATTATTTTGTTTTAATTCATTCAAGTAAATTAATTATTTTTTAAATCTTTTATTTTCGATATGCTCGAGCCCCCCTCGTAAGGTTATCGCGCCCACAGGGGGCGCGCCTCACAGTTTGAGAAACACTGCACTAAGAGCTGAGTAGTTTTGAGCAGGTATTTTTAATGTTACTAGAATGCATTAAAGCACCGCGTACCAATAATTAGTCTCCGCAATAATAAGTCTTTGCGAGTCGCTGTCAATTGTTTTACAGTATTGTAATCTCTGACTAAATTTAATCCAAGCCTTTTGGATTTGACTATGGTTCTTGGATGTTTCATGTTCTTGTAAAGTTCAACGAGGTGCTTCCAGCTTTTAAAACCTTCTGTGGAAACAGAACTAACGACATCGCCAAAAAGTTTGCAGCAAAAACTATATACAAAGTTTTTTTGTAATGTAATAAACTAACCATTTAGGCTTAATCATTTCACCGTTTTTTTAAAATTCGTGCTGGTAGATTACGAAAACTTAAAATTTCTTTACAACCTGAATACTTTTAGTTCACGAAGCGATGTTCGATAGAAAGGAACTGATTTGACCAAAAAGTTTCAAGGTTTTACTCTTACCCAAGACAAGCTGAAAAAATTATCGACTCTTCTTGGGTGTTACTTTTCTCTTATTACACGCTTAACCTACTGCTGGAGTAATGAAATTTCCTCTATATGGGAAGTTTGGGGAAAACGATCACAAATTACCTCAGTAGGGTCAGCTAAAACTTATAGCCGAGGTTGAAATCCCTAGTCCAGTAAAAAACAGCTACTTGATGGATTATTTAAGCCACGTGCCATTCCCGGGAATACAACAAGTACTGAAATTTGACGATTTGCCGGGATCCCCTTTATATCAGTGCAGTGAAAATCTTGTGAAGATAAGCATATCTACTTGTATCCCGAAGTCAAGTACCCATACGCGGGAACTCTTCAGTATTCGAGGTTTTAACCAGTTCAAAATACGCCAAGATCACCAAACAGAGCGAGTATCATTCAAATGTGGCTGTCGTCTATTAAATCTGGCTACGTCACAGATTTAGAGCAACACGAAGTAAGAAGAGTCAGAAAAATGGTGGAATGCGGTTCTTCCCAACATAATATAGTCTGAAATATAATTACATTTTTTAAACAGAATATAAAAAATGAATTTTAATGTCAGTTATGGGCTTATTTTGAATGCAAAAAAAATTTTAAAAGAGTTTTAGAGTAAAAATTTAGTGTAAAAAGAAAAAAATAGAGGGTACATGTAAATGCTCATAAAACAGTTTTTTTTACATTTAAATTTCTTTTTATACGTAATATTTCCAATTTTTTTGGAAAAATTGATTTTTTTTTAAATTTAGGAATTCTAGTTTCTTAAATATGAAATTTAAAATTATAGAAATTTAGAAAATACTATTGAATATAAAAAATTTTAAATTTTTTAAAAAAGGTTTTTTCTCTGTTATCTTCGTTTTTTATTACATTTTTTTTTTATTATTTTTACTGTATATCTTATACATTTTTTTTATATTTTTTTTATTATATTTTTAAAAAAAAACTATTTTGAAAATTTTATATAATAATTTTTTAAAGGGCAAACTCTATATTGATTATTTATAAAATATGGTTTTAAAATAAATATATATATATTTACCAAAAAATTTTATTTCAGAAAATTTATAAACTTTTTTTTATTTATTTATTATTTTTTTTTGTGAAAGAAAATAATTTTTTACCTTCTTTGTTGTCCTTCAATAATTCATTTAATTGAATTATGCAAGGATTATCGATTTTTAAAAAGCAGGTTTTTATTTTTTTGAAACAGTTTTATAAAAAAAAAAATATTTTTTTTCACGGAATTTTAATTTTTTTTCCCGAATAGTTTTATTTTTTTTTTAATATAAAATGTCTATTTTTACAGGTACATTGATCCTTAATTTTCTATTGCAATCCTAAAATTAACCTTTTTTGAATAATTTATTTACATTTTTTAGACTTGTTTCAAATTAAAAAATTTTAATATTTAATGATTGGAAATGTTATCTCTTAAATTGTTTTAAAAGGGGTGAGATAACGAATTGGGGAAACTTCTTCTAACTGCCACACCACTCCACATTCACTATAGGGAGAAAAGAGTCAAATTAAATATTATAACCCCTTTTTTCTTTTCCCTTTTTTTAAAATTTATTTCTTCAAATCAAATGCAGTTTTTAAAGTTATTCTTAAAAAAAGTAGTTCTTTCCAATTGAAATTTTAGGAATATTTCTAAAAAATTTCTATAACTTTTCTTTTTTTTTTTCTAAATCTTCCGCAAAAGTACACAGTGTGATACATAATTTTTAAATTTTTTTATTAAAATTAGACAATTGTACTTTTTTTTAAATTTTTTAAATATATAAAAAAAGTTTAAATCTTAGTTTATTTTTAATCAATATTTAGATTCGAAAATTTATCTCTGTAAACGTTTCGGGAAAGACGAGATAACAAAATACCGTGGCGCATACAAGGGGGGGGTTATGGGGGGTTGACTCCCCCCCCTTGGGTTTTTTTGATTGGTTTTAAAAAATT
>BMAV01010271.1:0-43103 GCA_019973955.1 Trichonephila inaurata madagascariensis
ACGGCATCCAATATAATTTGTTCAATGCATAAAACAAAATCTATTGGATACGTGGACCTCTGGAATTGGTGGACCGCCCTCCCCAAGCCTATTGACTTATAATGGTCCATATTCCTCACATTGTAATGCAAATTAGTAAACATCTGGAGGTTTGGTGAATCTCTCTGTGGGTACCTTTCGCGAATTCATCTTCCTGCTGCTCGTGCATTTCCTTCTGCCGATTGGTAAATCAGGTGCATAACTGCCAGCTCGCTGTTCGTAAAATGTTCCATACTCTTCTTCAGGTTATGGTAGCTCAAATGACTGTTTTAATGCAGGTCTGCTTCCTAAAATGCTCTTGAGAACAACACCATTTATCTCCAAACGAAGACGTTTTCGACCTTGAGTTGCTTACGAATCTGAGTCCTTGGGATGTCCTCTACCCTCCTAAAAGTTTGTCCCAATAATCTTGGAACACCCTGTAAACATCATAAAGAGAACTAAACTCAATATTATTTGGAATAATAATAATAAACAGATCAGATGACCTGTCCAGCCACTGAGTTAGCCTCCCACTTAAAGACTTACAGCAATTGATTATACTGTGGCTCAATGTTCGGTGAACGGTTTTAAATCCCCAAAGAAATTAATTAAAAAAAGCCTTTTATTGAATGCAATATTAAAGAGACTTTTTATATTATACCTTGAAGGTACAGTTCATTACTGGTGCAAGCAAGCATGAATTATAACGTGCAAATGTGAAAAGTAATGAGTTAACCTTGTAAAGGCCTTCCCCCTCGGTAAGCCTCCTTCTCATCTATTCGACTTAAATCTGTGGAAGGTAAAGATTGATGTGACCCAGACTAACCATGATAAATCCAATTTCTTATGACCAAAAATAATATTCCAAGGCAAGCAAATTGTAAAGGAAAACCTTAGAGTGATATAACACGAGCTCAAACCCTTGGTGAATAAACGCACGAAATCCTAATAGCTTAACTTTAATCAATGTTATCATAAAAATCCTAACTTCCTTAATTTATTCTAATAGTTAAAGTTCGTCCTATAATCCCGCGTCGAAAGTCTGATCCTTACCGTATCAGCACTGCTATCAGCGACTCCGCTCCTTTTTCCTCTACGATTATTAAACTTCAACTATATATACCTAGCTAATATGCATATCATGGTTTCTTCTTGAGAGGGATGGCTGTGAAATAACGCAATTGCTGGCCCAAAGATTCCCCAAGAGGATTAGTAGAAATTCTCGTAAATTAGTACCCCCTCAGATATCTCAAACATATGCTCAGGCTGCTAAATCTTCACCAATATCCACTGCTACGAAGACAGATGAAAATATCACTAAAATAAAATGTCCACCTTTAAATTTATTGCAACCGCTTTCAGCTCCACAGAAACCAAATATATCAAAATCCACTCCTGCTGTTACCCTATCATCGTCTTCAACCCAAGCACAACTCTTGCCATCCACCTCTTCAATAACAGCTACAGTGTCAAAGCCTCAGCCACTAAGTTCTGTGTCAGATGCTATGCTTTCCGCGGCCAATATTATGTTTACTCCTAATGAACCATCTTTATCAAACGTATCCGCTTTCCCATCCGACCCCGAATGTTCTGGCCCCTTCTGCATCTACAACATATTATCCAAAACAAAACTTAAAAACTTGAGCATGGAAAAGAAAAAAAGAATCACTGAAAGAACAAAAGCCAGAAATTAAAATTAAAACGACACCTCGCGCGCCCAGGAGAATCTGTTATGAAGACGAAGATAGGATTATTTATGAAGAGGAAGAATTAGAAGATGATACAAAACACGTTCATTAACTCCGACCAGATACAGGAATTAACATTTTGATTATCTTGTAGACTTGATGGGGAAAACCTCACCAGAAACTGACTTTTTAATTTTAGAACTGATTTTATAACTGATTTTGAGACTTTACTTTTTATTATTCTAAATCTTTTTATAAACCTTTTTACCCACTTTACACTTTTAATATTTTAACTATTGTTTGGCGCAGTATATCCAGAATTGGCTCTTGCGCCAAAAAACCTCAAACTCACTCACTCACAGTAGAAATTCTCGTAAGTCCCCGTCACAACCTATTTACTTGTAACCAAAACAATGGTCCCATTAGTTATTACTTCTCGAAAATGGATGTGGTAATCGAGTGATCATGGTCGCAAACCCGTGGCAGCAGTTTTTTCTGTCGAGTCTTTGGTTCGAGTGAAGACCCCTTGATGAAAGGTTGATGTACGCTATATCTGAAGTTTGGAGAGTGAGGTGCCAGATCAGGTGTCTTCCTCGTCAGTTTGATTTTCCATCAAAATGATGAGGTCCGTCCCCAATGGCTCTCTTGTAGCCTCAACTGCCCACGTTAGTAAAATAATACATCTGGAAAGTAAATTATTCAGAGGTAAAAGCAACAATTCAGGACAATGTAGATGTTTAACAGATGTTTTGGAAAGAATGGCAATATTACTTCGCACACGTGAATATTATCAAGAAAAATCAGAAACTAAAAAAATTTAAATTTACAAATTCAGAAAAATGCTTTAATTATGAAAAATTAAGAAATGAGATAAGAATAAATACTATAAATTAAAAGAAACAGAATTAAAATGGTAAGGCTGTCCTCTCGGTTAATGTTGCAGAATAGGACCAGAATTTGGAGCATTTTTTTCAGATATAAGAAATGGAAACATTGATATGATATTCTCTAAAGCACCACTATCCTTTTAGAGAGCGCAATTTTTCCATTATATTTCCCATTTTTTAATCAGAGTTTATTCCATTTTCTGGTATAAAAATGTGTTTTGCAGCGTTTTCTCTATTCCGTAATATTCGTGAGTTATGCCTTCAAGTATTATAACGAAAAAAAAATGATATGGAATATTTTGGCATTTTTAAACATATTGTTAACAGAAATTGTAGATTTATAATATTGAGAGTTTCCATAGAAATTGAGGCATTTTTCTGTCTGAAAATAGACTAGCGTTTAGTTCAAGCTTTCATTACTTTTACTTTGAAAACAGCCTTAAACATGACTGGAATGATCATTTTTGTAGAGATTCTCGGTTTTTAACTTTATTAAGTTAATTTAGCCCATGTATTATTGTTGTTGTTGTGGATAGTATTGAAAGGGAAACTCTGGAGTTGATCTACAACAACACATGTTAAAAATAATATAAAATGAAAAGACTCGCGTTACAAAATAATTATGGGTAAAATAAATGATTAAATTTTTGACTTGCACTCAAAATCACAGTGCGTTTGAAATAACCGACATAGCTCTACTATAGAAATATTTATGCAAATATTTCAGAACTGAACTTAACACAGCATTTTGTAAAACTTTGACCTAAATTCCTTACTATCATATTCCTTCTGTAATTTCTTAACTTCAAAGAGATCGTTCAAGGAAATTTACGCATGAATTCGCGATTTGTTGCGAAGTTTACCTTAATATTATTATTGCAGTGAGTGAAAGATAATCCGTTTAAAGAATCTTACCTTTTTTGAGAACTTGAAAGGTTCACCCAGCAAAATTTACAAATGAAGAAGAAATAGCCATTTTTCTCAAAAATGTCTTGTATTTTATGTTTTGATAATTAAAGTAATATTTTGACACATAATGTGACAGTAAGTATTATAAATTATCCCATATTACATAAAAAATATATTAAATATATATATATATATATCCGCAGGCGGAATTCGAAATATAGTTGTGGAAATAATGTTTTTGTTAACATGTCTTTTAAGATTTTTTTTCCAAAGGGTAGATCCGAAACAATACCGCTTTGTTAAATTACAGATATTTATTTGATTTTTAGTGCAAAAAATAATTTTAGTGCATAAAATTTCCTGTATCTTGTATATAACTTGACATAACATTCTTCAGTTTTTGTTGAAATTTACGTACAAATTAATTAGCTGTTCAAGAAAAACAGCGAGTTTGTGGTTTAGAAGAAATTCGGACTAATAATATATGTAGCATTTTTTTTTTCTGCTCTGTAATGGGTTATAAAACTTTTTAAACAATAATTAATGAAATAATTCTATACATTAAAGCTTACTTTTATTAAAATAGTATGATTGTTATAAATTACTAAAATAATAAAATAAAATCACATGCATTTGTTTTAATAAAATGCAAAAGCAAACAAAAAAGAAAAGAGTGTTATAGGAAAATATAAGTTGCGAAAGTATAAAAGTTTAATAGATCCAAATGTTAAACTAAAGTTTACATTTGTCAAACTTTCGTGTTTTATTTACTTCAATCAAGCAATCACTTGTATGTTCTGTTCTTATTTTTTTTTCTACTTTTAAATTCATTCTATAATTTAACCAAAATGAGCATTTTTTTATTACTAAGATATTTGAGATTTTTAAGTCTTCTCTTTTCAAATGAAGCAAAACATAGCATATATATATATATAAATTTACTATGCATTAAATAGTAATTTTTAAAGCCTCTAGATGGCAGCACTATTGATCAGGACGTTGCATTTCCAAAAGTAAGTTTAAATTAAGATTTGAAAAAAATATGTTATTTTGATTTTATTTAAAAGAGTCTTGCTTAATAATATATCTTTATGACAAGCTGCTAAAAGTTTTTGAATAGACAAATAAGGTGGAAAAGAGATTTTATGGGAAGGAAAAATGATTTATTGTAACCCATTGAGAAAAGGAAAGGTTTATTTCTTTTCCTTCATATTTCCATTCACAAAATGCTTTGACTGACAATATTCATTCAATATAGTACAGAAATGTGTAATGACTTTTCTAAAGCTTACTATAAGTAGTAACTACCGAATAATAAAAATAATTGAGTAATTATGAAAGAACTTTAATGCATTAAAACTTGGCGAAAATTTATTTTAATGATTATTTTAATCTTCTCCGTGTTTTTCCTGACATCCGAAAGTATGTGTTCTTATAGAGGTGCTTGCATACAAATCATTTTGTAATTGAATAAGCTTTTTAAGTGGAGTGGAGTTTTAGTCCAATAAACCAAAACCAATAGTAAAACTAAATGATTCGAAATTATGTCAGTCACCTATAGTTCAAATGAAACTTCAAAATATGATGTTAATAATCTATCACATGGAAATGAAAAACATATAATGAATAAGCCATCCTTCAATGCTATCATTAAACATTTGAATGTTCATTAAGCCCTTCTTCATTAGTTTCTATAATTACAATGTCTTTTATTCGCTCATTGTCTATCGCTGAACATTTGTAGGAAATGATCGCAGTTTTAATGAAAACGCTTCTTATATATTTATTAAAATGAACACAAATTTGGCATTTAAATTGTTTAAAAATTATCAAGAACTTTTATAAAGATTTTTGCAACTACAATTTTTATATTTATCATTGCGTTAGACAACAATAAGCAATTAAGGTAAAATTTCTCTCGATAGATGGCACCACCATAGCTATGAATACTACTCGATATAAAAATCATAACTCAAAATAATTTGTTTAATATTATACTAAGAACCAAAATATTTATCGGTTTAGAAAACTAAAAATTAAAATGTATATCTTAATTATAAAAAACGTCTGGATAATCTGTGTTTTGTTGATAAAAGAGGAATTTTAATTTTTTGATACATTTTTTTCTGGCCCTTATTAATCATAACGTGAATTTATGTATCTTTATTATTACATAAAATTTTATTTATTAAACTAAAAATTTAAGTATACAAAGTATTGCACTATGTGTTCAATATTTATTCCTGCATTTTTCCTTTAATATTCAGAAACTGATCGTAAGCAATTGTATCTTTTATGTGTTTGTGTAAAGAAATTGGAATAATTTTTGAGAATTAGAACAATATATTTCGTAATATTATAATATATATATATATTAATATATTATATATTATATTATATATTATTATATATTATATATTATATTATATATTATTATATAATATATATTATATTATATATTATTATATATTATATATTATATTATATATTATTATATATTATATTATATATTATTATATATTATATTATATATTATTATATATTATATATATTATATATTATATATATATATATATATATTATATTATAATATAATTATATAATATTATAATTATATAAATAATTTCATAATATTTCAATTACTCAGTGCTATAGTATTTCTAACATTTTAATCATTTTCTTGAAACGGACTTTAAATGCTGTTATACATTTTTTATTCGCTTTTTTTAATAATTAAATATTCTTTTACACAAATAATAATATCGGAGTTATTTTCGAATGCTTCTACCTGCGTAAGGCATGCTTTTAGCCATTTTATTCAATTATGAAAAAAATTTGTAAAATGTTCAAATATATATATATATTACTTTAGGTACATACACACTTGAAAAATAATATAGAAATTTTCACGATATCTTTTAGTAGCCGTATATAACCTTCATACTGTTCATTATACACCATGGTTTCTACAATGTTGTTACCGGCAGTTTGACTGGACTGTTTTTAGTCCTGATGCCTCTGAAGTTCCACCATGTCGAGGGGCTGATGTACATTTTGTTGTTGAGGATCATAGTCCTCATATAAGCGTGGTGTGGAAGTTGAGGGAGTAGGGTATTAAAAGCTCAAGTGTCGCCTTCTGTTTATAATTGTTCTAAATTAGAAATTAAAAATATTCTGTTTTATAAGACTTACTGAAACTGTGTAAATTTTTCTCGCTAACTATTTTATGTAAATTATATTAAAAAATTAACCGAATCCATTGGAACGGTTTAAAAATAAATTAAATTTTTTTTATCAGCCGTTTCAACATTATGGAGTATACATAAAATTTTTTTCTTAGTTTTATTCAAAGTCAAGGGGGGAGATATAATGTATTGCATTTGGTAATTTATGAAAAATCTGTGCTGTTTTACAAATTTTTGCATTATATTCTTTTGAAGAAGTCAAATTACGTTTTAAAAATATAGACGCATTTGTGGCTGCTGTCCTTGATAAACATGGTTGTGAATTTATGACCTGCGTTGTTTCTGCCGAATCGTGAGTTCGAGTCCTGTGGCGCCATTGAAGATCTATCGTGCAAATCTGTTGGTGTTCGTGAAATCAGTTGAGGCTCAGATTCCTCATGTTGGTGTGAAAGTTAGTACCAAATCAGGTGTCGTCCTCTTCACTTGACCGGGACTCAAAATTATGAGACAGTTGCCAATGGAAGAAACCTTGTATAGATTACAATTGCGACGTTAATTTAAAAAAAATTCATATACAATTAAAGATGCATTTAAAATATTTCATTCCTTTTAGAAAGGTGTTATATTGATAAATAAATTGAAAAATCTCATTTGCATAAGAACTTTTCTCTAGAGTCTCAGGGGTGTTAAATTTCTCTTGAAGGTTGAAAACCTAAACAATTTTCAAACAGGTATAATTCTTTTAAATTTAAATTAAATAATTCGAATCTTTTACACATTATTTATACAGGGATTGGGTTTCAGAAAAGTATAAAATGTTTAAAATATAATCATAATTTAAAAAATTATAAGCACATATGGAAATTTTGTAAAAAATATTAAGTATATTTTGCGTTGCGCACGCTATTTTCTGAAATAGTAGCCTCTGATGTATAAAACTTAACAAAATTATAAAATGTACCATATATGCACTCTTTCAGAAGCTTCATGACATTTAAGAATAATATATCTTTACGTATTTCAAAATATTTGAAAAATATTGAATTTTTTAAAGAAAATTTGAAAATGTAGGTACTTTAAAAAATATAATTTATTATTCTACTAATATAATATTACTACAGTGTAATAAGGATACATTTAACTTTATAAATCAAATTATTGCTAATAATTAAAGCTACTATTTTAGAAAATAGCATACGCAACTTAAAACTTAATAAATATTTCTTGTAAAAAAAATTTCTTATATTCATATGTTTATGAATTTTTGAGTTATGATTATGTTTTAAAACATTTTATACTTTATGTGAAAGCCCATTTCTTTATAAATAATGCGTAAATTCGGATTATTGAGCCAGGGCTAAAAAAGAATTATACTTGTTGAAAAATTGTTGTTCAACCCTCTGAAAGAACCTTATGGCACGAAAAAGGAAGCGTGAGCGAAAATATGAATTTCATGTTTCATTTCTTTGTTTTCTTAGATGACTCATTTTTAGGAAGTAGGGCATTTTACTTCGCATTCGATGTTGCTTAGCTTTTTAAAAACGTGAAAACGTAAACGATTTGCATCGTCCAATCGTTGTCCCGGAATCTGGAAAAAAACAATAGTTTGCTCTCGTTATTTTTTTCTAAATTGGATGGACATTATTGTTACAGTGTACATGATAAACATTTTTAAACCGGTTTTAAATGATTCAGCAGTTTATTTGAAGCACATGGTTTCTATGAGCTTTTTAGAAAAAGAGAAAAAGTGTAAAATTTGCCTTTAAAAGAGATTGTAAGCTGAATTTAAACTGCCAACAATTTCTTATTGAATGGAACAATATTTTGTTCTGTTATGTTATAGTGTACTTTTAATGATTTTTTTTTTAACTGTAATAAGTGAAAAACCATACGTGGGACATTCATTGGTTACATTTGTAAATCTTTTTCTGTTAAACCTTTACTTAATTTAAATTTAATAATAATTGAAAAAGTAAATAACTTTCACTTACTTTTTTAAATAAATGTTATGTAATAAATGCATCTTTGCAATCTAATGCATTGTTAAAAACGATAGTTTCCCCTGAAATAAAGTGAATTTTTGTGGTACTCTGTTTTATCAAGGTGTGTGCGACGTAGTGTTAAAGCATATGACCCAAACTGAGATAATATTTTTTTCGGACAGAAAAAGGGTCGCAGTATTGTGTCTATTCTAGATCCAGAGGTGTCAACCCGGCTGACACTTGCAGGGCACTTCGGGAAAAAATTATAATCTCATGGGTCACATATAAAATATGTACCTTTATATATCAGATTTAAAACAAAACAAAACACACACACACACATATATATATATATATAAATTTCCCCCTCAAATAAATTATAAAATGAAAAAACTGATATTTAAAAAATTTAAAGATTCGGTGGGCCGCGTGTTGGACACCCTGTTCTAGATCAGAGGTGGCAGAGCTTTTCTAAGACTACGAGGTTACTTCTAATTTTTTCAAAGGGTATTTAATGATCACCCAATGTCATAAGTGTTGTGATCTGGGAAAAAAAAAAAGAGGTGGCCTGGTAGGTATAGCTGTGCTTAAGGCAAAACGCAAGATACAAACATAATAACAGCCACAAACATAATAATATCATATGATGCGTTTGTTACGAAACAGCTCAAAATATATTAAAAAATAAGTAATTTTCATCTAAAGTTAGTTCTTGTATTTATAGTAGAAGACTTAGTTTACATATTGTACGCGAATCTTTAATATTATGGTATAAAATTACTAACCACTAATTAATTTTGTCATCATTGAAAATGCAGATTTTTCCAGGTAGGTAGAGCCAATGAACAATGTTAAATGAAACGCAACATTTTTTTTTTAAATTAGGATACTTGACTTCGTCCATTAAATTGCAAAAATTATTCTTGTGTTTTGAACAGGGTGCTTTTAAAATGTGTCATTTTGAAGGAGAGAAACTTCGTTTTCCTCAAGAGATAAAGAAAATATATAATTTACATTCTTCCACATCAACATTGCCAAATAGGTAACACATGAATGTTGCAAGTGATTCTAATCCAGTTTATCCTTGAAAACTGGACTAAAAACATCTCTCAAATTCGGAGTGACGTTTTATTACTACATCATAATATTTCTCTTTTGTAACTGACGTATGTACTTAACACTTTCACTTTCGGGGCCCACGCCATCACATGACATGATGTCAACACAAGAACTGAATCTCGCCGAAGCGCATTGTGTGGGGTGATGTTTGAGTAGCCAATCCTGAGCTATCGCGGGAAGAGCAGTTCATCAAAGTTTATTCTACCCTTCGGAATTCTTGACCATTATCTATAATTGCTAATCATTTTCACACAACGAAGGCCGGGCTAATCCAAAAAGGAATCATGGAATCCCCCTACACTGGCACGGAAGAGTGTAACGTGAGTATCAGTTTGTCGAACAGCTTTTACACCATCAAATTTAAGAAATATTCTGTAAAGAATTCTCTGTACAACAGAATTTTTCACTAATAGAATTTGAACCAATTCTGTAAAGGCTTAGAGCTACAGAATCGCCTCCTCAACACTAGGGAGTGTATTGTTTGGGCAAGCACATGGAACGGCATTCGTATAAATTTGAAAAATATTTTGCAAGGAAATCCCTTCTACGAGAAGAGTTTTTCTCTTAAGGAAGTATTTGAGCAGCGAACCCAACAAGGGGCTTTAGAGAAGCCCCTCCAGAACTAAAGAGAGTGTAGGGGGGGGGTGCCATCTTTTCTAAGAGGATTTACTTAAATTTAAAAAAAAATATTTTACAAGGAAAAAAAAAGAAGTATTTAGCAAATAAATTTAACCGTAAAATTTCAAGAACAGGTAGCTGTAAGTATTTAGCAAGATATTTCAGTTGACAATAAGCAAATAGTAATTTGAATACCAGCAACGAAATCAACTCATGCGGTCAGTTTTTGACATTCTACGTGACGTCAAGGCTATTATCTGACCAAAAAACAACAACGGATTTTCAAGTTCTACACACATACAAAACTTCTTAAAACTTAACAAAAATATTACGAAAAAAAAGAATGGATGAGAAATCGCAATTATTTAACGCATCGAAAATTTCATTGTTCGCCGGCACTTTTGCTTGAACCTTACCTGTATCTATTCTTGTTACAAACTTTCCAAACAAACGTATTTTGAGTGACAAAGAAAGAGTGCTGAAAGAAAGAAAAAGACAGCCTGAGCTCGCAAACAGTGAAGCGAGCCCGCTTTTTCTACACCTACATCTTTCCACGGCTAAATGTCATCAATGAGGACATTGATAATTGGCGGCTTTCGTCGAAAGAAAGTATAGCCAAAGCGTGTCTTTTTCTCTTGTTCTACTTTTTTATGTTTTAATCGCTTTCTCTCGACTTTTTATCGAAAACGCGGAATTGCGAACATTGCGAATCGCTATCCCTCCATGCGGAACCCTTGGCACCAATTTGCCTTACCTTCGAAGCAGTTCTTTCGGTCGAATTCGTGGATATTGAAGGCTGTCGAGACGATGATCAAGTTTCGGGAGTTGGATTTTCATTTAATTGGAGGATTTATTCATCAAAAACTGTTATGAGGTATGTGTTATAGTTCTGAAATCCAAATTTTTATTGGGGGAAGTAAATGTATCAATATTGTGTGCCTCCGAAGGGTTCATGTTGTTTGATTTGAAGGTCAATTGAAGTTAATAAGTTAGTGACGTAAGAACACATGTCTGTATTACACATTTGTTTATATACCTTATCGTTCATTGAATGGATATTGAATGAAATAAGCTTAGGTATAAACCAAAAGAGACGTTTTTATATGATTTGAATGTAATTTCCCAAGATTCCTTGTTAAGGTAATAAGGTTTCGATAAAAAATAAGATCTAGAAGGGAAGATCACAAAAGCAGCCCCACCCCCTTCCAAACAGAATCTTTCTAGAATTTAAAAAAAAAATTAAGTAAGAATTTTGCCGTTTATATATATGTATATATATTTGCTTCTCTTCCGTATTAGATTTTGTTTTAGATTTTTTGATATATTTTGTGGCATTACTTGGAATTTTTAATTAAATGGATTTCTTAATTTTCATGAAATTTCTTTTTATCCGTTCTAAAATTAAATTTTGAATGATATTATCTGTTACCTAGTAAAGTATTTTTTAGGATGTGGCAGGAGAGATATTCTAACAGAATCTCGAAAAATATTTAACAATATCTAGTTTACAACAAATAAGTAGACACTGCATTTAATTGAAATGCAACATTATACGTTTTATTTAAAAATTTTTTTCCCATTGTGTTCATATCTGGAGAAAAAGATGGGTTTCTTATCCTAAGCTTTAATTATTAATTTATTATGCAAACAACTCATAATCATTTTTATATAAATGAATTCTTGCTGTTTCCAGAATCATCTGTTTGAGGTGAATGTAAGTTTTTTTTTTCTATCAATATTATAGCTTGTATTCTTAGAACATTTTAATGTATTTTTTTTTTAAAGAAAAATATTTTTTTGCGAAAAATAAGGTTGGGGAAATTAATTTTTATTTCATATTTTTAATAAATAGCATTTTACTCTCATTCTTCATCGGCCCCAATAGATCATTAAAAAAGTAGAAATTGTACTAAGGAAGTTAAAGAAGAGTTAGTTTAAAGAATTTATGCTTAGTATGTAAAGATAAATATTTTCTATAACAATTATATAGATAAAAATGTTTTGGTAGTCAAATTTTTCATGTTTCGATTATCTTCGTCAGATAAGATACTATAACAGAAAAAATGTATATTACATTCTGAATTGATTTTAATATCTTTTTTTATAAACAAAAAAAATAATCACAATCTGTTTAAAAACAAATGTCTTTCAATTGCATTTCAATGCTTTTTATCCATTTAGCATCACTGAATAAAACTTTCCTGTATATAAAGTAATTTTCACTTATAAAATAACTTTATTAATATTGGTAATTAAATTTATTTTAAAGGAGATAGTAAAAATAAATGAAATTTGAAATAAAAAGAATTTATATTCCACCTCCACCCTCCCACCCCATATAAGTTTAATGCTTAACAAAGAATAAAAAGTGATAGTTTATTTGAAGTTTCGTTTCGCAAAACCTAATTCAACAATTATCTATACCTACCTTATATGTACTATCCATACTTTAAATAAATTAAACAAAAACAATTTAAATCTGAAATTTTGTCAATCATTCTATAAATTTGTTTCTAGTACCCTTTTGGCAGCAAATACTTCAAAGCTTTGTATGAATTTTAGAACTAGAGTATCTCGCCAAGCAGGAAGATGATCATATGTGTGAAAGAGTAAACATTCTAATTTTCTTTGATTTTATTGTGTAATAGAGTATTTGAATAAACACTTTTTGTCATTATTAATTCCCACATCCCCATGGTAACCTTATGACATTTAAGGTTGGCGAATAACTGAAATGTGTTGTGTATCAGTCATTAAAGAATTGAAACGTTCGTAATTAAAATATGCATTCATTTTATATGAAGTATGTCAACTATATTTGTTAAAAAAAAAATAAAAATTTTATTTCGGTGTTTTTATTACTATTAAATTTATTAATACGAGGGCTCGAACAAATTCCTTTATAGCCTATAAGATCCTTTTCGTTTTAAAGTTTTTGATAAATTTTGAAAACGATACAAATTTTACACATACTGTTTGAGTATGCACACTTAAGATACCACGTTCTTGCCAAAATAGACATATGGAAATTAGGAAGGATTATTGAATATTTACTTTTAGTTTTCAGAACAATAATTTTTAATAATATTTTTCTTGGATATCGTGTTCTGTTTTTTTTATTAGAAAATGTATTAAATTTTTTATTTAATAACTCATTTCTGAAACTAGTATTATTTCAAAATTTTAATGAATTAGGATATTTAAAACACATAAGAAATCATTGTTTCCACAAATTGTTCTTGTTAAATTTTGTTGTTGACCAACATCAGTTTAAAAATAGTTTCTCAAAATTTCAATAAACACACAAAAAATGCATAGGTTAGAAAATATGCTTTGTTAAAAAAAATTCAGTTTTCATGTTTTCAAAAGCTGGAACCACACAGCAAACACACTTGGATATTTGATTACTAATTTTAAAATTGATTCATTAAACTCATTATTTGTTTGTTAACTATGCATCATATTTATTTTTCAATAGGCTTAACGCACATTCAGATGTAGTTTATTTTCAAGAAATATAGATTATTACATTCTAAACATTTAATACTCATTTTTTATTGAGATTTCTCAATTATACAGAATTTCATATATGAAATGAATAGCAGTATCTGGGAAGTTTTCAAAAGTTTAGCTTTGGTTTTTTTTAAAAAATCGCATAAGACAGCAGAATTAATACCATGGGATAAAATTTAAGAGATTAAAATCAAATACATATTATATATATTTACTCAGCTCTATTCTTATGCGAAATTATCAAGATTCACAAGTATAAATCTTAACATTAGATAAATAACAAGTTTTTAAATAAAATTACAGTTACCATATCGGAGCTATTTTGAGGAAAAAAAATACATGAGTATAAAAAAGAAATGCGATACATATTGCTTAACCTTTAAGCATTGACATACATTATGATGTTTATCTCACTTATCAAGTGTATTTTGATTCTCGTATATTATTACAAAGCAAAAGAAATAATAAAATAAGTTATATTAATAAGGCTTATTAGAGATATTTATAAAATGATCTATCATGAAATAAAAAAATAAATTCAAATTCAAATTTTCCTTTAATGACCTTGAAATAAGATATTTTAATGGGAAAAAGATTATTTTAAGACCCAATCATATATTTCATTCAAAAAATTAATATTACAAAAATTATTTATCACCTTGTAATTTGAATAAAATTTTGAATTCATTTTAGATTAAAGGAATAAAATATTTACTAGCACTAATCAACAAACTTCCATCAAGTATACTTTTCAGATTTTATAAAATTCTGCGTACATATTTATATTATTATTTCCAATGTTTATGACAATGTTTTTTTTGATTCACAATAATAATTCTATTTGAGATTTATAGTGAAACAAGTTTCAAGTACAAATTACTTTACAGCTCTAAAATTCGCTTTATTGACTCTAAAATAAAATTTTCGAACCATTTTATATTCGGTCATATCGCGCCAGGTTCAAAATATCATTAATATGCGTAAATACACTCATACTCTCCTCTCATCACTGTGTGTATACCACTTTATGTATGTATGTATATATGTGTGTGTGCATATGTATGTATGTATATATGTGTGTGTGCATATGTATATATGTATATATGTGTGTATACATATGTATATATATATATATGTGTGTGTGCATATGTATGTATATATGTGTGTGCATATATATGTATATATGTGTGTGTGCATATATATATATATATGTGTGTGTGCACATATGTATATGTATTGATGACCTTAATGTATGTATATGTATTATTGCCTTAATAACTTGTATATATAATGTGCATATGGCAATGGCAATAGCCTGCTCTAATATATTGCTGCCGCCGCCATATATCTTTCATGACCTTAATACTTATAGCAGCAATAATGCCTCTTATAATAATACATATACATATACATATGTGTAATACATATATGTATACATATAGTAGTATTACCTCTCCACATATATCACCTATATATATACATATGCGTAATATATACGCTAATAATGATGATACATATAAATATATACTATATAATGCATATGCATGTATACATATGTGTGTGCATATGCATGTATATATATGTGTGTGCGCATATGCATGTGTATATATATATATATATATGTTTGGTTATGCGTATTTAATATATATATGTGTACTCTAACCTCCTCCTTATATGCAGCAAGTGTATATATATGTGTTTGTGTAACAACTTAATATTGCATGTGTGTGTGTGCGTATAGCATATATGTGTGTTTGTATTTGTGTGTGTGTAGGCATATATAGGCCGAGCATCATATACGATACACCTCTCATTTATATAGTATCTATCTAAGTATTATGTGTATAATAGCATGTATATATATAAGAAATAAAATGGTGATATACAACTATTTAAGTACATGATGATAACAGAGTTGCAGAATAAACCATTGGAATTAATGCTGCCAATAAAATGAGAAAAGGCCTTTGTTTAAAGAATATCCGGCTTTTAAAAGAAAAACAATACGATAGAAATAAGTTGTTGTTTTTTTTGAGAAACGGGAAGTAATAATTTTTTGAACACCTGTCCAGCCATAACATTATAAAATGTTGGTCATTCTTTTCAAATCACCTGCCACTTAAACAAAAATGAAAATAACTTGTCATACATGTAGACTTCTGTACCAAATTGTTAGTTTTTTTTTCTTTTTACTTATTTTCAAAACTTGATAAAATTATCACTCTCTGCCAAGTTTTCACTTTAAAAGCAAATTTTAATCCATACCACCGGTAGTACAAAACAGCTCCGGCTGACGCACGAGATAATTTTACGTTGTAATAAACGGAAAAATAAATTCAAAGATTCGTTTCACTGAAAAACAGGTTCATGCGCAATGAAGCGCGGGCGATTTTTTAAAATTTACTGTTAAATGGACGAAATGGGTTTATGCGAAACTAGGCTATTTTCCTTCATTTTTGAGGGAAAAAATAAGAATGACAAATATGCGACAGATTTATTTCTCGAATGCGAGTTATGCAATTAAAAAAAAATACTGAAAATCGAATAAATCTGTGAGGGATTTTTATTTCTTTTGAAATCTTCGTTCTTAAGTCCCCAAGGCTTTCTTTGAATGTAAATTCATTCTTAAATCCTCGGAAATCCTTTCGGATTATATGAGGAAAAAATAAATTCTTTTAAAAAAATTATTTGCATTTCATTTCAGTTCCTGCATTCTACTGAAATGTATTCCATTCATTCATTTCAGTTAGGCTTAATGCTTTTAAAATCAATTTGCATTAATCCCAATCTTCTCATCTAAACATCCAATAAGTTTGTAAACATCATATTTGCAAAGCTGATCCTTGAAAAGGTGCTAAAAATAAATAATTTCAGAGAATAGATCAAATAAATAAGATAAAGGAAGCGTGCATTTTGAAGACGGAACTTTCGGGAAGACGTTTGTGGAAACAAATAAGTTTTCTTTTCTTTGACAGAATCTTTATTTTGCTTGCATGAATCTTTCAGCAAAACATGACTAATTAAATAAAAAGCTCTTTGCCAAAACATTGTCCTACATCAGAGAGAACATCAGAGAATTGTATAATATATTTCGAATGTTTTTAGTATACTACTATTAGTTCTCTCTTTCTCTCTGTATGTATATATATATATAATATCTTTTCAAATTTTCAGTCATTAATGAAATACTTTCCTATTCATCCATTCAAGTTCTCCTTTCAAACTTTCTAATTGGATGACATGGTTATTATAGTTTTTTTATCACTTTCTATTTTGTCACTTAATATTGTGTACGCATTATACGCATATACATATTTATATTATTTGTAACAATTTGGTAAAAGCCTTCAAAATCCTTTGAAATTCTAACTTTATTAACCAATAAGGAGTAAAACCATGTTTTATTATAATACTTGCTTCTTTTAATTTTAACATACAGGTATTTATTTATTTTTTTTGAAAAAAGTTGTAGGTTATCCAATAACCCTTTTCGTTTGTTCGTAAAATTCTTTTAATAAATAAAATGTTTTTTTGGAAACCTCTATCAAAGCTCAAATAATATTTAAGAGAAAATTTGGATATTATGACACATGGATTTAGAGGCATGAATTTGTGCAAAAGTTACATAAATATCCAAAATTCTTCATTATATGATTAAGACAAGAAGACTTATTATTTATATAAATTTATACTGAATCTCATTTTTAATTAAACTCATTTATAGTTTAGTATAATTAAAGGTTATTTTAAAAGAGGCAAATATATTAAATTCAAAATTTTTCTGCCATCTAATAAAAATTTTTCTTTCGAAATGCATGTTAAAATTTATGTAATATTCTTGCCACGTAGTTGAAACATTTCGTTTCTTTTTGGATATATATTATAAATGTGTAGAGGACTGTTTCCTCTTAAATTACCAAAATTGGTTTGTGAAGTTGCTAAAGCATGGTTTTTTCTTTTAAATCGACTATTTATCTGCAGTTCAGTTGATTGCATCTCAACGATTTTTCGAATTTTCTTGAATAAAACTAAGAATTTTTTTTAAAAAAAGTAAGTTACGAAATAATTTTAGCAAAAACTGTTTGAATATGTTAATTAAGTTGTAAAAAGTGTGTGAAGGCATTAAAAAAATTGTAATATGAAACTATATGATTGTTTGATAAATAATGCTTAGAAATACTAATAAAATATGTGTGATAATAAAAAAAAATATTAAAAAATTGAACAAAGAGTTTCAAAATTCTTAAAATAAAATGTTAGGTTGTGAGAATTTGAGCTTAAGCACACAAAAGAAAATAATGAAAACAGAAGATTATATTAATTTGTTAATTATGCCCGTAAAGAGGGCTTATTAGTCACATTGTAAAGCAATACGAGACTATTGGCAACGTACCTCCCAATTTTAACCATGGTTGACAAAAACGACACCTGAGCTCTAGCTCTTACATTACGTCAACGTGAGGACTTTGAGTCAGGGATAGCTCCTCTACACGGCGGGTCTTCATAAGCATCCGGATTCGATAATACCGATCACGAGTTCATGGCCATATCCACTAGGCTATGGAAGTCACAAGGGCTTGCTGTGTATAGAATCTGTTATACATTAGAAAAAGGGTGGGGCTTTTCAGGGCACGGCTCTTCTAATTTTTCCAGGGGTTTGGGGGCCCCAGTGTTATGGGGCCCACAAGAGCGGGGAAGGCTCACAGGTCCCACTCTACCTCATTTCCCTTTATTTTTCAATTCATTTAACCTAAAAAAATTGTAAAATTAATTTAAATATTTTTAATAGTAATTTTTTTTTTTGCTAATTTTTTATTTTTGCTTCTTTTTCCCCCAAAAAACAAAAAATCAAAAAAAAAAAAAATTTTTTTTTGGAAATTTGGGGGAATCGGTATGGGAGACCTTCGACCTTCACCCCTCCCCCTTTAAAATTCTTTGTGCGCAATTCCACAGTTGTAGGTGTGTGGATAAGGAAAAATTATTTTTATAACTTAATAATAAATACGGGGCATGTACTTTCCTGAACTAAAATAAAAAAAAACCCATTAAAACCGTTTTTAAAAAAACGAAGATACAAACTTAATAATAAAAACAAATATAATTACTTCAAATGATACATTTATTATGAAACTATTCCCAAAATAATTAAAAAATTAAACTTTTTTCCATCAAAAAGTTACTTTTCGTTGTTACAGTCAGTAGAAAACTTATTTTTAATATTTTTCAGCCAATCTTGAGTTTTCCGTATATAATTCCTTTGTTTTGAAATCTTCAGGGGGTCCCCAAAAATGTCGGGGGATCCACCGGTCGATGGGTTGTTGACGTAATGCCCCCCCCTTGGGGTTGGGTCCTTTTTTTTTCAAAATTATAAGGCCCACCTGCATTAGCTGGCATGTTGTTTTGAAATGCAACGTTAATAAATAATCAGCTAACCAATATGTTACATTAGTTTCCCCTTAAAGTATTCAACTACGTCTAGAACCGTGATTTTTCAAAATTAAATCAAAAAAATTTTTTATTTTTAATGTCATTTAAAATTTTAATTTACTAAAAAATTTTTTTTAATAATATTATAACAATAAAAGGTTATTTAAATGCAATATTTTGACCAAAAAAAAAAAAAAAAAAAACCCCGAATTTGGGGAATTTTTCTATCAAAAACATCCTTTTAAAAAAAATTTTTCCCCAAAATAATATTTTGCAGATATAGTTTTTACTTCCCAAAAGGCCTGACCAAGGGTTTTTTAAAAATTCCCATTATTTTCAGAGTTATTACCAATTAAAATAATTATAGGTGTTTTTTAGTTAAAATTTTTCCAATTTTTTTTTAAAAAATGTGCATAAATTTACTTCTAAGTTATATATTTCAAAAATTCCAGTTCAGGTTCTGTACATAAGTCTGAGATGTATAAATATACAGGCAAAAATTATTATTATTATAGAAGCATTTTTCATAAAAGGAGAATGTTTTGAAATGATATTCTACGTTAATTTTTTGCCAGAATATTGCATTTAAACAATTTTGTATTGTAATAATATTATTAAAACAATTTTATGCGTGTATTCTATTCTAAGTGACATTAAATATTAAAAAAAAATTCGTTTGAACGCTTTTTTTCAAAATTGCGGTTCCGAATGTAGTCGGATACCTTAACTCATTTTCAAATCAATTTATTCTTCAAAATTTCGATTGATATTTAGAAAACTATTCTGAAGCTACTTAGTATTGTTGTTGTTGTTATTTATCTTCCGTCTGGTTATAGATAAAGTCAGACGAAAACAGTGAGACTATCGACTTTAATGTTGTTCATGTTGTACTTTGTCTTAATGCTTTTAAATAACTCTTTTACTGCAAACTCATAGAAACTGAAATAAAAATAAAATTCTTTATTTTCAATACTTTCTTTTGATACTCCTAAAAATATTTTCCCCCAGAAATTATAAAGAATGTATTGTTATAAGAAATATATTTATAAAAAAAATGATATCTTATAAAGTTCGAGCTAAATAATAGCCTCAGTTATAAAAATGCTTCATTTTTCTAAAAGTAAAATTGATGTTTCGTTCTGGAATCGGTTATTTTGCCAAATAGCTATAACTAATTTTAAAAATAATAATTATATCAGAAACAAGACCTGAGAATTTTCGAAATGGTCTTATTTCTTCACTAATAAGAATATACTAATAACCTTGTCGAATCTGGACATACACCGATTTTTTTCTATCTTCCAGTACACTCAAACTCGCTTAATTTTTAAACCTAATGTACTGCGTTGCCATCTATATTTTAAAAATATTTTATCTTAAATCTTTGCCACTGAAAATTAAAGTTCTTTCTTCCTTAAGTAGGCAACTCTTGATCTGAAACGTGCATGTTTATTTTTTAATTATACGAGTACTTAAGGTATCCGACTAGTTCGGAACCATGATTTTAAAAAAGCGCATAAATGTATAATTTCATGATATTGTGTCCAGATTAAACATTATAAAATTGTTTTAAGGGAAATTTTGACAAAAAAATTTTTTAAAACAAAATTTTGGCAAAAAACTTAGAAAACCTTTTTTCCAAATGTTCTCCTTTTTAAAATCTTCCTATTGTATTAATATCTTGCCTGTATATAGCTTTAGACCTCTGTACAGGGGCTCACTATACTTTTTGAAAATTCACATTATCTTCAGAGTTACAAACCATTTGAAATAATGATCGGCGTATTTCTTAAAATTTCCCTCTGATTTCGTAAAACATGGATAAACGGACTTCCAAGTTATCACTTCAAAAATTCTAGTTGACCTCTGGAGTTAGTTGGAAGGGAAAATATTAATACAATAGAAGCATGTTTTAAGAGGGGCATTTGGAAAAAAAGGTATTTAAGTTAATTTTTGCCAAATATTACATTTAAATAATTTTTGTAAAATGTGCCTTAAAAAAAATTTATACATGTATTCTAATCTAAGTGACACTAAATATCAAAAATATTATTCATTTACACGCTTTTGCAAAATCACGGTTCCGAACGTAGTCGGATACCTTAAGATTACCATTATTATCAATTGTTAGTCAGGCTTTTGAAAATATATATCCACGATTTATACTAAAGATAACATTCTACTTCACAATATTATACTTATTGTATTAAAATTTGAACCTTTTCTAAATCCTTATGAATGACAAGGAAATACAACACAAAAAAAAAATAAATCGCATTCTTTTTTGTACAAATTTAACGTTGCGAAAAACCCCCATCGTTATTATGTAATAAAATATTAGCTTTAAAAATGAAAATGACAAAGTCTATCAGGTTTTTTGACGTTTAATACCTTAATTCTTCCTCAACTTAAATTACAAATTATGGAATAAGGTACTTCAAACCTACATCCTTCTTCTCAATTGCACCCCAGAACTGCAATGTTCCCAGATTACGTTCAGTTCTCTCCACTTTTTTCTCAGATTAATTCAAACGATGTTTACTCCTATTAGCTGAGCTTAGAGTAGGCAAAAAAGGAGGCAAATAACCGTGTTTATAGTGCTAGTTAATCGTTTGCATTAGCATGAGCTCGTTTCCTTCTCCATTTGCTTAGCACCCTGCAATCGAACCTTCCCATAGAGTCGCTCAACCGTAACTGTGGAATGCGGAGAAGCTTGATGACCACCCGCAACATGTTCGCTACGTATTTTCTACGTAATGTATTGCCTCTGACATTATTTTAGATCTTTGCCTCTGGAAACTTAAAATTCTTTCTGAAGCAGTAATTTCGCCTGTGTTTCAAGGATGTTTCTGTTTTATGATTTCGCGGGTCGTAGATGCTGTTACCTTGAAATCGTCGAGGACGTTATAATTTTTTTTTCGACTTCCTGGTTGGTGTTATCTACGTTTTATGGTGGAAGCAGACAAATTTTATAGCAAACTTATCTGTTAAAACCTTCTTTAAGCTCTTCTAATATCTTACAAATTGAACGACTGATATAAGTTTGGTGAAACATATCAGTGCATTTCAGTGGCGTAACGGAGAGTATTAGGTTAATTGTGATATTTTCCGTTTAACTAATTTTAAGTTATTTAATCTAATAAAAGTTAAATTTTTTAGGCCCCAAACCGAAATTGATGATAGTTAGGCTTCGGAATCCTATCCTCCCTCGAGATGCGGGGGTGTACGTTACGCCACTGGTGTATATCAATTAAAAAAACCGCCCCCCCGGTTTACAAAAATTTGTCGTGTACATTAAGGCTTTTTTTCAAGCGCCATTTGTGGCCGCGGTAACCTAGTGGTCATGGTCACGTGGTTGGCATGTTCCAAGTTCAAGCTTAGTGCCACTGAAAACCCACCATGCAGAGGGACCGATGAAGTTAAATCCATCGAGGTTCAAAACCCTTCCATTTGAGTGGTGTGGTAGTTTGGAAGTTTGGAGGGAGGGTATCAGCTCTGGTGTCATCCTTGTCATTTGACTATGGTTCAAAATTACAAAATGTCATTAATAGTCCTCCTGTTAATTTATAGTGCGACGTTACTGTTACTCTATCAGCCATTTTAAATTCGTGAACACCATGTTTATTTATTGAATTATATACAAACCACCCTTTTAAATTTGAAAAAACAATTTAAGAAACAAAGATAAAGAAGGTTTTTCTGAGGAATTAAATTTTTCCTCCACTTTCCGAAAGTAGCGTAAAATCTGGCGTATAGCGTGCTCCGGCGTATTATATAACGCGCACCCATACTCTGCCCGCTCCATTTTAAAAAATTTTAATATTCGAGCATAACGCGCACCTCTTTTTTTCGAAGGAAAAAAGAAGGGGTTTCGGGACAATCCCTTTTTGTTTTAGGCCATTTATTCTAGGTATTATCCTAGGATTTTGAAAAAATACTATACTTTAAGAATCAGAATTTTTTTTTTTTTAAGTTCATTTCGTAAGTAATTTCATTAAAATAAATAGTATTCCGATATTCGTAGATGTCTAATTTTTCTAATGTTCGTCTCTTTTTTTTTCTTTCTTTCGAAACTATCATTTTTTTTTTTATACCGGCATATAACGCGCCCCCAAAAATTTCGATCTTTTTTTTTTTCAAAAGGGTGCTTTTCCCCTTTTAACTTTTTTTGAATACGGGGGTATGTAAAGTTTAAATTATCGTTAAAATAGTCAAGAAAAAACAGCTAATTGTTAGTTGCTATTCTTAAGACTTCTCTAAAAAATCATTATCCACGTAACACATTTCTCCCTTCCAATGCCGTATTCCAGATTTCCCGCTTTTCTCAAAACTGTTGTTCCACCTCCCAAGCGTTTTTTGTTGTTGTAAAATTTTCACCGCATTGATTCGAGCTGTGGGGGAAAAAAAAATGGTTGTTGCTAGATCGGGAGAAGGGGTGGATGGGGGAAAAATTTTAAAAATCCACATCTTTTTTGGATTTTTGGGCATTCAATTTATGAGGGGTGTTTTTTCCCCAAAAGAAGACCCGTTGTTTCGGAATCGGCAAAAAAAACCCTTAAGGGAACGATAACTTTCGATATTTCTGTGTTTACCCCCCCCCGGGTCTCTTCTCTTCTTTTTTGATGGATCAAATAATAAAAATCAGGTAAACAATCCCATCTTCTTTTTTGCTCAAAAAATTTCAACATTTGTCTGGTAACCTGTTTGGTTCTAAAAGGGAATAGTTCGGAAGAAGCTTTAGCCTTGATATTACGTTCTTCTGAATAATTTCCCCCTTTTTTCCGCTAAAAACGGTCTGTCGATCATTTGAATAATTTTTTTTCGATGTAATGGGGCCGCGGGAAGGGGGTATAGGTATCGGATGTGGCTGGCTTTTCCGGGTTGGGAAATACCACTAAAGACCCGCCGTGTAGGGTAGCGATCGCAAAAATGTCAAACTGAAACGTCCCTCCCATTGGTGTGGTGTGGTAGTTGGAGGGGGTGCCAGCTCGGTGTCGTCCCCGTCCTTGACCATGGTTCAAAAACGTGGTCCTCGTCAAAACCCCCGTGGGCTGAACGTGCGACGTTAATATTCACTCATTATTTCATTTTGAGTAATTGGGGGATAAAGTTTTCCGTTTTTCCTCCTGTGGAATGACATAACGGAGTTTAAGGCCCCCCTTATATAGGCAGATTTTGCTTTTTATATTATCTCAATTGGTTAAACATGTACTTGGGATCAGACAGGCTTTGGACCCCCTAAAATCTTACCTCCCTTCTAGGCGATGCGGGGGTGTACGTTACGCTACTGACCGTGATAGCATTGTTTGTCAGTGACGGTTTTCCACTTGAATCTTTTGTGAGAGACAAGTGATCAGTTTAAAGTTTTCTTTCCCACCTCACAAAAGTGTTAGAAAATGGTCTATCGTTTCAATAATCATCCATAATTTTATCATGGACGTTTTAGACACTGTAACCCAAACGTGGGTTTTTTTCGACTCTCTATCCCCCTAAAATTTTTTTTGGTTACCAATCTAAAATTTTCCGAAATCAAACGATCAATATTAATAACTGCAATCTACTATATTATGTATGTAAAGATCAATTAGAAAGCACAATAATTTCTGTACGGATATCTTGTTTATTTCTTTGTAATAATTAAAACATTACGATACCCTTTTATTAAAATATAAACGAGTATATGCATTAATTCTCCGTATACCAATCATTTTAAATTCGTCAGCATTGTGTTAAGCCTATAAAAATTCAACTTTCCTCTGCAAACCTATGTTACTATATCTAGTATTCGAATGTAATAAAAATAATAAAGAATAATAAAATGAAGAATTCCGAAGAATAATAAAATGAAGGAATTCAATTATCAAATGTAATACCATTTTTCTGATCGATGCGCAGAAAATATTTCTAATTATTTTTCAAACACCAAAACTTGTGATACCACCACTTGCTTTACGGTGACCGTATCTTTTGATTATTAAGCACATTGAGCTAGAGGTGTAGGGTTTGTAAAGAAAGGAATAGACATTTTAAATTCTTAATGACTTTTATTAAGAATAGAACTAAATGTCTAACAATTTAAGTCAGAAATTTAAATGATTGAGAATCTATAATGAACAGCACACACACACACACAATGATAGTTAAACCAGCAAGATCGCGTGACTTAGACCCTTCCTCTATTTGATTATTTAATCCGCCTACTTGCACTTCTAATACATTACAATCTTAATATCAAATGAAATGAATTACTGCCAAATCCCAAACTTAGCTTCAATCTTTATAAGGAAACGTCTGGGCGCGCGTGCAATGGTATGCACTTTGTAGTAATGGCTGGATTTCCCAGTAACTTTACGATAGGCTGTCAATTCACGCTTGTATCTCTTCCAAACATAACATTCCCCAAATTGCCATTTCACTTATTGAAACTTCTGTTTTTTTTAAAAGTTATCTTATTTGCATTTCTTGTTCACATTTCGCTTCTTGGGTTTTGGTTGGAAAAGAGTTGCCATTAATTTTGGCCACCAAAGAACCCAGAGATTATGTTAAAGAAAAGACGCGTGAGCCCGTCACAAGCTGACCATTCTAAAACCTAGACACTAAAGATATAGGGCAGGGATGGCGAACCAATGGCACGCGATACAATTACTTGGGCACATCTCCGATCAAAATGGTTAGCATTTTAGTTCAAAATAGCAAAGTTCACTATGAAGTATTACCAATAAACGCGAGTGATCAGTCGCGTTTATACAGACATATGCCAACATTTCAAAGAATTGAATGTAAAGCCTCAAGACAAAAATGAAGATAATATTCTTTAAGAGGTACTCAATGCTTTGGACGCTAAATTACATATTTTCAGAAACGATATTATTACAAGAAACTACTAGTACTTCCCGAACTTGAAAAAATCAGACAAAGAAAAAGTTATTCAAGAACTTATTTCCATAGTATTATGTACACCCTGATGTGACTTCATTTGATAAACTGAACTTGTCCCCATTCAATTGGAAGAAATTTGAAATGCAACTGACCTTGATTTCCTGAAGTCACAGTTCAATATGGATTCAAAGTTTATTAAAACAAGAAAAATGTTGGGTGATTGAAGCAGAAATTTGGCAAGCAATATAAGTAAAAATGTCAGTAACGAAATTTTGGAAACATGGAATTCGATTCAGATACATTTAACTGTTTGAGAAGAAGCACAGTTTCATGCTTTTTTAACCATATTTTCATCTACTACAACTGCCCAAGAATCTGAAATAATAACATTTAAAACTCACTTAGAAAACCATTTGTCAGATGACTTTAATTCAGCATGTGTTCTGCTAAAAGTAACATCTTACAATCCTAGTGTAAATTATTTGTCATCTGATCGGCAACAACAGAAATCACACTAATGTTACTTTAATTTGAATTACACGTATATCCAAAACATTTACTGCTATACAGTGCAAAATGTATTTTTTAATAGTAAATAAAGAGTTTTGAGTGGTTAGTATTTAATTTTATTATTTTTCCCAAAAAATCACAGTCAAAAATTATTTGACGGCACGTCTATACCCCATTAAACACTTTTTTAAGAAAAATGGCACGTCGATCCAAAAGGTTCGCTATTATAGGGCGTAATAGCTCATTTTTGTAAAATATTTTTTATTCAATTACAAAACACAAAAGGACCCAAAGTCTGAGACAATTGAAGTGTACGAAAGAGGCATAATATATTATTGAGACGTAAAGTCTTCTCGTTGGCGTGATGTGGATGTTTGAAGAGGGAGTGCTAGCTCAGGCGTCGTTGTAGTCACTTGACCATGCTTCAAAATTAGGAGGCTCGTACCCAGTGAGTCTAATGTTGCTTTAAAATGTGATGGCAAATGCAAAGAACGATATACGGACTCTTGTGTGTGTCTGTCATTTCCTAGTGGTCAAGGTAATGGTCAAGCTCATGGACTCATGATCTGCGGGTCATAAGTTCGAGCCTATTACCACTGAAGACCCTCCGAGTAGGGGGGTGGGAGCGGTACATGTTAAATCTGTAGAGAGCTCAAACGTCCTCCAGATGGGGTGGTAGTGTTAGGAGAGGATATGACATTCAGGGGTCGTCCTCGTCACTTGATCATGGTTCAGAAATACGAAGTCCTTCACCACAAGCCCTCGAGTAGCTGAACAGTGCGACGTTAATATTCCCTGATTCATATTTATATATATAAAAAAAATTAAATATATATTACATACCTTTAAAATGCCTCAAAATGAAATATTTTTGATTTTGTAGAAAACTGTGGGAGGAGAAGGGAGCTTTTGTTATTAATAATGCATTTATTAGAAAGTAAAAATTAAAAAGAAAAATTTATAATTAACATTAATATTTAGAAATTTTTGATAACTTTTTATCTTCTTAATCCTTCTTCATGATCTTTATTAGGAACTAAGGATTTGTCGCAGAAATCTGAATAAATTAATCAGTTATACTGGGCTACATATGTTCTGGCATTGAGAAACTGAATTCCGTTCTACGGTACTGGCTCTCTGCTAATCTTTCGTTTCTTACTCTTTTTATTTCACGAAGCGTGCCAAATAAATGTGCAGTGGATGAATATACTTTGTCGTTTTAAAACTGTGCCGCAAGAGTTAACAAAATCGGATAATATATTACCTCAACCGGTTTTGTAGAAATTAATTTTGGTTTTCATACATTGTATTTCGAAAGAAAAAAAAGAAAATCCTAGATTTTTTGTTAGTAGCAACTTCACATGCCATGTTCTTTTGTCATGATTAAGTATAATGAAAAATGTATTACTCCTTTAAAAGTATTTACATGATTTTCACAATGGGCACTGCAAGAATCGCTTTTTGATAGCTGTAAGAATAAGGGTACTTCTGAGGTCGAATTTGGTCGACAAAAATGATATATAGTATTAATATATCTGCTTTTTTACTTTAAAAAACACAGATTAACTTTATATTCATGTTTGATAAAAGAAATACATACAGATTCAGAAAAAAGTTGATAGTATTTTTTAGCCGATTTTATTTCGTTAAGAAATTTAATGTACAGACAAATTCTAAATCGAATTAACGCTAAAATAATAAATAAAATTATTATTAAGATTAATTAACGTAGATGATAAACTAATAAATTGAAGCAAACAATAATAAAACATTTAAATGAAATTTATTTAAAGCATTTTTTTTAAAATAGTGAGATCTTAGATGATGGAATATATTCGGATTCAAGATATATAGTAGATTAATTAAAGTTTACCCTAAAATAATAAAAATGCGAGTAAACGATAACAAAATCTTTTTAGCGGAATTTATTTTTTTTAAAAAAATAAGATTCTCGTATCTCGAATGTTTTTGAAAGAAAATTATCATTTTTTTTTAAAATTGGAGTTGAACAGTTAGTCCTAAGCAATATCTTACCTTTACAAAAAACATATTAATAAAAATCAGGATAGTTAACAAACTTCTGCAATGAATTTTTTTACATAATTTCTTTAATGAATGTTTCTAATGGTTCTAGAACAAATGTTTCCCCAAAACAAAAGTAGTATGCTTGTGTGTCAGTCAAAATGTTCTAATTACTTTGAAAGAAGCTTCAAAATTAGGAGAAATGTTTATTTTTAAAAGTTTTACAAATGCTTACATTACTCGCACTTACAAGTTAAATCCTAAATAGGTAAATTTTTTTTTTTAGGAAACAATGAAATAATTTACTTTAGAAAACTTTTACTTGCAAAATGATTTCAGGAAGCGTGGGTTCACGTTCCATTCTTCTTTTTCCTTTCAGTAAATCTTCTAAGATGATTTTGTTTATACAATTACTTTCCTAGTTTAAATCAAGTCATCGGCACAGTTTTCTTCTTGAGAAGGGGATGAATTCTTCCTCATTTTGCAAAGTGCAATTTTTGAGGAGAGAAAAGAAGCTCTTTTTTTTTTTTCTTTAGATTGAGATGAAATTAGCATTGATTTTATTGATAAATGTAAAAAAATCTATACACAGAGACATTTTTTTAAAAATTCATATTCAGCGAGGTTATGTTGCAGTTTTTTTTAAAAAAAATTCGAGAACTTTTTGTAAGAGAGAATAAATTCCCAATATTGGAAAACCCGAAGATAACTGGAACAGACGCAGTCTGCAAGTCGAATAAATTCTGTCTATTACTTTCATGGCAGCAGACTCTGAGAATGAAATTTGTTTAAATCTTTTATACTATATGGCTCAAAATTAAGCATAGGAAAACGAATTGACTGAAAAACTTTCCTGTCCCATGTTAGAAGAAAGGCATTTTATATTCTCAGAGAAACGTTTCCTCCCCTCTATTTTTTGAAATTTATTCAGGGAGATCATTGTTTGTGTGTGTGTGAAAAGTGTTTATTCTATTATTTTCAATGTAAACGTGGTAGCCTAGTTGTCATGGTCTCGGACTCGTGGCCGATATGTTACGTGTTCGACCCCTAGTGCCACTGAACACCTATCGTTTAAGAGCAGCTATATACTCAACCTGCACACCGAGCCTTTTAGTGGTCTTGGCCATGCTCTGAAAATTTACTTATTTAGGAACATTGTACTGAAAATTTGGTGGGGAATTCTTTGGCAAAAATCAAATATATCCAACTTTTGCTTTTGCTGTGTCGGAAGGGTGTCATTTTGAATTTTAATTGATATTCTTTTCTATTTGGAACAGTAGTTACGGTTAGTGATAACAGATAACAGTGGAGTGGAACTAATTTTTAACTATCTTTCACATCTTGCAAGCGAAAAATATTCGAAGAAAATATATCATTTCAAGACGATTGGGAGGTTGACTATTTTGTGGTGAAAAACAAATATGGATCAATAATTGTTTCATTTGTCACGAACGTGCTGTATTTAAAAAATACCAATATCATTCAGTGACACTTTTTCCTCGTAGATTTCTTTTCAGGGGTATGTGGAAGCTTTCTTGAATAATCTTTGCGGCAGCAACATGTGTGTTTTTGTCAGTGGTAACAAAAGATATCTTATGAAGTTTGTTACAATATTGGTAATCATATGAAACCATTTACATATACGAAATCGTGAGAAGGGAGTGTTTCTTAAATGCTTATAATTCAGTGCTGGTGACAAAAATAAAAATAGTATTAATTACAAAAAGCAAATAGGGCTTAAATATTTTTGATCAATTTTCCACATTTTAACCCCCTTATCCTCATGATGCGGCCCGCGTGAAATAGCTGACATATATGTATGCGGCCGAGCAGAAAAAAAGGTTGAGTACCCCTGGTTTAGAGGATCTGATTCACTTTAAGCATGTCTTGGCTCAAAGTCCCCTTCCCCGTTGATATGGTGTGCTAGTTCGAAGGAGAAGGGTGCCAGATCAAAGTGTGTCGTCCCTCGTTATTTGATTAGGGTTCCAAATTACGAGGTCCATCATAAAGTCCTCATGTTGCTTTATAGTACAGCGTTAATATAAATCTCACTAATTCACTAGTATTCTTTCAAAAAATGTGCGTCGATTCAATTTTTAGTATTTAATGGCTAACCAATAGTGTCGGAATAAAAATATGCATCAAAATAATTTTACTATAAAATGATACATTAAGACTTCTGTGTAAGCCTTAAATTTAAAGTTCATTTGGAAAACAGACAGCCTGCCTTAATATTATCATAAAGTATGATAAAAAATGATATAAAATGTAATTATAAATAGTTTAGTTTTAAATATGGTTGTGCGATAGGTGGAACTTTAAGCGAATAATATTTGCTGTAAAAAAACTATCATTTCTTTAGCTGTTTTATAATTATTTATAATAGAACAATTTTTAAAAAATGTTTACTTTTCACACAATTACGGAGTAAACTTTATCAATTTTTAATTGTAATAATCAAAATCTTTACCATAAATCATTATTATTTAAATATTTTTCATTATATTTCATATTTATCTTTAATTATATATCTGCAATATTCAAATATGTTTGTTGGTTTTATTACTGAATTTATAAACTTTGTAATTTCTTTCTTAACAACAATATAAATGTAACGATTTTCATTCTAATTGTAATTTAATTCATCTCTTTTCGATATTAAGACAATTTTTCCTTTCTTTTAGGCTTTACAGACTCGAATGGCAGTCCTTGAGAAGCCTTCAGAACGATTGATGCAAGCCATTGTTGACGTCATCCAGCATCTTGCGTCGTCGAACACCAAAAGCAACACGAATTCTACGGAAATTACATTCAGCATCTTGTAATATACTCCTGACCTCCTCCAACGTCACAGCTTCTAGCGAAGAAACTCAGATTTGTTGGAAGCAACCACGGAGCGACGCAATCTCCCAGATCGAGCTGTAGTCTCAAAATCTGAACTATCCAAAAGTGATAGTCTGAAGACAAGGACAGAAGTGGTATCGGTGGCAGCGAAAGGCGACAGCAGCTTAGCCCCGACGGAACCTGCAACGAACTTCCCCAGCGAAGAAGATGACGAACTGCTGCAGCTTTGGAACTGATTGACCAAAAGAGTTTAGTACTTCTGAAACAAGTCGAAGGCGGTGACGCGCAAAACGGGGCAGCATTCATCCAGGAATGGAGAGACTCTTCGAGTGCCCAGATACTGGACAATCTTTTGTTCGAAAAGATTGGATACCCAACGACGGTTATCTGAGGTCAAGGCTGGGCAGACGAGGTTGAGGCATCGGTTGGCTAGCTGGACTTTACCACCGGGGCCGTCATAAACAAGAAACTAAAAAGTGCAGCAACGGTTGGATACCACCTTGGTTGAAAACAAAAGTCTACAGGAAAAATACGAAATCTAGTGAGTTCGGTCGGAAGACTGAGTCCTTGGGTTACCTTGTAGACATCGAACGTGCCAGCATTAAAAGAAAGTATTTGGAATACAGTGAAAAGAGCCGGTTAAAGTGTCCGATATTCTAAAAGAAGCGAATGTTCTAGAACTGCAGAAGCAGCTATTGTGTACGTAATGGAAAACACTGACATCCTGGGGGCTAAACTTCCAGCAAGATGAGCCTTCCAAAATGTAAGTGGTTAAAAATCGAGGTCAGTTTGAGGAAAAGAGTGAAAGAAGCCACGGAAGAAAATCAGCGGCTGAAGAGTCTTTGCAATCCGAAGGACTTGAAGCCAAGCTTCTCTGAAGGGATAAAATCAGGCAGATGGAAGTATGGTGAAGATGATTCATGTATTACTTCGGGATGGGAAGCAGCAAGACTGGAGAGAACCGGTGTTCAGAACCATTACAACAAACGTTCCAATCTCAACAACAACTCGCATTTTCGCGTGCGGTGATTTTACTCCAAAACACAAGTCTTCGGCTATCCTTCTCTTAGGCACCCAAAACAAGCTTAAGGAACAGGATAGCATGCGCTAAACTACGACCACGTCTACGACATAGCAGCCGCCGAAATCCCCCTTGACTCCAAGCTACCATTCCGGGCAGGCTGAGCCGTTCGAACCATCAAAGCGCCTACTCGAAAGACCTTGTGGACCTCACCTCTCCGGCTGAGCCCTAGCTTCTCCTCCCACTTCCACCCTGGTGCATTTCCAATTATTCCAATCCGCCAATCCTGTATTCTGGACTGTCAGCCCCCAATTTGACCGACACGCGTAACCACGACGCGATACAGAACTGGGTGTTTGCCCCTCGTAAGCCATCCGTCGCAGTTTCCAGTGCGACTGACATCGTGGGTGGTGCCAAGTTAGTGAACGGTCACCTCTGCTGGAAGGGGACGAGCAAACTCTCAAATTCGAATTGTCACTTGTCCGTATCGGAGGACATCTCCAGTATCTGCACCGAATTCGATCCATTAAGTGACGACAACCCTTCTTGTGAGAACTTTGTGGATTCTTTGAACCTGTCCATACCGTTAAAACCTACACAGGTAGCGATATCCCAGCTGTCGTCCATTGGGGACAGCTTACACAGCAATAGCCTGGACAATGGTTGTTCCTCTTCTCCTGTGATTTACCAGAACACTAGAAAAGTGTCGAACGCGCGGTCAGTGGATGGAATTCGTGAACTGTTGCTCGAAAATGGCTACTGTAAGAAACTTTCTCCTCCCCAGTATGGACAATCTAGTGTTGCACCCGTAGTCCTCCAGAAATCGGGAAGACACTTACCTGTTAACATAATGAACTGTATGCACGAGAGGTCTGATTATTCTTTATTGTGATAAAACTCTTTTAACTGATGGAAAGCTTTATTTATCTCTTTTGCCGGACCAAACTAGTTTGAAGTAATTGATCATTAAAGAATATTTTATATTACTTGTGTCTGGATCATTTCTTTGGCTGTCATAAATCATGATTTAATTTGTTCCCTAAATGAGAATGAATACAAGTAATAGTAAATTATATAAATTATGCTCTTTAACTATACTAGTAAATTATACAAGGTGAGTACAAATGATGGTAAAAATCATATTTACCACCATTTTTACTCCGATAACTGATTTTTAAAATCATATTATTGAAACTACTACACATATTACAATAAGCCAATGTTTCCTCCAAACTGTGAAGTACTTACCCCATAGGGGGCGTGACAACTCACAAAGGGGTTGCGAGCCCATTGAAAAGGGTGGAACAAAGATTATTTAAAAATTTATTAATTTACTGAGAGATTTGAGGCAAACAAAATACATTCCTGACATAATAAAAAATAAAATACTACATTTACACTGATATATTACACTTATATACATATATCAGTGCTACTCAATATGTATTTTATAATTAATTTAATAATTCTAAGTTAAAAACAAGTTTATTAATTACCAGTGACCCTATGGGTTTTGTCATATATATAATTTATAACAAAGTAACTTATCTTGGGAAGTAATTTTTTGTACGGTTTATAATTAAACTATGACTGCCGATCATAAGTTTCGCGATTCGCTTCCCAATGCCAACTTCTATTGTTTCCCACGTAGGCACGCATGTGATATTATTGGGGAGGAATAGAACAAAAAATAATCTGGAATAAGTAAATCCTTCGCAAACATTGTCAGGTCTTTTATTGCATTATAAAGTCTTGGAATAATTTTTACGGATAAAGCAGTGCACAAGAAAAATCGTATTTCGGAAGACGGTATATATACGTCGGGATAATTCAATACTTTGGACGAGTGAGATGTTTATATACGCCGGTGCTTTTGTAGAGGTTGAAAGGGAAAGTCGTATCGTAGTTTAGCACGTCCAAAGTATAGTATTATTGAATTCAGTACATTGTTATTGTATGGAGGGCGGCGAAGGAAATAATGATTGAATATTGGGTCGCGAGTATTGCAACTTTGAGAAGCACTGCAATAAGTGATACATTAATGTAAAATGAAATATACCTGAATACTGCTTACAAATGTTCCTGATGTGTGTACGTCCAATCACAGCAATAAGTTCATTCCATGCATTTTGTAGTATCACTTTATCAATGGTTCATAATGCTGCCAATACCTAATTTTAAAAAGCATGTTATTGAAACTACTGCATATATTACAATAAGTAATACATTAATGTAAAAAGAAATATACCAAGATTTTTTCTCATGCAAATGTTTAATATGTGACCCTCTGTTACAAGGAATTCGTCCAATCTATAATCAAGTTCAAGTGAGTGCAAAGTTTAAAAGTGCTGCAAGATGGGTAGAATTTTCAAAAATATTCCTTTTGTGTTTTATTTAAGGCTGTTTTCGGTTAATGTTAAAGGATAGGACCCGAATTTGGAACATTTTTTCGGATATAAAAGAAATGAAAAATTAATGATATTCTGGCTTCGCTATCCTTTAGAGAGTAGCATATTTCATCATACTTTACATTTTTAACCGAGTTGATTCATTTTTTTGGTATAAATGTGTTTCGCGTTTTTTCTCCTATACCGTTATGTTATAAATGGGCTATGCCTTCCCGTATTAAAATGAAAGTATTCATGGAATATTTTGAAATTTTTTAAAACACCGTATTGTTAACAGAGATACGAGCTATAATTCTACAAATTTCCATAGAAATTGAGGCATTTTTCTGTCTGAAAATGTGCTTCGCGTTTAGTTCAAGTTCTCGTACTTTTACGGAAAAAACAGCCTTAACACTTTTGAGTAATTGTGGTTTGAATTAAATACTTTTCACTAAGTAATGGATACTAGCACTATACTTAAGATTGTTAAAATGCTTCTAATATAGTTAGAGTAAATATTTAAACTGAATGAGCCATAGTTTGTTTCCCAATAAAAATTGAAAAATCATATTTTTCATTGATTTTTGTGAAAAGCCCCATCATGCATTTAAAAAACTTTAAGAGAGAGATCTATACTTTTAATATGAGTAAAGCCGAATAAAATTTTTTAATTTAAAATAAAAATTAAAAAATGAATTAGAAGGTGAACTTCCTGTGTACAAATTACAAAACTGCTCATACTCATTGCTCAAATAATAAAACTGTAATTTACATGTATTATGTAGCTCTCTATTTTTTTCGATACATTGTAAGCAGAAAAAAAAATCGAGTCTTCATCACAGCATTTTAGTTTGTACTCTAATTTAGTATCTCTTCAAAAATAATAATCCTAATCGCCTTTTCCTCTAAATTGCACTGAATCTTTACTCTGCCTTTGTTTCTGCACTTGTGGCTGCAGTAGCAGAGTGGTTTAGGTATTGGATCGTGGCTGGCTTAGTCACGAGTTCGAGCCCAGTACCAATAAAGACCCAACGTGTAGGGCAGCGATGCACGCTAAATCTGTCGATAGCTGAAACGTCCTCCCGTTGGTGTGGTAGTTAGGAGAGGGGGTGCCAGCTCAGGTGTCGTCCACGTCACTGGACCATGGTTCAAAATTACGTGGTCCGTCGCCAAAAGCCCTCGTGTAGCTGAACAGTGTGACGTTAAAATTCACTCACTCACTCACTCCCTTGCTTCTGCACTTAGATTGAGTCACATACAACTGTCCATGAGTAAATATTGTACGTACAGAAGCAAAGATGGAATAAAAATATAGTTAATTTTTATACATAGTTTTGTACACATAGGCTGTCAATCTTTGCATATATTCTATTCTCAACTGTGCTTGGTTCAATCGCAAACGCGCTCTTTCAATTTTATAGATACGCATTTATGATGTAATGTTGTGTTAGTCTTTGAGCTTGAAGTAGTTGATTCAACTAAAAATTGCGCCTTATTGCGTATCAATAACCATAATATTAAACAGGACTTACTGCCTTTTATTATTATTCTCGTGGGTGAGATAATAAATAAATAAATTTACTACACCATCACGAAAAAACATTTTATATAGAGAGAAAAATGAGCTGTCACGTATATCATACATGTACAACACGAGCATGTGACTATTTTTGGTTTCTACTGCACACATATATTTTTATTAATATTGTATACATATGTGAAGTTTACAACACAAAAACACAATGTTTATACACTCAATTACCTTTCATACGGTTTTTTTGAAATAACATGGTCCAAGGAAAAGACGTGTTACTTTTTTATACAAACTTTACTTTGATACAGCGGATTTTTACATAAGATGAGGATGAAATTCATCAATTATCTTTTATTTTACTTTCTAAACGTACTAAACTTACCGCAAGTGTGGAAAATCATTTTTTACACATTGATACAAATATAGTGCGTTTACTATGATCCAATGAACATTTATTTATTTATTTTTCTTAATTTGATTGGACTCAGTGGATGTGGTGCATTTTGCTAGTGAGGGCAGTTAAATCAATTCACGAAGTTCATCGTGAATAACTGTCGTGATATCTCTAAGTGCGACATTAATAAAACTAATTATGAATCAATATGAAATGAAATTCTTCGTGACTTATTTTGCGGTTCTTATAAACATCCGCAAACAAATGTGTAATGGTTTCCTATTTTTAAATTTTACTGAAAATTTAGATTTGGGTAAAAGTTTAGGTGGAATTGGTAAATCGTTACAAAACTAATTGCAATTTGTGTTTAAAATTAGTAAAATCCTAAAAGTAATACAAAAATTATAAAACTCTTTAATGGTTTCGATATGCTAAATCATTATTGTTCAGTCAGAATCTTCAATGAAATTGAAAAAACAAAAATTAATACATTTATCTTTGTTTTTAAATTGCATACTTTTTATTGCCATTATTGTAATTTTTGACTAAAAGCAGAAGGTTAACATATTTTATTAATATTTTTTTTGTTCTACGCAGAAATGTAGACATATTTTAATATATTTTAAAAATAAAACGTTAACATATTTTATTAATATTTTTTTTTGTTCTGTGTTTTTTTGTTCTACGTTACGTTTTAAACAGCTTCATACATCTCTTTCTAAAAACTGACCTTTTTTTTATTCTATATTAAAATAAAGGGCGACTTATAATGAAAAAGAATTGAAATAGAAAGAAAAAGAACGAGAAATACATCATGAAAAATCATTAAAATTCTTTATCTCCTTAATATTTGAAACTATATAAAGATATCTTCCGCTAGTTTTAAACAACTAATTTGTTTATATTTTTTATTAGGGTGTATAGTTGCAGATTGAAATCACAACCTCTTTTATATAACCACGACTTTTTCAATTTAATATATCAATAAAGAATTTAAAATATTTTAAATAGTAAAATTACTCAATCATAATTACAACTGAAAATACAATAAGTCCTGAATAAAATATAATTAAGATATTCAAGCGCATAAAATAATCAAAAGGCGTAAGAACCTAATTTTTAAAAGAAAATTGAAAGGTGATGCATTTTTGAAACCAAATTGTTGAGTCAGAAGGCGCTTTAGATTTGAAATATATTCACTAATAACATGCTGTGTGTGTGAAATAACTCAGTGATTTACATTTTTCATTTAAAAAAAATGATAGCGAGTGTTTATGTTAATCTTTTCTTACTTTTCAATAACTTCATACCTTTCAAAGGCTTTAAAATGATAAACTAAGTCAGAAATGCTTAATAATTATCCATTTTTTTAAATTCAAATAAATTCTTTTTAAAATGTCATTCCCCATCCTCTACCCCCACCCCAATTAATAAAGAAAAAATAGAATAGTGTACGTTGAAAGGAAAAAATTGCGTATCAATTTATTGTTTTTAAATTTCAAAGACGCAGTGTAAGTTGTCATATACCTTATATCTTCCTTAAGTGAATATTGAAACAATTTCCTGTCAAATTAATAAATAAAAATTGAAATTAATAGAGTTACCTAAACTATAGGAGGCATAACTTTTATGGTCAGTAGACTTTTTAACATTAAAAAAAAAGTACTTTTTTTTCCCTTCAAATTTTAAATCGTATATATATATACAAATTGTTAAATTGTGAAAAGTTTTTTATTAATTTTTAAATTATAAGTACATAATAACTACTATGTATTAATTCTTAAAAAATATCAGTTAACAGCTTTTATAATAAAAGTCTTTTAAAGGTTCAATTTCTTTTAAATATGACAGATTGCAGCAGCGATACATAATAAAAGGATTACATTAAATTTTTGAATTGTTCTCAGATAATAAACATAGCAATAATAATTTTGGAGAAACCGAAGTTATATATAAGTAAAAAAAAATTAGATTGATAAACTATTCAGAATTAGACAGTTATATTTATAACAGAGTAAATTCACATATATATGCTATATGAGGAGATATTTATTAAATGGAAAAACAATAATATACGTTCTGGAAGTACTATAAAATAATACTATGTACTATCAATTAAAAGTTGAGTTTTTATGAATAAACCATCTATATATAAATACTCTAAAACTGTTCGATCACACACATTTCTTTATTCACAAATTATTTTTAATAGAAGCACTCTAGTGTCGCCATCTAGTGAGGCTTTGTAAAATCATCAGGATATTTTTAAAACTAAACATGAAGATGAAAAAAGTTTCTGTTTCAATGTCATATTAGCTAATTTAAGGAAAAAAGAACGAAAAAGGTTTATACCTATAAACTGAAGCGAAATATAATGAACAATTTTAGTTTAAGAAGAAGCAATGAAATATTTATAATTAATTATTAATGAATTATTATTCTTAAAATCATTAATACTAATGTTCACATTTATATGTATATGTCATGTACTAATTTCAATTTGTAAGATTTCGAAAGAAATAAATCTATAATATATACTAAAAATTTTAATTACGCTAATATTAAAAGATACGAAACTATTTATTTATTTTGTTCACTTTTCATTTGCTTCTTGATATAATTTTAATAGACGCAGGTTCAAACTTTAAATGCAATCATGTTCATTTATGAAAAAAAAAAAAAAAAAAAATGTATAGCTTATGAAAAGTGTTAAACTTTTTGTTAAGCAACAATACATTTTACCTTAAACCTGAGCATTATACACAATTAATCAAAAAGATTATTAATTAAAATTGCAATAATTTATAGACGAATTCGTAACTTATCATTTCAAAATGTATTTTGAATAAAAGGTTTTTAATTATTTTTTCTACCACCACTTTCCCACATTTTTAAATAAAATAAATTTTATAAATTAAAAGAACCGGGGCATCATACACAATAAAAATAAAAAAAATTGATTTTTCAATTTTAGTGTTAAAAAATAGAGCATATTTTCTGAATCTAAAAATGTATAACACTTATATGTTCGTTGATAAAATAACTTTAAAATATGAACAAAGTAATTGATAAAAAAGTAGAAACGACCACGCCTCCTTTGACACATTTTAAAAAATAGTTTCTCGTGTAATATATGTAAACCATTAATTTCTTTTTACTAAAAAGAATAAATAATATTTTTCTTTTTAAATGTTTAATTTTTTTTTTTTGAAAAACAACTAGTTTTAAATGAGAAAGAGGAAAAAATTCAAGATTTTCTAAACTTCAAAGTTTTACGGGTTTTTTTTAGAGAAATTATACAATAATTTTATCAAAAACTATTTGAGTATATTTTGTTCATTGTTTTATATATGTAAAACATTTTGTATATTGAGGAAATATTTTTACAAAAATTGGTACCTAAATGAAAATGTTTGATAAAATTATGTTAAAGTTCAGCTATGTGACAAAGGGGGAAAAATTTTTAATTTAAATTTACTTTTGTAATTCTAGAGTATGTTTAAAGTATCATTATTTATATATATAAAAATACAGGAAAATATTAGTCAATAGAATAATATGTGAAAACATTGCTACTTTTAGTTTCTTAACTTTTTCTCCAAAGTATAATTTTTTGCCTTTAGGTACTCGTTAAAAAAAACTACTGCACTATATGGTTCCAAATTTTTTATACTTCTGTACAGGATACCTGTGCATGTAGTGAACCTATTATTTTTTTACTCTAAGCAGTACATAGTTTTTTAAAAAATAGTTTTACGTGTGGTAAAAGAAGGAAAAAATAAAAATTTTCAATATTACAAAGTTTTATAATGTTTTTTTTTAAAGAAAGTATCTAAATATTTTACTAAAAAAATAGGATCATCATATTTTGTATATTGTTTTATGTATGTGAACTTTTTTTACATATATAAGAGATACTTTTTTAAAAAAATGCAATCTAAACATAAGCATGTGTTATGAGATTTCAAAATTATGTCCAAGTTAAAGTAAACAGAAAATTAAAAAAAAAAAAAAATTAACTAAAAAATTATTTTTGTTTACTTTTTCAGAATGATTAAAATATCTTTATTAAAATCACAAAATTATTTCACATAAAGTTGGAATTTTTAAAGATATATGTCTGTTAAATTAGAGAGTTTTATAATTTTGACATTTTACTATTTGGAGCATGTTGTGGTTCTCTTAAAATGAAATAATATTCATTAATGCTTACTTACATGTCACATAGATGGCAGCACTACCCTAAAATGCTAAAATTCTTAGATAGTGAAAAGACTGCATGCTTCACATTCTTCGTGTGGTTCAATATTATGAAATGTACAACTTAAATTTTTTATGAGATAATAAAACGATATTTATCAAAAGTATAAGCAGGAAAAGAAAAATTCTGAAAACATGAAAGGTTTGATTGTAATATAAAGAGATATTAATTACATAAAAAATAAAAAAAAAGTATTTAAAAAGTAGTTTTTGAATCATCTTAATTTCAATAACACTCATTTTTCTTTTGAAATAATTTTTTTTGAGAATCGAGATGCTCATGTTTTGGTAAAAAAATTACTAATACTTGATAGATTCATATTCGTCATGGTTAAACTATAAATACATCGTACATCAAGTTAAAGAAAGCAATCATGAAAATATTTTAAAAAAAAAAAAAAAAAAACATTTAAGTGTATAAATTTTTTTATTTCTAAATTAAAAGCCATGGTATATGGTTAAGTTTCCAATCAATGGAACCCATTTTAGAAGAGAATGAAAAAATTAGTATTACCTAATCAGAAGTGATAAAACAGTTTCTCTCGAAAATGGAATCAAAGTGTAGCATATCATTGGATGGTGATTCGAGCGCTTCATGCACAATACATATCTGAATGAATTTCTAAGATACAGAAATTTTGATTTTAATGTATAAAATACACAAAAAAAATTTGTTATAGTTGCTTAGCATGATTTGAAATGACGAATTAGCAGTCTGTTAAAAATAGGCTGGGATCATGAAAGCAGAGAGATGGGTGAATATTTCAAGACAGACGGTCTGTACGCTGCACGGGAAATATTTCACAGCTTTAAAATCGTTAGAAAGAAAACTGGACAAGATCGTAAGCCAGTACTTCTCAAACTTTCAATATTTTCGACTCAACTTTCACACATAATTTTCATCACGTATATTTCCTTATCTTTTTACGAGGATAATGATAGCGAATTGGAAAAATCTTTACCGCTACTACGTTTGAGTTTCTCAAAAATAACTCTGTACATGTGGTATGGTTTCATTTTTTGAAATAAATTTATATATTTCTAGCAGAGGGAATTTTGCGAAATTGTAGCTGTTGCTCCTTCATATTAAATGTTTACTGAAAGTACAAACGGATTTGAGACAAACACAACAATAAATATTTCAAATAAGAATAACCCAAAAAATTGCAGTTGCTGACAACGGCATGCAATAATAATGAATAACTTATTCTGACAGTTTAGTAATCAATAAACATTTGTTTTCATCAATATGTGTGACATGCTTGTTATGGAACATCTTATTATGATTAGTTTCTCATTAGAGTAGGGTGGCCGCCGCAGCCTAGTGGTCAAGGTAACGGACTCGTGACCGGCGCATCATGAGTTCAAGCCTCGTACCGCTGAAGGCCCGCCGTGCAGAGAGTGGCCGTGGTAGCCGAGTGGTATAAGTATCGGATTGTGGCTTGCTTTGTCACGAGTTCGAGCGCAGTACCACTAAAGACCCGCCGTGTAGGGCAGCGATGCACGTTAAATCTGTCGAGAGCTGAAACGTCCTCCCGTTGGTGTGGTGTGGTAGTTAGGAGAGGGGATGCCAGCTCAGGTGTCGTCCACGTCACTTGACCATGGTTCAAAATGACGTGGTCCGTCGCCAAAAGCCCTCGTGTAGCTGAACAGGGCGACGTTAATATTCAATCAATCAACCGCCGTGCAGAGGAGGCCTATGCGCATCAAATATGTCTAGGTTCAAACATCCTCCTCTGATGTAGTGTGGGAATTAGGACAGGGGGTGCTTGCTCAGGCGTCATCCTCGTGACCTGACCACTGTTCAAAATGACGAGGTCCGTCGTCAAAAGCTTTCCAGTAGCTGAATAGTGTGATATTAATATTCCCTCACTCACTCTCTCTCATTAGAGTTGCCAAAAAA
>BMAV01010271.1:64169-74777 GCA_019973955.1 Trichonephila inaurata madagascariensis
CTATTTTTAAAGTATTTCTGGACATTTCAAGTTATTCTCTTTTTTAACGCGTTAGTTATAAAATAATGCATGTTTAAAATTACTTTTGTACTTCTTTCAAATTCATAAATTTTAATATAAAATTATTTTCTTGATTTTGAAAATACAATTTATTCCTGGACATCCCTTTTTCTTGTTTTTCCTGCACTTTTCATTATTCTTCTTTTTGATGGGTAAAATATATATAAAATAAATAGATATTAATTTATAACATTGTATGAATAATTACTTTTTTCAATATATAGTGCTTATGGATTTAAAATTTGTTTCATGTGGTTTATAAAGTATATTTAAAGGTGAACCTCTATATAATGAATTTTCCGTGTAGCGAACTTTTTTTTCTGGGATTTAGCGACTTCGTTATATAAAGGTCCGACTGTATAACAAATAATAATTAGAGTACACTCATATTAATAAATAAATTGAATTGGTTTCAAAGTGATCGCCGTTTGCAGCAATGCAGAGGCGCAAACGCTTGCAGAAATTTTCAACAATGGGCCTCAAGTCGTTTACCTTTAATATATACTATTCCCACAGAAGCGATTACTTACGAAAGTCCAAAATTTTTTGCGGTTTAGTGCAGGCACTGGAATGCAAAATGGATCATACACTGTAACCTATGGAATTAAGATCCCACAATTAGCGTGGCCATTCTTCAGATGATATCATGTCTGTAAAATTCACCTTGCGCCACTCTTGTGTCTTTTTGGCCTTGTGAGCTGGATCAGTCTTTTTGAAACGTCCAATTTGCATTTACGAAATGCTTTTGGGCCCACGGAAGTACAACAGCTTCAAGAATGTCCCTTTGGTCCTTTTTTTCTTATTGATTTTAACGCCCTCTTCCACAGAAACCAAAGGTGTTAAGCCACTTGCACAAATTCCGCCCCAGACCATGACCAACTTTGGGTATTTGCGATGTTCAACAATTGCCGAAGTGCTTGGGGCGTCCACAGACCAGATTCTATCGTTTTGGGAGTTATGAACTTGTTAAACCGTAAAGAGCTCATCATCAGTGAAAAGGAATCAGACTTGCGGTCCGTCTCAAAAGTTTTCGGCATCTTTGGAGCCGTACGAGTTTGCTTTTATCAATGAGAAACTGAACTTTTCCCTACTTGTAAGGCTTCAGTCGAAGTTCCATTTTTGCTATTCACCTCACCGATCTGTCACTTATTCCAATTGTCTCATGGAAACCCCCAGATTTCTCTGCACTCTCTTTTCGATGGCCTTACGACTCCTTGGAGTGTTTACAGTGCGTTTTTGTCCACTTCCTGGACGTCGACAATCATTGCCAAGCTATTTGAAATGGCAGATTGCATCAGACACTGTTTACCGAAGTACATAAAGCAAAGGAATGATTTCACACTGTCGTTTCCCTTGCTGAAACAATTCTAAAATAGCAAACCTTTTGCTCAACATTATCAAAAACACATAAATCAAACTAAGAAATATACTAAAAAATATTTTATTATTAAAGTAGTAGGTAGAGAAACTTAAAAACACCCATTAAAAGGAAATTCGTTAACTATTCTAGGAGGCAAGAAATTTGTCCGAGTTTTTTTGCCGCACCCTGTAATGTGCATTTATTTTGGGTCCTAATGTATTGGCCACGGTAGTCTAGAGCGAATGGTTACGGACTCATAACCGGCGTGTCATGAGTTCGAGCTCCATTTATGCTGAAGTTCCAACGAGTAGAGAGACTGATACACGTTAAGAGAGAGACCGATACACAAAGTCCTCCAGTTAGAAGAGCTTGGAGAGGAGGTGCTAACTCAGATGTAGTCCTTGTCACTTGACCATGGATTTTGAAGTTCAACGCCTATAGACGTGGTGCTGATTTGTAGTGCTACGTTAATAAGCACTCACTTGGATCAATGAGTAGTTTTATTAGACAGTTTTCATTTCTTCAGATTCAAATATACTATAATATTAACAAAATTCTACTTATAGAGTAAGGTAAAACATGTGAAAAAATACTGTAATATTTCATTATACGATGCAATTAACTGAAATGACTGCGATTGTTATATCGCTGGCGCCAAACGATTTGGAAGTTTTTTTTTCTGCGCATTCTCGTTTAAGTAATTGAGTTCAGTGCCCCTTTTTTATTTTGACATTCTGTGTAAACAAATGCAGAAAAAGTTATAATTAAAGACAATAATCACCAAATTTTAAAGTGGTTAAAACGTTTTCATTGGTCGTGAAAAAGTTAATTTTGTATTGAAGTTCGTAAAATAACTTTTCATTGACCTTAAGTCTTCCTTCATGAAAAAGGATTTCTCTCTGATTGAAGCTTATGTAAGTAAATACTTTTTTCTTTGGTCCTATCCTCAGGATTTCATGCTTCCAATTTCTCGTTTTTACAAACGTTGGGTTAATACAGCTTGTTTTTTAGGGGTTTTTATTTGGCATTTCAGTAAGATATTTTGAAAGATTTAAATACAAAGTTTAACCAATTTTTAACGGTTTCGGAAACTTTTTGTTTTTTTAACAATTTTTGAAGACTTTTTAAGCATCCAAAATACAATTTTTATACACTTTTCAAATTTATAAGGTATCATCCACTTTCAAATGTACTTATATGCATAACTTTATATATTGTAATGCTAAAATAATCTTCAAACTAGATGCGTGCAACATTACTTCCCAAGTTACTCCTGTTTGTGAAGCTACAACACAATTAATCGCTTCTGTCCAGGCTTTTGGAAAAGTTGTCTTCCTCATCGACTCCCAAACTGCACTTTCTGCTTTACGCAGTAACACACCAACTGACTGCCTAAACACAATTCACAGTGCCGAACTAAAATTGAGGGGCTCATTTCATATGGAGGGGCTGTGGCCTTTCAGTGGATCCCCGGTAATGCGATAGTCGACTAAAAATCCAAGCAGGGAGTCGAGTAGTCTCAACCAATAGTCCCCTTGACCCTCAGAAGGGTAAAGAGTATGATAAGCATTGGCAAATGTTCTGTCACGACCCAAATACTTAAGAGCCTTGGAAAGCTATGGGAAACCTTGGCCACTGTGGGTCCTATCCAGAGGCACCCAGAGAACCGAGGAGGTTGTCCGCTTTCACCTAACCACCGGACATGACTTCCTGGAAGTATACCTCCCCTGGATTGGAATGTCCACTCTGTGTCCATGCCAGAATGGATGACTACCACCTTCCCCGGTACTCTGGACCGTCGTCAGTCAGTGCTGGGAGGCTTGGCGTCAAATGGTCAAGCAGCCAAGCAAGGGCTTTGGATAAATAAATAAAAATAAATGATCTTCAAACTGTAGTGTCAAGGTTTTATAAACGGTGGCTTAATCTGTCAATATAATAAAATACCGCAGAATATTAATATGGTATCCACACATTTTTAAAACAAATTAGGTACACTTCACCTCCTAGGGTTCATTAGTGGAAAAATATCAAATGCAAGTTACAGTGGCGTGATGGAGAATATTAGGCCCCTCCTCCTACCCACTCAGGTTTTGGGCACCAAGCCCAAATACGTACTTAGTGTTAGTCAAGCTTTGGGCCCCCTAGAGTCCATGGGCTTTCTCGCAATGCGGTCACTGGCAAGCTATAATTTGGGAAACTTTTGTACATTGCTAAACAAAGTATAATCCGTTTTTGTTAGAAAGCCAGCAGATTTTTATTTTCTATTTCTGTTTTGAAAACCATGATACAAAATCTTATGAGTTTTGTGGTATTGATATGTTAAATCTGGAGATCATTTTAAAACTTTTGTAACATAACCCCGTAGTATGTATTGATATATATAAATCCGAAGATTTTTTGTTCCTGTGAATATCTCATTGAACCGGGCGTGTCACAAGACAACGTTGTCACATAGCAAACCATACATACAAGGATAACCTAATCCCAGTTATATTAATCTCACTGATTAACTAAATTTAGGGTCGGAAGACATTCTCACGAGATTACTTGCAGTTTAAAGATTAATCATCTTAGAAACACAAACAGGGATGCAAATGATCTGGCTCGTCAACAACAGAGTGTCTCTATTAAAATACTGGATAAAAAGATGGGTTTATTTTATAAAATCTCCAATTTTATTACTAATATTTATTGCAAGAGAGAGAGGGGGTAGTTGTGTACGTAGTTATAAACTAATTTGGCTTGATCGTGGGTTCATGAGACCGATGATCTTTCTCACCGTAAGCTTTTATGGATATCTATAACCGAAATGAGAAACCTAAACACATACTGATTTACTTTCTTCTTTACTGACAAAATATTTTTACCTTTGTTGACACTAAAGTAGTTCTGGAATAGGTGCTGTTGGTTCTCTTACCAGAAAGTATCCTTGTCTTTCCCTCCTCAATAAAATAACTGTTCTTTAAGCATCATGGCATTGAGCCCTTACTATAAGGTCAGTAAATTAGAGTTTCTCAAATTGTAGGGTGAGCCCCCCTAAGAGGGCGTGATAACTCTTCGAGGGGGACACGAGCATATTGAGAAATCAAAAACAAAAGATCTTAACAAATTATTAATTTACTGAAAGTGAACAAACAAAATACATTCTGACATAATAAGAAATAAAATTAACTTTTGAACTGATATAATGCACTTTTACTGTACAATGTATTTTATAATTAATTTGACAATACTAAGTTAAGAACAAGTTCAATAACTACCTTTGATACCATTGGGCTTGTCATATATAAAATTATGAACAAAAATTAACACTTATCTTGATAATTTGTATGGTTTATAATTAATCCCTTTACTGTCGATTAAAAGTTACGCGATTCACTCTCCAATGCCACCGTTTTTCACGTAGATGGGCGTATGAGATATATTGGGAGGCGGGAAAAGAATAAATAATGAAATCCTCTGAAATAAGTAAATCCTTCGTAATCACTGTCTAGGTCCTTTTATTGCATTCCAAAACCTTTGGAATAATTTTGTGGATAGCAGTACACAGAAAAGATCGTACTTCGGAAAGACGTATATATACGTCCGGGCCAATTAACGCTTTGGATGAAAGAGACGCTAATATACCCCATAATGTAAGAGAAATACGTTAATATAAGAGAAATCACTCTTATACGTTTATATAACAGAAAGTCGCATTTCTGTTTTAGTGTTAAAGTATATCATTGAATTCAACATATTGTTATTTGTATGGATAAAGGCGCGATGAAAATTGTGGTTGAATATTGGCTTACAAATATTGAAAGTTTGAGAGGCACTGCAGTAGATGGTTCTAACATCCAACAATTGGCACTTACACCATTCGATTGCTAGGTAACTTCGAGCCAGCAGCTATCAATGAGCTCAGTCCCTAGTCACGTCACGCATTTTTCCGCAGGCTGACCACATACCTGAAGGAATCCTATTATAAATCAAATTTCTAACTTTTACTTTTGACTGACATCTAAAAAATATTATAATCGCACATAAATAAATTTGTAATGCGATCTTATACACTGTTTCAGCCAATGCATGCGGGAAGGCATGACTTCATCTTAAATTTTTAAACCGGCATCACTCGCGCGAAAAAAACGAACTAAACTTATTGCGCAGGGTATCTCACACGAAAGAGTGTTACATTCTGTTTTGACCATAAAATTTGTATACAAAGGTGAAAAGGGCAGCAAAGTAGGGAATACAATATGTTTATTACACTTTTCACACGTAAATTTCGTTTTTCTGTTTTTTTATTAGGGCTCTCAGTATTTTGTTTATACACTCCTTCAGTCTTCCTCACGAGTGAGAGTGATGCTTTTCACTGGATCTTAAATTTTTTTAAAATTTCGTTGAAACATGGCTTGTTAGTTTCTACATTATTTACATTCTTCAGTAAATCGCAATCCAAAACGCTACAGAAATCAGCGTCTGGTTCAATGTTTAATAGGTGGTTTCTGACTACTTAACAAAATAATTTGCAAATTTATTGTTGCAACGCGTTTAACGACACAAAAAATATTGTCATGGGCTAACAATTACATTTTCTAGCCATTGAGTAATATGTGGTCCTTTTATCAATGACAATAATTGCTCCCTCAGTTAAATTAAGGAATATATTTTATTTCAGATTTCAATCAAACCTGATGTGGATGGTACTGTAAATGAATCCATTGTATCACCACTATGTATTGCTGAAAGTAGAAGACAATTCCAATTTTTCTTGGGTGTATATAAGGCAATTGTTGTACTTTTTTTTAAAACAAAACATGTCCTCTATTCTTTAAGGTATCCGACTACGTTCGGAATCGTGATTTTGCAAAAGCGTGTAAATGGATAATATTTATGATATTTAGTATTACTTAGATTAGAATACATGTATAAAATTGTTTTAAGGACATTATGACAAAAAAAAATTTTTAAATACAATATTTTGGCAAAAAATTAACTTAGAATAACCTTTTTTCCAAATGTTCTCCTTTTGTAAAAAATGCTTCTATTGTATTAATATTTTGCCTGTATATAGCTCAGACCTCTGTACAGAGGCTCAACTAGAATTTTTGAAATGCATAACTCAGAAGTCGGTTTATCCATGTTTTACGAAATCAGAAGGGAGAAATTTTAAGAAAATACGCCGATAATTATTTCAAATGGTTGTAACTCTGAAAATAATTTGAATTTTATAAAAATTGTAGTTGAGCCTCTGTACAGTTTCCCACAAGTTCATCTGAAAGTGGATAAGATGTATACCAGGTCTCTCCTTTAAAATTACATTCTTCCCAAATGTTTTTGTGTCTCTTTATATAAAGCATTTATTTTCGACAGTGACTCCCTCTTTCAGTGGAGGAATCAAACTTGCTATTATACTCTTCATCATTTGATTCTTCCTCATCATTTCTTCATCCGAAAATACTGTTGTGCTATATTTATTGAATACTGAATCTATTAAATTACTTAGATATTATATTTCTTCATCATAACTACAATAATGTGCCCCAGCATAAGAAAGATTTAAGGCGTACTCATGCATTCAGAACTGTAACGATGATTCACGCGCAGGGTATGAAATACCCGAAGAGACGGAATCTCAAGATATATATTTAGAATTCCCCTACAAGCTAAGGCTCCTCAAAGGGTATGACCTTAAAGTTAGCTACACGAGAAACTATCCATTTTCCAAAAAAAGTTTAGGAGGAGCATTCAAAAAGGTTAGATGGTGGGTATGACATATCCTGCGCGAGAAGTGCAGGGTTAATATTTTTTATTTATTTGTTTTACTCCGACCTTGCCTCAAAATATTCTAAGCATCTTGAAAATTGAGAATATGTTTTGTTTTCTTCAAAAATTATAATTTAAATAGCCAATAGCCACAACTTTTTACGCATTGACGTGTATGCTCAACGTGACACAAAATCGTGAAACTTCGCTATGACGAGTATACTCATCAATCCCAGCTAACTGGTTAACAACTACCCTCATTCATAATTTCAATTTGCTTTACATACTCAGTTTCTGTAAGAAGGTGGCCATTAAGACTTGCAATAACATATCAAAGATATACACCCCTGATTAGTTCCAAGAGGGGAATATCCTATTAAAACCTTAATTTCTTTTTATTTTTAGACGTTTTGATCATCAGAAATATACGGGATAAGATTAAAAGTTCTCATTATCGGATTTTTCTTATCTTACCAAATTTGATTATTCAAATTTAATTATAGATATGTATTTGCGTGTTATGATTGGTTATTTATATATATGAATGTTATGTATGTGTATAAGGAGACATTTTTTGACAAAAAGCGTATTTTGGGAAAAGAAAATCGAATGTAAGGTACTCATGGGGCAGTGAGTACGTATGAAAAGGAAAGATTTCATTGGATGATGTGCTTTTTGCGTTTTGAAAGGCAATACTGAAATTTAGGTCACACTATTTTGCGACGTAGAAGTTGCTCAGAAAAATTCAATTATTCTAACGGCACGCGAGCAAACCTATGTTTAGTTGCCTCTCCCCCCCCCCCCCCAAAAAAAAAGCCAATAAAAAAATGTGAATAAAAATATCTGTGTTTTGAATTGAAATGTGTACTTTTTGTAATTGTCTTTTTTATTCGTAAAAACTCTATTCTATTAAGTTTTAATTTCAATTTTCCCTGCGCAGTAATTTAATTTTACTTAGAATGTAAAAGTTTTAATTATCTCTACTTTTTTTTTAGAATATTTAGAATTTAATAAGAACACATGTTCTCTCACTCACTCACTCACACACACACACACACAATCTAGTGTTACTTTAAGCAAAAAAAAGTTACTATAAATGCTATAATATATTAAATTTAGTCTTCCCAGTTATTATATTTACTATGGTTTAAAAGTAAGTCGTAAGCACATCTTTATATTTAAATATAATTCTCATTAAATTGAAAAGAGTAAAAAAGAAAAAGAAAGAAAGAAAAGAAAAACTCATTATGTAAACCCTAGAAATGCAGCAAATTGTAACTAGTATTTTATGACATTGCTTGTGTATATCTTTTAATTAAATTCTCTGAAAATTTCTCGAGTTCAAATTACAGTGTTTATACTGGGTACATGATATATTTTTAAGAATGACCTCATAATGTCTGGTTGCTTATAAAAATAATTTAGAATTTATCTTTGTTTTTTAAAATAACTTTTAACACATGTGCTGTGTTTTTTAATCGATAATAAGTTAAAAGTTAACCAAATGTTATAAAATGTCGCACCACTTTACTTTTCAATTTTGAAGTCAATTTCTTAAATACATTTTTTTTGCTTATGTTTTTAAAGGTTCAAACATTAAAATGATCGATCATTTTATTAAGGTACCCGCCTACGTTTAGAGATAAGTTTTCTAAAATGCCATGCTGTTAATAAATTGATGTTATTTTGTTGGTGCTTATGACTTAAAGAAAACCACCAAACAGGAAATTATATGACAAATTCAATTTATTAATGAAGTATTTTAGGTAAAATTTAATGAGAATTATACCGAATTTCACAATACTCTACATGGAATTCAAAGCCCTATATTTAAAGTATTTTTTCTACAACATACTTAACACAGTTATTAAGACAATGAATTAAAATCTAAAATATATTTACAATTACTAAAAGTTATGGCTCATTGCACATTTCCTTCCAGAAAATTTTATAAGATGCATGTTGTTCAGAAAACTGAACGGTGAAAAATTAAAAAAAAAAAACTCTTACTTTTAGAGCTAAATTCTTAGTTCATTGCCTTTATCATACTTTAAATAACATGCATACAAAATATAAAAAAGATGCATTCATAAGTTTTTGAGATATCAAGTCTTAAGTAACATAACTTTGACAAAAAAAAAAAAAAAAAAAATAAAATCTTTATAATAGTTTTGATTTTTATTTTACTAAATTAATGCTTAATATATATCAGATGTTTAAAATTCACCACTTTTATAGTGTTTCTCTTTTTCTTTCTTTATCTTAAATTTTTTTTCTGGCTGTTTTTTTTCCCTACACAAATGGCAAGGATAAAATTTTTTTAAAATTTCAGTCAAACATTGATTCAGAAATGTAGAACAGATATCTAAAATTAACTGAAATAAAATAAATCTTAAGAAATAATTTAATATAAAACATAATATTAATAAAAATTATAAGTTTAAATAACATTACTAAAACCTGCATGGTATTATTTCTTACAAAAATTAAAAATCCTTTCTCGTGAAAGGACCCTTTTATCGTAATAATCATTGGAACTCTAGCTATGTAATATATATATATATTAGAATTATATATTATTTTGTGAGAAACTTCCCGAAATTTCTCTCTCACTGTCTTGCCTACCTAAAGGTGTGGGAGGAATGAAAGCAGAACCAGATAATTCCATAATAACAATTATTTTTTTAGTCAAACACAAACTAACCAACAACAATCTATATTCACAAAGTGAATGTCAAATGAGTAGCACGTAGAAAGGAATGATTATTACGCAAATACGTGGAATCAACTAATTTAACTGCACGTAATCTATTGTTGATTCCTAACCTCAAATCTATTAATTAAACTCAGTGGCAAAACACCACTCTTAATCTTCACATGTGAAAGTAAACCTTATTCAATCTTACCTGCGTAGCGAATATAGCTACTTCCTACCTCCTTCTCTATAATTACAAAACTCTGACTTTATATAGTCGATCTAATCTGAATATTACGGTTTCTTCTTGAGAGGGATGGCTGGGAATTAAACGCGAATGCCAGCCCAAAGATTCCCCAAGAGAATTAGAGTAAGGACGCGTATAGATTCGTCACAATTTACAGAAAAGATTACGGAATTTCGTTAAAAGCAATTGCAATAATTCTACAGGTTGTAATTTCTAATCAAATGTAAAGTATTTAATTTGATTAGACCTTTATATTGTTTGAGAAAATATTTAAGAATATTTTAAATGGAGGTAAAATCCAAGTAAATATTACCTGTGTTTAAAATTGATGTATCATTTGATATGCTCAGTGTCATTCTTTATGATTATTACTGTCATTCGAGAAAAATTATTTTGTTAATAAGTCAAAGTAAACAATAGTAAAGATTTTTTTGCTAGTTCTTGAATTTATGAGAACTGTTTATTTAAACCAGTTTCTATACTACTCAGTTTTTA
>BMAV01010271.1:74877-85313 GCA_019973955.1 Trichonephila inaurata madagascariensis
GTATCGCGCTTCTATACCACAGATCCGGGTTCTATTTTCTCTGGCTGGGCAAGGTCGACTCAGCCTTTTCATCTCTACTGCAGTTGGTCGAAAAATAAGTACCAAGTTTACTTGGGGACTTAAACACTAGGGGTCTCACTTCAGACTAACCACCTGATCGAGACATCTGCTCATGCACTTTAGCGCCCAATGCTCATGTGTACTGGGATGAGTACAGTAGGCCCTGGCCCTCATGGGCTGTTGTGCCACTGAGTTTGAGATTGTATAAGTTTTTATTTTTTGTTAAATTAAAGTGTACTGAAAGGATTGTTCTTCTAGAAGGATACTATTTCTTTCTAAAGCTTGCAACAATACCTCGAATAAATGACTTCAAAACACAAGAGCATAGCGAAAATACATTTCAGGTTGCTTCGTAAAAAAGGGAGTGTGCGCGTTATACGGGAAAAAACCTAAAAATTAAAAATTGCAGCTTAGAATCATAGCTGCGCGTTATACGCCGTATTTTACGGTACTTAGTAATTTGTTAAATTTGACGCAGAGGTACTATAAATAGATGTTTGAATTTCAATGTTGCGAATTTTCATAAAAATTGAGATATTTTTCTGTCGGAAATTTTGTTCCCAGTTTAGCTTAGGCTCTTGAACATTTGTTGAAAACGACTGTAGGGCCACAGTCAGCCCCCTCTCCTCTCCTAAATCTGCACATATTAGTCATCAAAATCAAAGATGAATTTGTAAATAAAACATTTGCCTCTTTTCCCATTTTCGATAACCTCTTTGCTATTAGATTAGGGGTACTCAACCTTTTTTCTGCTGGGCCGCATACACATATCAGCTAACTGACGCGGACCGCAACATGAGAATAAAATGGATAAAGGGGGGGGGGCAGGGAAGAAAAGTTTTAAGACCAAGATAACATAGGAAATTTAAAATTTGGAAAATTGATCAAAATATTGTAACTCCTGTTTTTCTTTTTTTTAATTATTATTTTTTCATATTTTTTATTTTTGTCACTAACGCTAAATTAGAAGCATTTAAGATGTACTCCTTCACAATTTCTGCATCAGTAAACGGTTTCATATGATTACCAACAATATAACAAACTTCATAGGATGCCTTTTTTACTGCTGTGGTATTACCACTGGCAAAACACTTTGTTGCTGTTGCAAAGATTATTCAAGATTATCACCTCTTGAAAGGGATCTTAGAGGAAAAGTGTCATTGAATGAGAGATTCCTGTTTATTGGTATTTCTTAAATACAGCACTTTCGTGAAAAATGAAACAATTATTGATCCATGTTTGTTTTTCACTACAAAATAGTCAACCTTTCAATCGTCTTGAAACTCTATATTTTCCTCGAATATTTTTCGTTTGCAAGATATGAAAGATAGTTAAAAATTAGTTCCACCCATAAAATTCTCGCTTCTCCACTGTTGTCTGTTATCACTTACCACAACCGTTCCAAACAGAAAAAGAATATCAATTCATACCCGTACAACACCGACACTAAAAGCAAAATTGATATATTTGATTTCTTGACAAAGAATTTCCCACCAAATTTTCAGTACAATGTTCCTAAATAAGTAAATTTCTCAGAGCAATGGGCCATGACCGGGCCACTTAAAAAGGCTCGGTGGGCCGCAGGTTGAGTATCGCTGTATTAGATGGTGTGCATTTTAATATACTGCACTCAAATTTTCCTTTTTATTGATTTCGATTTGAAACGGGGTGCGTTCGTTTTTACTTAAAACACCCCCTTCACACTTAATGTGGAACGAAATAAAAACAACACGACGAAGCATAAAATTCACAGATAATCTGTCGCCTTCACATCTTTAACTCATATCACGGCACGTCCTCGATCCCAAACTCTCGCAAACACACCCGATGACACTCCCCACATTAAAAACACCTCTTCGTCGTGTACTAAATATCCATTCCAGCATTTCCATTCGTGCGGGTTCATAACCTGAAACAAACTTAGGGCCATTATAAAACTCCGTATTCATCACTTGGCAGCACCGTTATACCTCATTACGGAGAAGGCAACATATTTACGCTTGGCCGAGGGACTTTTTACGCTTCGCTGGCGGCACGAGACACCAGCAGTTCCGACAGAAGGCACCAATCACCGCCCCCTTTTCTTGAAGAGGGAACCACCACCACCACCACCTTGCCAAGTGCGAGTTTGTTTTAATGGGGAAGCCCGTCTTATCTGTGGCGTTTTGTTTTGTTGGGATGCAGTTAGGTGACGGAGAACTGTTTGGGTGCGTTTATCATTAGGTGGGGTGCCGTAAATTAAACTCTTTTCTCCACCCCCGCTCCTTTTGATATTTCTTGGAAGAAAGAAAAAGAAAGCAGGAGAGAAAGAAGAATGTGGCGTGAAAGTGTCAACCGTGTTTTCGTTCCGGAAGTAGAGGAAGTGGGCATGTAGGCCTTATCACTAAGAACGATGGGATAATTGAATTAATTCGGAAAGTTACAAGAGCAAGGGCGGGTGAAAGTACTTTGAAAAGATATCGCCAAAAAGCATTTGCAACCGCTAAGTGTTCCTTTTCAAAATAATTCCAATTTCTCGCCTCTCTAGGATTTCTAGAAGTAAGTCGTGACAATAGTAGCCTAGTGGTTACTGTCATGAAATCATAGCCAGAGTGTCGGGGATTCGAATCCTGTGGTCACTGAAGACACACCGTGTAGACAGGGTAGGTGGACCCTATCGTGACGGACGCGTCATATACGCACCAGTCTCGAACTCGTCTATCGGTGGTAGGTCGTTCACTACACCTTTCCTTGGGGCCGGTGTACTGCGGATGTACTGTTTCTGTGAGAACAGCTACTGTTTAGCCTAGTGGTCAAGGCAACGGACTAAAAGCTGGCATGTCGGGAGCGATTGCCACTGAAGACCTGCCGTGTAGAGGGGGCCGCTGAACATTAAATATATCGAGGTTATTAAAAAACCTCTCGTTGGTGTGGTATGGAAGTTATTAAAGGGGTGTCAGCTCAGGTGTCGTCCTCGCCACTTGACCGTGGTTCAAAATTACGAGGTCCGTCGTCAAAAGCCCCTGTGTAGCTGAATATTGCGAAGTTACTATTCACTTACTCGCTAACTCATTTGAGAGGACAGGGTATTTATTTCTCATCACTAAGCTTAACTTTTGAAAAAAAAAAAAAAACATATAAAAATATTTAAGACAATTTCTTTAATTATGCATGAAATTAGAACTAAACATAATGTAGTTCTATGAAGACTTTCTGAAAACATTTTTATTTAAATCTCTTTGCAAAAATAAATAAATAAATAAAAATGAAACTTTTGACCTACCCCTTGCATGAAATCTCTAATTTAAATTTTTACTCTAAACACACATCTAAATATTGATGTAGTAAATATCATATTTCCAAATAATTCAGAAAAGAGACAGTGTGTGGTATTCTTCAGAGCAAAGACAAACACAAATTTCCGCGTTGTATAGTTCACAAGAGCAAAAGTTTATCGTTCTTTTAGTTGATTTCTTACCGTTTGTACACAAAATACGCATTTTCTTCGTTTTTTTTCCGCTTTCACGCACATTTAGCTAATGAAAATGTCTTCCAGAAAGCCTGAATCCCTCTATTAACTAACAAAGACAAAAACTGAATAAAACCGAAAAAGTTTTAAAAACAGAATGAAAAGTTTATATCCCCAAATAAAAAAAAAAAACACACCTTATTTAAAGTCTTTGAAACACCCCGATGTTTTATACATCACATATAACTACAGCTGTATGTCAGCTTAGTAGTTTACCTTATACCTAAATAAAACTCAAGAATCAGAAAGTACTTCACAAACGCAAAGTCAAAACCTCGGAGGCTCGAGTAAACATAGTGGATATGTAGCCCATTTTATGGTTCAAAATAATACTAATTAAAAGTGTACATTCAAGAATGTTCAAATATGACACGCCCTTCCTGTAGATCAGTATGAGCCGCGATTCACCGGTACATTACAGGGCTACCGGTGACATTTGGGGTGGATAAATGTGTGGTACACCTGTCTCTGAAATGTTTTCCGTTGATCAGTACATCATTGCGAAAAGGTAAATGTGGCGAGGCACAATCTTGGTGTGGTGGGGTAGTTTGTATAGAGGGATGCAGAAGACAAGACGTTATTTTAACTTAAATGCCTTTTCCCCTATGTATGTAGTAGGTTTTAAAAGTTCCCCGGCTGAGTCTATAACTTAACAAAGATAACCAATTAAACTGCTGAAACATCCTCTTTCAAAGTAAGTCCCATGAGTCACATGGCTTGTAAAGGTCATCGAGACATTTCTGGAATCCATTTTTAGCCACGTCCTTTAATTCAGCCTGCGATGCACTTTAAACTTCATCTGCAAATTGGTCTTCGTTTTACATGCGGGGAACGATATGTTGAAACACACTATGCATGTTTAGATCCTTAGTCAGTATCCATTGGTATGTGGTCGAGGATATTCCAACTGATTTTGTTATTTTTTGAAGCCTGTTTTTACGTACCGCCGCAGAAACCTTTTCGATATTTTCAGCGGTGCGGGAAGTCTGCGGACGCCCTGAACGTTTGTCGTCTTTGACACTTTCCCTGCCTTCTCTGAAACGTCGATGTCTCTCAAAATGTAATGTATGACATCCTTCTATGTAATGTATGATATCCTTACACATGCTTCACAATTTCGTAAGTCTCCGTAGCACTTTTTCCCAAACGAACACACAATTTAATATTCATTATCCGCTCAACAAACACAATTTCTTTCAATCGCCAATGACTAATTGCATCCGCCTACAAAATACGACGCCGTGGCGATTCACCGATCACGAGATTTGGAACAAATTCGTTTTAGAAAAGGGGAATAATGTTACTGTAGTTACTCTACTGCAAAAATATTCCACGTTAAAAAGGTTCAGTCCGGAACTTTTGAATCCTACCTCGAATAATCACTACTCGTTTTCAACCTTGATTTGGTTGTTGGTAATTCCCAACCAAAAATATTTTACTTCTTGTAATGACATTACTAAAAAATTAAATACAAGAGAGGGGCAGGAATACCACATATATTTTTTAAACAAGATTTTATTTATAGTTATAACTTTAGCTTTTTTTAAAATTTCTAATAGGCTGCAAATTGATCATTAACCATTGCAGACCTAGTGCGGCGCCCTATAGGCGGATACCAATCGCCGCTGGTAATTTTGACGACCATTTTCCTCCCTAGAGGGAGGCACCTGAGCTCTGACGATGCAAGCCTGTACCAAGATTTAATTTTGCCGAAAATATCCAAGCCAAACAGACACTCTAGGGATCTTTTACATGCCGTATAATCATACGACATGACCGCTGTTTATTTTCCTCATCATGAAAATCCACCGATCTGAGCCAGGGTCGAACCCGCAGCCTTGGGTGCAGAAGGCCAGCGACAAACCAACCACGCCACCCAGCTTTTTTTACCTAAGGAAATGAAAAGTATCTTCACCTTGGTGTTGCCACAATACATCCATCCCAAGAGGACTCTATAGGTCACAAGTTTAACCAGCCAGCCAATATATTAACTATTCTATAGGATATATAGACATTCTAGTATATTCTAACACTCTAACATCCACCATAGAATATATGGGAGATCTAATACATTCTAAGCATTCTAGTTCATACTATGGGATTTAGACACAACGTGGCTTGGACTTAGAAGAGTGAGATATTATTTCGAATATATTGACTCTCCCATTTGCTCTAGTCGAATTCATCGTCGTTAACACGTTTTTTATTCTTAGAATGATGTTAATTGAAAAAGCTTTTGAATATGTATTGAGTTTTTCAGATGGTAAGTATTCAATTAAATGCCACACGGTTCTTCTGATTCTTAAGTAAGGAGAGAGTGAAAAGTATAACTTATTGTACACACATTTCATCTTTGGAAGTGTGAAAATATTTTGAGGCAATATTTATTATTATACTGGGAGTTAAGTAAAACTGTAATAATTAGATTATAAAAAGGTTTAAATGAATCAAATACAGCAGGATTCATTTTTATAAAACAAATTAGGTTTGGAAGTTTATACAATAAACTTTCAATAAAAAAGTTAATCTTTGATAAGTTGATTTTTTTCGACAGGGTTTATTTTCACAACAAACAAGAATATTATTTTAATATCGAGTGGAGAGAATGCACATTTTGCTTTTGACAGGAAATCGGTCCTTTGGTGAAAATAAAACCTGTCGAAAAAAATCAACTTTTCAAGATTCAGAAATACATAAAAATGGTGATTTTATTTTGACTGATGTCACTGTCTAAGGCCACGCGAGAGCTATTGTTGACGGGAAATTTTCAACCACGGTCAAGCGACAAATGCGGTGTCTGAGCTGGTACCCCATTCTCCAAATTATCACACCACACCAACGGGAGGACTTTGAGCTATGACAGATTTATTGAGAATTAGCTGCTTTTCATGGGAGTCTTCAGTGGTACTAGATTGCAAACACGTGGTTCGACAATGCAAGTTCGCGACCATGACCACTCGCCTGTCACAGCCGCTATGAAAAGGCAGAAGATATCGATGTATAAGATCAAGAAAAATTACATACAGAGTGTATCAGGATTATTAGGACCAAATTTGTCCTAATAATCCTGATCCTTCCATCCCTGTCCTAATAATCCTGATCTTCCCATTTCCCCTGATCCTTCCACCTCTGTATAGGGGACGGGGGTAGGAAAGGAACATTACAAGGATTCAGATTTGCATAAAGCAGGGGTAAACAGACTTTTCCAGGCTACGGGCTACTTTTAATTTTTTCATGGTGTTGCGGTCCACCCAGTGGCGTAAGTGTAATGAGCTAAAAGAAGATATACAATACAGTCGGACCACCATTTGATGGACCTCTATTTTACGAATTTCTCTATTTACCGAGTTTTTTCATGGAACCAAGAACATTTTATGCTTTTCTTCGTAAAATAATAAAGTACATTTTCTATGTAACGAAATAGTCTCTTATGATTCGATTTTTCTTCCGTAATTTTTAAAATATTTCTAGACTTTCATACTATAGATTGTTTATTAGATCTTAGTGAAGGCGGCCGAAGTCCAGTGGCTGAGTAGTAGCGTACCTGGCTTCCACACCACAGGTCTAGGGTTCAAATCCCGGGCTGAGCAAGGTCGACACAGTCTTTCATCCCTTCAGTGATTCGATAAATGAGTACCAAGTTTGCTTGGGAACTAAACACTGAGGGTTTTCGCGTCGGGCTAACTACCTAACCAGAACCTCTGCTCATGCAATTCAGTACCCAATGTCACGAAAACTGAGATGGGCACAGTAGGCCTTGACCCTCATAGGTTGTTGCACTACTGAATTGCGTTGAGTGAAAACGGTCACTCCCAAATGTCTTTGTGGTCCTCTGGACGATCGCGATCGACTTAATGCCCACAGCGGGCATAGAACAATCCATGGTCAGAACGTCATGGGAAAGTAGCATGATAGATACAAGAAGCGAAGAGACACAAGTTTGAGGTCATTTAAAATATTTATTGGCCAAATACATGTACTGTGGTAGTACTCTTTAAAGATAGTATGGATGTAAGCCTTCATGTTGAAAAATAGGATGAACACTACTCCGAGATTCCCCTACGGCAGCGACACCCGTACACCGGTATTCGGATTCATCCGAACAGTATTCTAAACATTTTGTTCCCTGCTGGGAGTTCGAGCCACTCATGGCCCACCCTCACTATGCCTATTACCTTGTAATAATCTAAATCTCACAAATTGTGATGCAAACTGGCAAACATCCAAGAGTCTGGTGCATCTCTCTGAGGGTACCTTGTGGCCGCGGTAACCGAGTGGTATAGATATCGGATGCACGCTAAATCTGTTGAGAGCTGAAACGTCCTCCCGTTGGTGTGGTGTGGTAGTTAGGAGAGGGTGTGCCAGCTCAGGTGTCGTCCACATCACTTGACCATGGTTCAAAATTACGTGGTCCGTCGCCAAAAGCCCTTGTGTAGCTGAACAGTGCGACGTTAATATTCACTCACTCACTCACTCACTGAGGGTACCTTTCGTGGCACAATCTTTTTGCTGTTAGTGCATTTCCTTCTGCCAATCCGTAAATCAGGTGCATATCTGCCAGTCCGGTGTTTGTAAAACGTTCCATACTGTTCTGCGGGCGATGGCATCTCAAATGACTGCAGTAATTCAAGTCTGTCTCCTCCAGTGATCTTGTGAACAACGCCACCTAGCGCCGAACGAAGACATTGTGTTTAAAACGGAGAACTGCATATTTGTATTTAAAAATTGCACAGTATAGAAAAGTAATATATACTTGTAAAAACTTTATTGAAATGAAATGTGGATATAGTAGCCAAGAGGTTGTGGTTGCTATCTCAAACCCGGCGTTGTTTAAGTTGTGGAGACGAGTCTAGTGCTAATAAAGATCAGCTGTGTAGGGAGTGAATTGGAAGTTTGAAGAGTGTGTGCTTCCAAATGTTATCCTCATTACTTGTGTGTGTGACGCGTCTAAAAATTAGGAGGTCAGTCACCAATATTCCTCAAATAACTTCAAAGTTTGACGTTATTGAACAATCAACTCATTGGTTATATGAAATTTAAATTACTAGATTTTTGCACATTTATGTACGAAATTAGGAACGATAATTATTACCATACACAGCTAAAAATTTCAAAACTCTGTTAAAAATTAATATTTTCATTAGAGATTATAATTAAAAAGTAAACTGGAAAATGTAAAAATTTATTCGAAGTACACCCTTAAACGCTCGATCTTTTGAACTTTCTAAATTTGGAACAGATTGAAGCTCTCGAAATCTCCAGTTAAAATTCCTACATAATAATAAATTCTCCAAAGACAACGAAACATAAGCCGATACTTAATTAAATATTCTATACCGAAATTCGAACACCACCCTGAAATTTATCCGAGCGAAAAACCCTTTAAAAACACTCGAGTTCTACTAATAAACCTTAAAATCAAAACCTCAGGTCAAAGATCTGGATTTAAGATTTCTAAAGATCTCAAACGATTTGGAGGATGACGCAGCCGATGACGGTGGTGCTTTTCTAAATACTCGACCTCCCCCGAGGATACGTTCGATTACTTGCACGCTTCTCTGCATCCGAGGGGTGGGACCGGCATATTTAATGGTACCCCGACTCGTTAGAGGGCTTTTTCGATCTCTATAATTTTCATAAATTCTTCTGTGAGAAGATTCCTCGCTGACGATATTTAGAAAAGGAACTCTTTATTAGAGTTTAAAAATTTCTTTCTGCCCGCAGGTGGGGGTGAGATGCATTGCTTGGTATGTTTCAAATTTTCTTTTTCTTATTTGGTTGTTCATATGTTTATTGATGCGAACGCAGAGGTTTTTTTATGATTTTAATTACTGAGGGAAATAAATAACGATTATTCAATGGGGGTGATTTAAGTTTGTCAGGGTTGATGTACATTTTTATTCCGTGAGAGGTAATGGTAGTTCTTTATTTTAATGTCAAACGATGTTTTTACCTTCTATGTTTATTAATATTCGAGTTTTATTGGTAATGGAAATGCAGATGCGTGGGTGTTTCTTATTTTTATAGTTTTGTGTAACTGAAATCCTTATTTTTAATTTCGTATTTCGTATATCGTATTCACGAATGAATGCAGAGCATAAAAAAATGGTTATTACCTTTGTTGTGCAACATAGATTTTATTTTGATGGTTCGTTTAATTCTTAACACTGCTTTTAAGACATTCATTGTTTAGATATCTTTCAAGATGTCAATAATTATTTATAAGCTGTATTTTTTCCCCTTATTTTCTCTCTTAATATTGTTGTAAAGGGGGTCTCTTCAGGCACTATTTTTTATATTTCCGTAACAATAAGAAAGGCATTTAAGTAACATTTTTTTTTTAAAAAAATAAATTTGTCGTACAGTCACCATTTTCGCACGCGCATTTATTGCATCATTATTAATATTTTACTGAGAGCACACACATTTTTAAAAGTTTTGAGTAAGTTTTTAAAAAAATTCACACGTAGAGAAACATGGTACCTGCTTCCAATCTATTAAAATTCATATATATTTTAATCCATAAAACTTTTAAAACAATTTCTGAGACAAATTTCTTATTAAAATATTTATTTCTATAGAATTAATATATGCGTTAAGTTTACAAAGTAATTAGATGAGTAGAATTTTTTAAAAAAAACATTCATTTTGTGTTTACCTCTCCCCCCCTCCCAAAAAAAGCCTACGGATTTTTAGCAAAAAGATTACGTCTAGGTGCCTTCGCTTATGTTATTTTAAAAAAAAAATATAACTCACTCTCTCCCAGATAAAAGCTTTCTGTGCACTCCTGAAAGTTAAAACTTTTACCTTTAAGTAATGCATACCAGCCCTCTAGTCAGAATGTCTAAAATTACTTTTCATTTATTAA
>BMAV01010271.1:99579-110451 GCA_019973955.1 Trichonephila inaurata madagascariensis
CCTAAAGCCCTCCTGTAACTGAATAGTGCGACATTAATATTCATTCACTCACTCACTGCCGCAGCCCCATTTAAGTCCGTTGTGAAAAATAGATATTCTTGAAGTAACAAACAGCCACAAGTATTTTTATTCCAAATAAAAATAATTCTTATAGTCTCTTTCTCCTACTTAAATAGTTAAACATTTTTTATTAGTATAGTTATAATTATTTATTTATAATTATATTTGTACTTTATACTAGCAAGAACATTATGGGCATTGTTATGGTTGTCTCTAATAAAAATGCACTTTTTTCAAGAAATTTACGTAGTAAAAATTCTACTTCTAGACGATGTAAATATAAACATAATTCGGGCACGATAACAAATTATGTAGGGAAGGAAAAATTATACTTGTTATTATAGAATCAATATTATCCAAACATAATAATTTATATTTATAATGAATAATTTATATAAATAAAAGATCCATTGGAGGTGCCGGGATTTGAACCCGGGGCCTTTCACATGCGAAGCGAACGCTCTACCACTGAGCTACACCCCCACTGGACAGCACTTTCGCTAAGTTCAAAAAAAATGTTGACTTTCTGGTTTCGCGGATCAATAATTTTTGTTTCATTTCAGGTTTCCAACTTATTTGTAAAGAAAGAAATAATTATTAATTATTTGAAATTATTTGTTTTAATTTTATTGTAAATAATGCATATTATTGTAAAATGCGATGAAAAATTTGAAGTTAAGTGCTTATTCATTAATTTGTTGTTGTTACTAATGCCACCTGTCTGGGTGGCTTACCATTAATTTAACTATTTCTGGCTTTTTATTTTGCAAAAATAATAATAATAATAATTAATATACATAAATATTCGAAAAACTTATAAACATAATTGTTTATCCAATGACAGTCTTTACATATGTATATAATGCTACCGATTCATTTGAATTATTCTTATATGGATTGAAAAGATGTTAAAAATACTGAAATTAGGATCACATTTATGATAATCATTACAGAAAGTTTTCTATAAATATGAATAGCATTTTTATCGCCATCCATTTATTTTAAATAAAATTTTAATGAATATATTTGCTTCATGTTTGTGAAAATACTATGTCACTATCTTAAATTCATCTCCCTCCCCTCCCTTATGTAAAACTTTTCTTTTAAGTCATATTGTGTCAGTCTGAACTTGGTACCCTTTGCATTTAGTCAAAATATGTAGCTAAGATTCAAAAACTATTTTTAAAGAGCAGAAAATATATAAAAACCTTATCTGAAAAATTCGATGTATGTTTATGTAAGTATTGCACAAAGGAGTCTCACTACAGAAACTTATCGAGTTTTCTTTCTTTTGTCCAATGAATCATTCCATTGTTTCCCAAAGTGAGCTGAATCACAGCAGGTGCTTTTCAAACGTTCTAAATTCAGAATGCTGTCGTGATGTGGAATGTAAAACATCTTATAGAATTCGGCGAAGCGAAAACAATCGACATTGGCAGGGATTTATGCCACAGAACAGACGGAACAAGCATAATGCTTAGGAACAAATTGTACCCCTATTTTAGAAATAGTAAAAATTGGCGACTTTGGAAACAAAGGCTTATTCCAACATTAGTGGGCTTCGGTCTATTTTGATGTAAATTTATTTCTATATTGTTATTTAGTTTATTTCTCGTTTTGCTTGAGGTAATACATTTTGAAATACAATCTATAACATAGAAAGCGGCGTACCATGAAGAAGGTATCCGAATGAGATGAAACTCGGTAGATGTAATGTGCATTTACTGAAAAAAAACCGCTAATAGTATCACAAGAATTAAATGTTTTATTCAGAAAATACAGTTACACGAAGAAAAAAGATCCATGATGCGTTTGATGCGAATTACAATGAAATTAACCGGCTACATTTTATGCAGCGAGACTCAAGAACCATTAAATAAAAGTTTGAAAGACTTTAACTGTGTTAATGTTTATAAATTTAAAGTTTGAAATTCTCAAAATGAACATATTAATCCAATATTCAATCACGCTAAAATCGTTAGAAACAGTAATTAATAATAATCCTCCAATAAGCAGATCACGTGCGGTCAAAATAAGCATTCGACTTGTGAAGATTTCTGCATATATTGATTTAATGAATAAAAACTGTATAAATAAACAAAACATGTACCATCAGTACCATCAGCATCCTTTGTAATACATTAAAATGTAATAAACTAACAAAATCAGCAATATTTCATTTAAAGGCAGAAGGAAGCATAAAAATATAAAACTCTAATAACCCTGCTCTTTTCATGAGGTGAAGTCTTCTAATAACACGAGAAGACATGCAGCCCCATATTATTATTTTCATCGGATTTTTTACGTGTGTCCTCTTTCATAAGCGCTATTTTTGTTGCCTGAAATACAAAACTAAATTTTATCACCAAATATCGTCTTTTCTAAGTCTTAAACAGTCCATAATCAATGATCGTTTGCCTGTGCCAATGAATCAGTAACGGTTTTGGGTAAACTTTGAAGCCTCGTAATCCAATTTCCAGCAGTCTTTCTGTCAAACTTCATGGGCACACATTCGCATTCGATGTTAACCCTTTATCTACCGACGGTACTTATAAGTACCCCTCACCTTAAAATTACATAGAATAGCCATTTTTACGAATACTCTGACGATATTTAGCAGGAATATTCATTTAAATCCACTCTTCCAAGATATATGGCAGCACGGGTTCTATGATGAGTATTTTACCGGGGAAGGCGAATAGTTTTATAGCAGAAATTGCGTTTTCAGCTGACGGTGTTTTCAGCGCATTGCGAAGATTGTCATTTTTGTTCCAAAAAAATAGTTAATGTCAAAAGGTAAGTGTCTTAATTTTTTGTATGTAAATGAAGACCTTAGAAAACGATTTGACTATTTATTTTAAGTGAACAGTGTATGTAATTAATTTTACAGTTGCTTATCTTTAATTAATTAATTAGTTCTAACGGGTTAAATTGCCCAAAGTTGAGTATTTTTTTATGTATATCTCTTAATTTTCAATGTAGTAATTAAAAAAATATTGTATGAAAAAAAACTGTGCAGTAAATAATAATGCGGTAGATAAAGTGTTAAAATTCATTATTTAAAAATTTGTGGTGAATTAAGCCCCTTATTTAAAGGAAAATTGTGTGCAATACCCTGTCTTCACGTATTTTCTCGGATCATCCAGATCGCTTTCTGTTCGCAATAGAGTTTTATTTCAGAATATTTTTTCTACGTTCTCACGATAGTAGAAAGTCCACATGGTACTTCAGTAGCAGTTTAGAGCATAGAATATCCTTCTTTTCAAAGAATTAGTTCGTGTTTTTTCCATTACAACAAAGAAAAGAAAATTTGACCATAACTCCAATATTATTCACCCATGCACTGTAAACAATAATAGACAACTACTTGCAACACATTAAAACATTCTATTTTGAACTTTTCATCATTAATACTCTCTAATTGTTTGGAATAATGTAGCATTCCATTGGTTGAAAAAAAAAAGACAATAACTTATTATTACAGTTGTATTTTTCAAAATATATTGATAAGACAATTTCTTTTATATAAATTCTACAAACAGATTTTGTTAGTGACTTCCTCCTGAAGTCGCTCTCTCACCGTGGGGGGTAAACAAAGCTGGACCAGGAACTTCCATTATAACTATTATTTATTTTTTCTCAAACACACTAATTAACAACAGATTAAACCATAAGGGAATGTTCTAGGAGATGATATAGAGAGAAAGCAATAAACCCTAAGCGAACAAGAGCAAGTAACCAGTTTAATTTAATCACTTGATCTATATTTGACTATAAATTCCCAATCCACTAATTTAATACAGTGGCAAACACCGCTCTTAACTTAAGCTACGAAAATCAACTTTATTATATCTCACCTTCGTAGCGCCTGTAATAGTTTCTCAGCTCCTTCTCCTTACAATTACAAAACTCTGACTTTATATAGTTGAACTAATCTGTATATCAGGGTTTCTTCTTGAGAGGGATGCTGTGAATTAAACGTGAATGCTAGCCCTAAGATTCCCCAAGAGGATTAATGAGAAGATTCCGTAAAGATCCGTCACAATTTGAATTCAGCATGAAAAAATAAATTAGAACTAATAACAGTAGTTAAGATAATACGATAATTTCGTATTAAAAAAGGAAGTCAAACAGGAAAACTACGCAAAAAATTGCGTGTGTTTAGGACTTTATGCCTCTACTGTACTCAGCAAAATTGAGATCTGTAGGTCTAATAGTGCCGGAGATTGTGTGATAAGTGAATGAGATACTTTTCTCTTATAAATACTAATGAGCAAAAACATAAAAAAAATTGTTCTCAATAGGGAAAAAAAGAAAGAAACGAGCCTTACAGTAGTCGTATATGATGTGTAACATCTGACATGTTATCTTAGTAAATACGCAATAGTAACTTATATCCTGAAAAAAATGAATTGGGTATAATTGGAAATAATTTTCTATCGAATAATTATATCTTCAATGAAAATTTTATTTAATTAACACAAGGAGTAACGCAATTTTTTTTATCAAAAATAATTATTCTTGATCAATTTGGGGAAAAGCGGAGACAATAGACTTATGATAACTAAAATATGACACATATACTTGTGATTTCAAAGTATTTAAAAACCGTTGAAAAACAGCGTCAATAACATACCACTGTTAGTTGTCGAAACATTTTGATTTGTATTCATTTCGAGCTTGAATTCATCATTCGAAAAAGGTACGAGTGGCTCAGATTTTGGCAAACTGAAATTAAAGTTAAAATCAACCCTCAAAATCATGGGAAGCGAGTAATAGTTTTCTTTAAAAGAGCAGAACCACCTTCGGTATATGGTAAAAGTACAAAATGCAGGAAATCTTTAAGTTTTTGTACCGTTTGATTTCAAGAAATCTACGCGACCACCGAAATCACTGTTTGTCCGTTTTCAAATAGGCATTCTGCCGCACATATATCCCCAAAATCGTTACTAACAATACCCAGTCCACTTGTTTGACAATAAGTAATGTTTATATGAGGAGTCACAACATGTGAGTTTTTCTGTTTGTGATAGATCGCAACACCAGCTGCTCTTCGGCCCGGTCGTTTAAACTGTACGCAGCAATCGAAGTTAGGAATCGAAACACTTTTGTCATTATCTAACCACGTCTCTGACAACATGAGTAACGAACATTTTTATGAAATAACGTCGTCTAAATCTGTTTGGTGAGCCCTTTGACAATTGAGCTTAAGGATCGCAAGTTTATCCTGGGTGAAGTCTAAGACTTGCTGGTATGTGCAAAATGGATTTAGAGTATCATTGGGTGAATAACCAGAGTATCTAGTTTTTCCGAGCTATAACCTCTTATCTTTAGGATTTTGAGTGACTGTGACGAATTCACTCTTGCCCTTTGTTAATTAAAAAAAATACTTCAAAAGTAAAATATGCTTATATGAGAGTAAAAAATTAAAATTTAAAACTACTAAAATGCTTTAAGTACTAGAAAAATATCTTCAAAAACGGTGCAAGCACTGAGAATGAAAACAAATTTCGATCAGTGGGGGGGCGAGGTGAGGCCTGACCAATGGGAATGCAGCTTAAAACTCAGTCGTTGTAGAAATGAGAGAAACATTGAATGATTTGAAATAAGAAAAACAGTTTTTTTAAAAGCTAATAAAATAAAATACATTTTGAAAAAATAGGAAAGAACGTGTAAATTTAAATTTGATCTGGATAAATAATTTTCCAGGGAAAATTAACGTGATTTAAAGTAAATTTGAAAATAGCGCGTTCCTTCCTAGCCCTCGTGTAGCTAAACAGTGCGACGTTAACAATCAACCTGTGAATCGAACCTGGGGCGATTCATTTCAAGTGAGCTACTATAACCATTAGGCTACGAAGGCTCGAGGAGGAAGTTAAAGTAAGCTTTTAAGTAGGGTGAGAAGACTGAAATAAATTTAATTAAGAATTTTAATTGAAGAGAGGACCCGAAAGAATATTATTGGGTCTGTTAAAATTAGGATCAGGGATATATTTTTTAATATCCAAGATCGAAGGATTATTAGAGTTATCAATTTTTTGAAAGAAGTTTGTTGCTAATTTTTTTGATAAATTGTCTGATAGACATCATTTTGCTCGCGGATCTAAGGTCCTTATTCCCCATGAACCATCGAACTTTTAATATTTATCGGAAAATGATGCTTTGAGAAACTTCAATTTGATTAATATGAATTTTAGGTGCATGTGCCCAGATTGCCGCGGCATACTGGTTAAAACTGGTCTTAGGATTAGTGTGTAGATAAGAGAAATTTATTTTCTCTGCTTTAATATAGAGATTCTTGAAATTAAGGTGTAGATTTTACAGACCAATTGCGAATTTAGAGTCAAGTGCTCGAGTGCTTGATGGCTACTAGAGCTGTGCCCCGATGCGCTGTACACCACCACGCGCGCTCATTGGTCAAATCAAATAGCGCATTCTTACGTCACTTCCTGTTACACACATCCGTCTCTTTTCACAAAATCACTCCAACAAATATCCAGCAAGCGAGAGGAAAGATCTTGCACATCAAAAACTAAGCTAGAAGGTTTGATACATAGTAAAAGTAAACTAAAATAAAATAATACCAGCCGAAAAGCACTAGAATTAACTTTCTTAGTTGTATAACACAAATATATAATTATTTTATTTCGCCTTTTAATTGAGGCTAGTTTAACTATAATAAATGGAGAAAGGTTCTTAAATTTTATACTACTAAAGGGAGGTGTATTTGCTCTCTCAAGGTTTCCTACACACACACGTTTCTCCCACAAGGTTGCAATTTCATTCAACTCAAACAAACCATTTCGTGTGTTTCCCTTTATTTCAACCACTCATAGCATTTCATTAAATTTCAGCCAAATGCATTTCCTTGGGGATGCAGAAGCAAGTCATTTTTAAATCTTTCTCCATTTATATTCTCGCCGAGCCAAGTGGAATAATCTCCAAAACGAGCGAGAGGCACGTGTGCCTATTCTTTATTTTCTAAAATAATACACGGAGGCACTTTAAATACAATCATTATGTAAAAGATGCTTGAATGAGTTTTGCTTATAGCCGCGGAGTTAAGGTCACGTTATAGTTACAACGGAAGAAGGGGATTGGTTTTAAATTGTATCGTTTTGTATTGAAATTATGTTTGGGGTTACTTTCGAGGTAATGTGCTGAAAGAATCTTTTAGATTTCGAATTTATTTCTGCAAGAATTTTTTTATTATTTAGTACTAGTTTTTTTTTTCTTTTGAAATAGATAGTATTTTTGGGAATTATTTATCAGGAATTTTGCATGGCATTGGAGGACCTTATAATAATAACATCAAAAGTATTTTATTTTTAAATTACTCAATTTATATCAGAATCCTTAAAATATATATGTATACGAAAATTCGTAATGAAGTTTCGGTCGAACTCTGATTGCTGATTTAGGGCACATGGATTTGAACTAGCAGCCTTCCGGTCTGGAGACTACACTTGCACACTTTAGACTGCTGGGGGGAAAGGGAATTCCCATTCCGGTTAGTCATTAAGTACTTTTATTCTTCTTTGTTGTTTGCGACGTGAGAGGAGAAGGTATTGCTGCATACCCCCTTCCTGGAGAAGAAAGTTGTTTATGCGGTCGATGAACTTTCTGAGCAATATATAGATGAGAATGCTGTTTTTCCAGCCATTACTGCGATTTATATACATCCCGAGTACGTATGAGTGCCATTGCATCGTCTTTTCATTGACATGAGCTGTTACTTGATGACAAAGGGGGAAGGGGGGGGGTCAGGTTGATGCACGCACCGATGTTGTTTGAATTACTAGTCATGATTTATTGGGAATGTTTTTGTTAACATCCATGAAAATGCACTACCATCTGTGCTGCCATCTAGTGTTCATTTCCTGGGTCACCATTTCAGCGACAAGCTAGTAGATCATTTATTATGATCTTGGTGAGGTTAGAGTTATGATTTAAACTGATCCCATTAGAATCCGAAGTGAACGTGTTAGACGACTGGAATGAAATGAACCCTCATTCACGCCAGTCATTAAGCGTTTCATTTTTTGTTTGCGAATGGCGAGAGAAGGGGTTGCTGCAAAGCTTCACTCAGCTCTCTTTTACGAGAAAATTAATAGTAAGGTGTCCAACCGTCCTCCTTTTATAGGTTCTGTCCTTCCTCGAAAAGTGTCCTCCTTTTCAATATTTTAATACTAATCTGTTACTCTCTGTATTCAGGAACCAAACATGTTTCCAATATGTCGAAGAATGGCCTGAAACAAATATCACAGGAAATAACAGTTTTCAATGGTATTTTTTGACTTAATTACAAATAAAATGGGCAGATATAGAAAATTGTGTTGAATTTTTATAGAAAGAAATGCCTGATATATATATATATTAAAATCGATGACAATTGTCTGTTTGAAAAAGAAAGAAGACTGAATGCATATTTAAATTACAATAAATTAGAACACCTGGAAAATCAACACGTTGAAATTGATAAAAGATGGGTGAAAATACTTAAACCATTTCAAAAATAAACACGTTCCATATGAAAATTTAGTTATTCTTATTGAATTTACGTTGTGCTCTACCCTGGAACTAATGCAGCAGTTGAAAGTTTTTTTTTTTTTTATTCAGTTGGTAATGATTTTTGGACAAGTGAGAAACCAAGATTGAATGCTTAATATATTAGCTACAGTGCTTAACGTAAAATTCATTATGAAAGATATTGTTTGCTCCAAAATTTATTTACGATGCAATTTTTAGAAAAAATTTTCATCCTCCTTTTCATTGTTAAAAAACTGGTCACCTTAATAATAGTTGCATGAAGAGATTTTAAATTTCCCTTAACACTGTAGCTGAGGTCATGAGTTCGAATCTTGATGAACTCAAAATCTGCCGTGCATAGGAGACCAGTTTACGTTAAATTCTTTAAGGATCAATGTCCTCCTCTCTTTGGGGTGGTATGGAGAGTACAGTGACACCTCAAATGTCATCCTCGTCACTTGACAATGGTTCAATATTAAAACGCCCGTCGCGAATATCTCTTTTATTTATTCGAAATGAAATCTCAATAAACAAGCAATTAATTTATTTAAAATTGAAGTTACGGCTATCCTGGTTGATAAGTAAATAAGTATTTATTAACGCCATTGTAAAGCAACACAAGAGCAAGTAATTGCCAACAAACCTCCTAAATTTGAACCATAGTCAACTGACAAGAATAACACCTGAGCTGCACCCCCTCTCAAAATTACCACACCACGCCAGGGGGAGGACTTTCCGCCATGACATATTTAGCACGCATCAGCCCTGCTAAAAGGAGGGTTTTCAGTGGCATTAGGGCTCGAACTCATGGCATGGCAGATACGAGTTTGTGACCATTGCAAATAAATTACCTCGGACACATCTCTTTGCTGAAATTTAAGCTTCAGTAGCATTGAGCCTTGTCTGTAATATCCGAAGTAAAGTAACTGAAGGGTTCATGCAAAAAAAAAAAAAGTAAATAATCCTTTAGCCTTCAGATGTGTTAAATAAGCAAATAACATTCATTTTTATGATATACTGCTAGCTATTAAAGTATGAAAATAAACTCCGAGAATAAGTATTTCATAATAACTATCTAGAAAAAAACGTCAGACGTTTTTTTTTTTGGAAAATCAAACATCAGCGGTCGTTATCATTGCTTACAGAGACAGTAGCACTACTTAAAAACGATCAAGACCATTAGGCAAATGGGCAGTCATTACATTTTCCGTCATGCAACGAATAGTAAAATAATAATAACTAATCATTTATAATAGCACAGTCATTACAGAGATCGAAATAGAAATGTATAGGAAGCCATTATATATACTGTGTATATGTATGCAATTTCGTTGCTTGAAAAAAACCCCTTAGTAATTCCCATTAAATATTTGTTTAGAAAAAGTATAGATTTTTTTTCATTTCGAATGTAGTTATCTTTCTAGAAATATTGAAGAATAACTATCCTTTCGCCCTTCTGCAGGGAATTTGGAATTTTTACTTTTTCGAAATCATGTACTTTTCTTAACGCCACGTTTCTAAAAAGACTCCAGGAAGTTTTTTAAAATAAAGATGAGATAGAGCAAATTTAGTTGTTATGAGTGTGATCATTTGAATCTTAGTTTGTTTCTTACGTTCCTCAAACTGTGGCGCCCCCCCCCCCCGCCTTAGAGGAGCGTGATATCTCTACGAAGGGGCCGCGAGCATATTGAAAAATCAAAAACAAAAGATTATTAATTTACTGAAAGTAAACAAACACAAAACACATTCTGACATTATAAAAAATAAAGTACACATTTACACTGATATAATACACTTATAAATGCATCAGTACTTCGCAATGTATTTTATAGTTAATTTAACAATAGTAAGTCAAGGACAGGTTTAATAATTACCAAACGCCAGGGCTTGTCATATATAAAATTATATACAAAAATTAACACTCGTTTTGATAATTTGTGCGGTTTATATTTGAACACTTAACTGCCGATTAAAAGTTACGTGATTCGCTCCCCAATGCCACCATATTCTACGTAGGCGCGCGTATGTGATGTATTGGGGAGCGAGTGACGTAACATTTGGAAGAAATAAACAAATCCTCTGAAATAAGTAAATACTTCGCAAGCAAACACTGTTGAGATCCTTTTATTGCATTCCCAAGCCTTCGAAATAATTTTATGGATAGCAGTGCACAGAAAAATTCGCACTTCGGAAAGACGTATGTATACGTCCGGGGCAATTAATGCCTTGACTGAGCGCGAGACGTTTATCTACACCAGTCGAACTTAAGAGGTTAAAGTTGTA
>BMAV01010271.1:117938-205420 GCA_019973955.1 Trichonephila inaurata madagascariensis
TTACGAGCTTGCACATATAACAAACTTATACTTCAAAAAGACGCAACCTAATTAACACATTTTACGCGCTGTTGTTTTCCGAATCTTCTTACGAAATAAAACATCAAACTTTTGTTACCCTAATGATTAAACTTTCGCCCTCAGAGTTTCAGTACCTTAAAAATGTCTGTTGCACGCGCAACATAATGCGAAAGGCAACTTATTTCAAAACTGCTCATAAGGTACAGAATTTTCCTTTAGTATTTTTAAGTGTGTCCGTCATTTTTCTAGTCTCAAAGTGAAATCTTAAAATTAGTTCTCGGCCTTCGAATGGAAGAACCTGACAATATTCTTCTTCTTGTTGTTGTTTCCTATTCCTTCTGATCTCGACTGACAATATTTTGGAAGCGTAAAGGAAAGAGGGGTCGGAAACTTTTGCTTTCAAAACTCCACGTGTTCTAATTTTAAAATTGACGCTTAGACCCCTTTTAATATAGGGGTAGTTGACACTTGCAGGAGGGGAATATCTGCATATTTTCGAATATTATTTCATTTGACTCACTGCTTCTGAACAAGCACAGAACCTCTATTTCTTGAGGGGTCAACTGATCACCTTTATTTACGAAAATACAGTTGACACTACTGAGAATTTCAAGAATCGAAAATATCCATTGCGGCTGTACATGTGCGAGAAATATCCGGAGCATTGAAATCGCATCTAATCACTCCACTGATACTACTGTTGTTGTTTCTTATGTCACCTCATCTCGACTGCGTCAGATCCGGGCTCACGAAATTCATCATGGAAAGGAGCTAGATGTACGCCTGTCGTTGGCTGCAGTCTTGAGCACCATTCAGGTGATAGTACGATTTTCCACCAACCTCACGAGAGAACTTGCGGCTCGAGGGATATTTAGAGTACCCCAATGCCGCAAAGGCACTATACATTTACAAACACCCATGCCTTCTCCCGTAATCTAACCCAGGCCTTACGGCACAGCAGTCAGCGTTGCTAACCGCCAAACAATTAGTTGAATCGGTACCACGACCTTTACAGGCCATTATAAAAGCCAAAGTACATGCAACTAAATATCGGCGCTTTAATTGTATGCGAGGTATTACAAAAATTTCACTGATGTATTCTCAATTTTTTGAGGTAAAAATCTACATATAGTTATTTAAAGTGCTTCTGAAACTTTTCATTTTTTTGCTGTAGTGAAAAACATCCGTCTGACAGACGGATTCGCAATTTTTTTTTAAATTTATTTCTTCAAAGACTATGTCTTAAATATCCTTATAGCTCATGAAATTGAGTATGGCTCAAATAAGATGTGTGGGGTTAAATCAAGCACAACAATATATTTTTATCATTAGAATTATGACTAGCATTTTTATAAAAACTGATTAAAAATTACTTTTATTCATGTAAAAGTAATTAAAAATAATATTAAACGCGACAAAATTATAAAAATATCCGTCTGATAGACGGTGATAGATAAAAAAAATCGCACATATGGCAAGTTGAAAAAAAATAGCAAAGTACTACCACGTGATCCTCTCACTGGGTAGATTCCAACTGCAGATGTCAAGGCAGGCCACCCCAAAATCCCACCACAGCGTTATCTACTGGCATCAAAGCTAATCCTCCCCGTCTGAAAGACGAATGTTCCGGTCAGAGGGCTAAACTATTCGTTATGTGTAAAAACAAAACCATGTTTGCATTTCTTGTATTGTATAAGGAGTGTTCAAATGAAAAGGTATACGAAATTGTTAACATATTTACCTATGTCACCATGGGAAGTGGCGTAACGGAGAACATTTCGACCCCCCTGCAAACTCAGGTTTTGTGCCCCCAAGTTGGATTTTACAAAGAGTAGGTACTTGACGGCAGTCAAGCTTTGGGCCCCCACGTTGCAAGGGTTGCGGGGGTGTAAGTTACCCCACTGACCATGGGAGAACATAGCGAGACATCTAGGGATGCGAATGGAGTATCTAGCGTAGATCGGAGCAGGAATGGTCACCCGCATGCCCATAAGAGACTAGAAGCTCTTATACATGGAGCGTCATCCAATTGATACGGCAATGTGTGTGAGGACATGGTGGGGTTCACATTACAAAATTTGATGGTTGAGGAGCATCGAGGCGTTAATCCGATTCCTTACATCTGAAGTTGTTAAATCGGTCATTATTCATTGCCCCAGAAAGTATGGTCTGCTCCATGATAACGTGCTTCCACTTTTTTCCAGGATCACACACGTGGAACTGGCCAAGTTCAAGTGGGAACGGCTTCACAAATTGGCATACAGCTCGAACATGTTCATATGTGTATGGTTCTCTGAAAAAAACATCTAAAAAGGAAGCGATTCTACTTGGACAACAAACTCAAGGGCGCTATAAACTTCTGGATCTATTTACGGCAAGAAGAGTTTTGCAGTCGAGGAATCATTCGGCTCGTTAATTAATCGGATCATTGTGCTCTCTCTCTCTCTCTCTACCTCGCATACTTTGAATAAAGTCTTCATTCATACCCACAGTGTCGTTTCGTACTGTAACGACTGCGCTTTGATACAACCCCCAACCTTCCATTCATGTCAAGTTTCATAGATTAAAGCAGGTGGCTCGGAGACAGTGCCCTTGGCTTTGGGGTCATTGTCTATTGTTTGGCGTTGGGTCCGCCACGACACTATGACTGGAAGTCGAAATAAACATTAATTACCCCCACCGTGTGACAATTGACGGGGCCTGTCTGACTAAGGAGACTAACGTCCAGGAGGATGACGGGAGAATGACTTCAGAATACAACGGCAGCGCGGTGGACAAAGAGTCCAGATATTTGAACGGGTCGTCTGGCACTAGTACATTCAAGGACTAGGGAGAGCGATTGTGAGTTCCGCTCGAATAGGATGCTTATGAGTTCGAGGGCCATTTGCAGACTTTTGTGGCCGTGCCAAAGAGAAGTGACGAGGGGCGTGTAGTAGACTCATCCCTGGAGTTTGAAAGGAGGATTTTTTGGCGAGATCGGAGATCAGAGATGGAAGATTCGGAGATCGGATTCAAGTCCAAAGCGGATTTTCCTGGAGTAAGGGGGAATAAAAGGAGGAACACCGGTGGCGTTGAATAAGTTATCTGGCCAACTTCACGGAAATATGGAGAAGTGTCCCTTCGGACCGAGCAGTGATGTGTAGAGAGTGAGAGCGAGTGAACTTCATCCTTGAAAAGAAAAGGAAGCACCGTCTTGGCACAGAGAGACCTTTCCATATTGCACATATATAAAATAATTTTGTTGAGGAAATAAAATTGTCTTTTATTTCTACAATTTGCTGCGAGTTCATCATCACGCTACCAGTCTACGATGTTACAGTACCTTTTCATTTGAACACCCCTTGTATTATTTATACTGAAAGTTAAATTAATAAAATAAGATAGGTGTACTCTCAATGGGGTTTGTGTGTGTGTGTGTGAGCCACTGTATATAAATACTTCTGAGATTTATCATTTATTTTCTGACATTTATCATAGCATAATTATAGCAATTAATGTGCGTTGTTATCAAAAGAACTTTATTTAAAAATGAATTTCATGGTAGTTAACAGAGATTAGAATAATTAAAACATTTCATCTGCATTTTTAATTTGCTTCAATGTAAAAACAAGTTTTAAGAAACTTACTACAAAAATCAAAGTTTTTAAATTATTCACTCGCATCGCTTATGCCTTTGGATTCTCACATTTCATGCATGTATGAACTCCCTAAAAAGCTGACGTTTTGACATTTATGCTAAGATCAAATATTAACATACTAGCTTACACAGCACTATTTATGCATACATTTTCCGAATGGCCAGTAATGCGTCCTGCAACAATTTCATCTTGCACCATGTGACAAAACAGTGGCCACACCTTTTCCTCCTACTGAATTTTTTATCAAGCATTTTCGAATCTGAGCGAGGGTTAAAAAACCAAGATTCATCAAATTTTTTTTATTGATGCAAGTTACAGTTTATTCTAGAGTTCTTTTATTCAAATATGTTTTAGGAAGTTTATGCTACAAAAGAACTTACAAAATGTGCTTTTTATTATCTACACTGAAAGAAATTTTAGAAAAATATAAATCTGCATAATTTCCCATCATAACATTATAATCTTATCTTTTGAAATTATACATGAAGGCTACTAGCAACGTACCACTAATTTTGAATTTGATCAAGTGATGAGCTGGAATGATTCCCATTCCAAATCAACGTGAAGAATCAGCTTCGACAGATTTAACACGCATCAGCTCTTTTACAAGGCAGATCTGAAGTTGCACCAGGACTCGAATCCACGATCACGAGTTTAGCATGACAGAGACAACAAAGGAGTATGCAGCGATTTCGAACAGATGACCGATTTTCTGTTAGGGAACTAATTACTTTCCAACTGTCAGGTAGTTTTGCGAGGGAAAGTACTCAAAATAGGACAATACCGACGCTTACGTTCAAGGGCAAGTCAACATTCGACCCCCCTTTATCCAACCGACAGAGAAGTGACAGGTGCAGTTTCCAAGCTAATCTCTGGCTTCAAAGTCCCCCCGCACGAGGGGTGACAGGGACCAATGGCCGAACAATCTCGGCTACGTCCAAACAGAAATCATTCTGCTTCACGTGTTACTTTTGAAGGCGTGACGTATTCCACCTTTAAAGAGACGAAAAAGGGAAACATACCCTCTCCAAGATACTCCATCACACTTTCTCAGATTCACCTTCAGATGCACTTAGACTCTTTCAAACCTACTATCAAACCTTTCAAGGGTCAAGTATAACAAGCACCATGCCATCCTAACGCAGCCTTCGCATTAGCAATTCGGTCTTCCAGCACCTCCCATCAAGTATATTGAAAATAAATCAAAAATGAGATCATAATTGACGAATCTACAGTTGCAAATCACTTGTTGCAGATAACAAATTTCATTAAAATGTATTATAAAAGCATCTTTTACCCATCTACAGGAATGTATTCCACCCAAAGTAACTTCAATTTACATGTACATATTGCAAAAAATATCTTCGTAGCTCTGTACAATAAACTTAACATTAAAATGGAATAAATCGTAAATGTTTGAAGCGATAGAAAATATTGTACTTTTTTTAGCACAAATGTCAACTGTGTTGGCACAGAAAAATATGCAATTAATATTTTCAGCGGGATACTATTCGAGGCCATATCATTTAATTGTGTAGTGTCTAACAGTCTCTACAATATTATATGTAGCACTCTTGATATTTTCCTTATTCAAAACTGATTTCCATTTCTTAGCGTTAGATTTAATTATGGAATAAATTCAATTCTTTGTTCGATGCATGATCAATGCTAAAATCTTGCAATACAGTTTTTAGAGTAGCTTAAAAATTAAAAAAAAAAAAAAAACCTTTACTAATAACTTATTGGTGCAGACCTTCATAGATACATAAGCTGATGCCATATGCTATTGTAATTCAATGGTCAAGCGCTGTTTCTCCAGATCTCTCTATCTTCGGTAACTGCAATTTAGGGACGAAGGAACTTCAATGATATGAAATGCAAGACGTTGTGCACTTCTTTGGATTATTATAAATATATTGCTCAAAACACCAGAAGGTCATTTATCATTAGCGCCTTAGAAATGTCCCATAACTTTTTCGTTTGCAAAATCTGTCTAAGCCAAAGTGTAAATGGGATATAAAAATACTTTCTCTGAAACCCAACATTTTTATTTACAATCTCCTTCATTTCGTCTGTTAAATAATTGCACTTAAAGGAACTTTAGCAGGAAAACAGGAAAATGTTCGAAACTCTCTACCAAAACTAGAACCACTCAATGATTTATAGCATGTATAGGTGCAGTCTGGTGCATGTTTTTTATTATTAATAAACGTTGAATGTTAAAAAATTAAGGTATCATATTTTTATCTTTGAAAAAACGATTTACTGTTTGTTAAAGTCAGGTATTAACCAAAGTCTTATTCCTGAACTAAGAAATTTACAGGTAGCCATTCCTTTTGAATCTGTTGAGATTTCTCTATTTATCTTAAGGCTGTTTTCGCCATATTTCCAAGAGCGTAAACTTAACGCGGAGCACATTTTTGGACAGAAAAAATGCCCCAATGTTTATAAAAATTTGTGACATTGTAACTCATACATCTTTTTTTTATAAAATAGTATTTTCAAAACATTTCATAAATAATTAGTTTTTCCTTTTAACATGTAAAGGGATAGCTCATTTAGCATTACGGTATAGGAGGAAAAAATGCGAAAAACATTTTATAAAAGAAAAAACCAGTCAACTCGTATAAAAATGAGTAGTATGATAAAATAAGCGATTTTTTTCAGGATAGTGTAGCCAGAATATAATAATGTTTGATTACTTTTATATATGAAAAAATATTCCGAATTTGGGTCCTATTCTTTAACATTAGCTGAAAAGAGCCTTAAATGAAGAGCGAAACAATAAGACAAGTGATTTTCTTTGTCTACTGAATCGACTAACACGTTCGGATATTTTAAGCTCTTTGAGTAAGAATACTTGCTCTAATTCTCAAAGGCTTGTGAACTACTAAGTACAATGCAGTTTACAGCAATGTAATTCACTCACTCAAATCTAAAAATGTAGATCCTGTGACTATCCATCCCCTCCTAATTTGGAATTCATCGCAAGGCACGAATATGAAATTATTAACACTTACATATTAACCTTATCCCATTTGCGAATTTCAAAAAAATTTAGCTCTTGTCCTCATAATAATATTAAATAAGTTTCCATAACTCTCTTTTGTACCCCTTGGCAGGTTATTTTATAACTGCACAAAGAAGATGCCGAAACACGATTTTCAAATTCGAAGTCGTTGCAACATTAAACAAGATGGTGTTTCGCTTAAAAGAGAATGATGACAATGTTGCTTACATTTTGCTGTTATATTGTCAGCAGGGATCCTATGTTGAAAATCTCTCATTGTTACTTCGGCGGCAAATAATTTTTGTTATCAAGGGGTGCACACCAAAATAAAATGAACTCGCCAAAAAAGGAGAGTTTAGAGATAGAAGATCAAATTCTGTTCTGTTAATACATGTTCTTCATAACCAGTAATAATTTTCTAAGCCATTAAAACACTGCTTCTCAAACTTTCAATATTTGAGAACCATAATTGATCGCCCTCCATATAAATAACAATGCATTGAATTCAATATAACACTATACTTTAACGCTAAAGCTACAATACGACTTTAACCTCTTAAGTGCCACCGGTGTATATATGACTCGCTCAACCGGTGTGTTAACTATCCCGGACGTATATATACGTCTTTCCGAAGTACGATAATTTCTGTGCCCTGCTATCCATACAATTATTCTGAAGGATTTAGAATGCAATAAAAGGACCTTGACAGAGAGTTTCTGAAGGATATATATATTCCTTTTCTTCCCCCCACCAACCCCCAATACATCACATACGTGCGCCTACGTTGAAAATAGAAACATTGTGGAGTGAATCGCGTAACATTTAATTGGCAGTTAAGGGACTATTTATAAACTGCACAAATTATCAAGATAAGTGTTAATTTTTGTATATAATTTTATATATGACAAGCCTATGGGGTCACTGGTAATTATTAAAAATGTTTTTTACTTAGTATTGTTTAATTATAAAATTCATAGTGCATTGCTGATGTATTTTATCAGTGTAAATGTTAATTTTATTTTTTTTATTATGTCAGGATGAGTTTTGTTTGTTTACTTTCTGTAAATGAATAATTTTTTTAATAATTTTGTTTTCGACTTAATATACTCGCCCGCCCCATAGTTTGAGAAACGCTGCATTAAAACTCAAGTAATAAACTCTTTATATAAATTTGAATCTCCTGCAATTAAAAGAACTAGCAATGTAAAATACTACGTGTATTTTTTTATCATAGAGAAATGTTAGAATAATATTACAATCACATTAATACTCTATTTAGCTTAAATGCATTTAATTTTGAGATTGAATGAAATAGATCAATTAAGTAAAATGAATCAATAATCAAGAGCGTTTAGGGCTCAATTAGTCACAATTATTTTCAGAAATTCCAGAGATAATTCTTTCACTTCAACTTTTAGATTACTTATATCCCAATTCCGATTGTACTTTATTATAATTTTTTGTTATTTAAAATAACATGCCAAAATATCGACCGAAATCGAACGACACCCAAGAGCTCGATAACAATTTGCTTGTTAAACAAAAACTAACATATAAAATAAACCAATCGATTATAGTTAAATATTTATCTATATAAATGACATATTCAAATGTTATAGTTCCAAGCCTTTTTATTTTCTTGATTTCGACTGCACATTAACAACATTCTCTATTTCTTTTCTTTTGCAGACGTTCTTCCTTTCGATCATCTTTTTGTACAACCGACTCACCTTCTCCAGCCGAGTTATTTCCTCAGACTCCAAAGAATGCGATCCGAGAACACCCCGATGTTTACCTCCGTCATCAAATCTGCTGAAAAGGGCAAAGACGCGGGAAATAAACACCTGGTACCCTATTCCGAGGCACAGAATCCTGTTCGATACGCGCAAAAACAGCCGAGGCGGCAGATTCGCTTCCAATTTTAATAAGCCCTCTCCCACGAGAGCAGATGGTTATCCACATGCTAATGATTTCCCGCGCTCGTCGAAGAAAGGAAAAATAGCCGAGGAATTCGGTATTCGATTTGGGTCGCTAACAGACGATCAAAGCAGAATGGAAGCGGAACGTCTGGCAAAATTGAACGACACGGCAGGTGGTGAGGAAGCATTGTTTGTTTTGAGCAGGGCAAGACCGAAATCGAGTGCATTGCCTGGTTTAGAAGGTGGTTATCATGTAAATAATAGTTCTGCAAAGGTAAACAGTACCAAAAAGAACGACGGCGCAGAAGAACCGTTCGAAAATCTTGAGATACAACTAAGTGATACTGTATCGTCGAATGTTTCGGATTCTCCAATCGAATTTTTAAACGAACAGATCGCGAAAAATGTTTCTGCAAATGCTTCAGTCGCATTAGATGCAGCTCACAATTCTAGAACGATGAAAATCGCCCTTAATTATGAAAGTAATCTCGATTTTTCAATCGCAAACTTAACAGAAGTGCATGAAAGGGAATTTCAAAACAATGTTGTCACACCATTTCCTTCCATTGAAAATATTACTCTAGATGATTTGAATAGCAACGAGGGAATTAAATCGAATGAAAATTATAGTGCTAAACTGATTGCTTCGAAGTATGGAACTATTGCTAGCATCGACAATTTCCGAGCAATAGAAGTAGACGGAATAGAAATTCCAATAATCGTTGCCACTTTACATTTAAAAATAAAAGACAAAAATCGAACTCAGCAACACAGTAATAGACAAGAACCAGATTTAATAATCTTCAAAGCAACAGATAGTTTGAAAAATAAGGCATTTCAAAACAGGCGTAAAAGAAGTAGCATTAACTTGAAAACCTACACAGTGCAAGATAGCGGAGAAAAGCTGAAGTACTTCCAGGTAAATTACTCCAATTTATCAACCGACGAAAAAATCTCAACCGATGTGCTGAAAGTTTTTAATATAAGTAACATCCCGAAACTCACTAGTGACAAAAGCAAGGTTGAGATTCGGAGTCGCAATAAACGCGCAGCGCGTGCAGGGGCTTCTCCAGAAATGCAGAAATTTTATCAAAGAAACGATGGTGCCGATTTAAGCAGTACAATGTTCCGAATATCCGATAACGCTCCTGTTGTTGTCGAATCTTATCAAACCGGAACTCTCGTGCGGGGGAGGGTTCCATTATTGTCGAATGAGCTACCTCGGAAAAATAATTCGGTCTCCGATGAAGGTCGTAAAAAATCTGAATTGCAAATTTACAAAGAAGACTCGTTCGATAAAGACTTGGGGGCTTCAAAAATGGAAACCGGAATCGGTGATCAGTTAAGGAATGACGTTAAGGAGGGAGAATCGAAAGGGGGGCGATACATTTATATCAGATTAAGGAACCTTCACAGTTCATTGAGGGAATCTGGAAACAAGAAGATTCAGCGAATCTCGGAAGAAACAAGTTTCGAATCTTCTGGAGGCAGTGATTTACGCAAGCGTGTTTTACGAATGTACAAGCCAAACGGTTTTGCGACAGTTTCATTAAGGAGTAATAATGAGACCATTAAGCGAGTTGTTAATGATGAGTGGAAGATGCGAAGATCAATAATTGGGAAAGCGGGCATTAAAGGGAACAATGAAGTAGATAACGAGAATTTCACTCCTTTAAGGTACCTTGAAAAAGAAAAAGGACATTTTGAAAATAATAAACGCTATCCCTATCAGAAATTAAGTGGAAATGATGGTGTTTTTGTCCATGATAGTGATTATCAACTAAACGAATCAACTAATTTCAACCAATTTAATTTTGAAGACATGGTAAATAGATCCGCCAATAAAACCAGAATTGAGAATAATGTAACAGAAAATATCAGTGAAAGCATTAAACTAAATGGAACTGCAAAACAAAATACCTTATTGTATTTGATTAGAAATGTCAATGCCGTTGGTATGAATAGACAGAAAAGACAATTAAGAGCAGAAAATAAGGAGAGATTTAAAGCCAATGATATTCATACATTTCATAGACAAAATGGTGTAAATTTAGGACATATATTGGGTTTTCTGATTGATAAACCAATATCCAGAATTCAGATTGGCGCAAAAAAGGGTGAGCAATCAAGACCAGTGCAATCCTCTCTTTTAAGATCAAATGTTTATTTTTTTGAAGGTTCACAAAGTCGTCTTTTAAACTTGTACGATTCAAACACCAATAGTGATAAAAGAGGTAACCATTTACCAACAAATAAAATTCGTGGCTTGTTCAGATTTGCAGGACGTAGGGCTGATCGATTTAATAGATGGAGAATAATAGGAAGGTCAGCAACCCCTAAGAGAAACCTGACATTTTCATCATATTCACGAAATACTGATGAACCTGCTTCGCGTCCGAGCACTAGATTGAGAGAGTGGATAAGGGCAAACATCTATAAAGAAAAAGTATCATTGAGGACTCCCAAAACGATAAGAAATTCTCCTGAAATTCAAGAGGAAGATCCGAGAGTATTATTGCTTCTCATTTTACCCTCTGATGAAAGCAACGTGAGCGAATCTGCTGCTCTAAACGATAGAACAGCTTTTCCGAATACAGAAATCAAAAGCTCACAGATAGAGACAGAAGATTATGATGAAATGTTCATAAAACAAACATCAAATATGACTGTTTCTGAGGACACCGTTTCTAAGCCCCAGCCAAGAAATGTAAAAGGCAGAAATAAGCCAAATATAGGCGAGAAATATGCTCGGTTTACCAATGATAAGAATTCTGACAGGGATAGAGAAAATGAAAGCAGAAGTGGTATCCAAGACTGGTTGAATTCCCAATGGATTTACATAAATTCTATAAACACTACCGATAATTTGTCTTCGACCACAGAAATTCCTAGTTTCTTGACTACAGAAGTAATTCCGAGTTATACAAGTGTTCCAGAACATACAACAGCAAGCGTTTCAAACCGAGCAGCTCAAACAAGGGCTCCAATTCGTACGACAACCACAATACTTTCCACCCGAGCGCCGAACACGCAAAATATGACAGGTAATCCAAATGATACAGATACAACCAAGAAACCAGAAAGTATACAAAATATGCCAACAACCGTCAAGCCATGGTCTAATCCACATTATCCATGGGAAAAACCATGGTATAACCCTTGGGAAGAGACCAAAACACCTTGGGATCATCCTGTAAATCCATGGCAAGTAACACAGAAGCCATGGAATCCTCCTGTTATTACTTGGGAAACAAGGAAGCCTTGGGTTCCTCCAGTTGATCCGTGGGAAACAGCGAAAAAGCCCTGGGTTCCTCCCGTGAATCCATGGCAAGCAACAAGGAAGCCTTGGATTCCTCCAGTTGATCCATGGAGAAAGACTAAAAAACCATGGAATCCTCAAGACAATATTTGGAAAGTAACAGAGAAACCATGGATTCCTCCTGTTGATCCGTGGGAGAAGACTAAAAAATCGTGGAATCCTCCAGACGATATTTGGAAAGTAACAGAAAAGCCATGGATTCCTCCAGTTGATCCCTGGGAAAAGACAAAACGACCCTGGAATCCTCCAGTCGATCCTTGGGAAAAGAAACTTCCCTGGAATCCCCAAAAGATTTGTGGCAGGAGAACAAGAGGCCTCGGAACAAACCAATAAATGTATGGCAAATAACTCAAAAGCCTTGGATTCCTCCAAATACCGCATGGCATGCGACCGAACGACCTTGGATACCTCCGCATGATCCATGGCATCTAGTTGAAAGACCCGGGAATCATCCCTTGGAGAATGCTTCCCAAACCTTGGAATCAAGATAATTCAAGGAAAGTAACAAGACCGTGGAATCCTCCTGATCCATGGAAGTAAACAATAAGCCTTCGAACCCTCCAAATAATCCAAGAAAGCTGATAAAAAACAATAGAGGCCTTTCTAGTGATTCGTGGAAAATGAATATCCCTTGGTGGGATTGTAGTGAATGGCTTCTACCGTACGAAGCATGGCGAATTTAAATTACTTCACACACACACACACACACTTGTTACATGATAAATATCAGGAACAGAAATGAACACATTTGGATGTTATAAACAACAATGCACTCATTAAAATATTTAATGTATGCAAGGTTTTTTAATCCATTTTAGTGATGAACAGAATTAATCTGTAATACAGATCTATTACGATTTGCTAAGGCTTTGTTCAACTTCTCAAATAATGTGTTTTTCCTTTTTTTTTTAAAAAAAAATTTTACAGAAAAATGCGTCAAGGTGAAAAACTATTTATTATTCCTTCAGTTTTAAGGAATAAATTGAATATTCTGAACTTTGTAATTGTATATTGATAAATAAGATGGAATATCTTTTTAAAATTTGCTACGATTATTTGTTGAAAAACACAATGTATGTTTAAATATGACGTAAATATAAAAATATTTGAATGAATTAATAAAAAGTTCATTGAACTTAAACTTTGTAAGAGAGTTTGAAAAATTAGAATTGTGTACTCCTATTAATAATGCTTTGTGTTCAATGCATTTTAAATAATTGTAAAATGCTATCATGTATTATGTGAATTACACGGAGATCAGTGTATACCATTTTTAATTCTTTCTAACTTGTTCGGTTAAAAAGTGATGTAACTTTCAAAGGAAACCTTTATATTAAATATTTTTTACTTTATTTTATGTGGTAACCCTTCATGTTTTAGATTAATGAAGTAATACATATTAAATTGCTTTCATACATGTGTAATCAATATAATACAGTATAAGGTTGCTTGCATATTAACCACATGCCAGCAATTTTCAGTTAGGTAACTTATTCAATTTTGAACCTGTAATCAGCTTTGTGATGATACTTTTCAACCTATAAATCGCCAAAAATTGGTTGAAATTCGCAAGTGGTCGCCAATGACAATAGGGTTAATACACAAATATTATAAAAAATTTTTTAAGTTTCTCTGTCTATCCATATGTCAATTTTACTAACTATTTACATATATTGCACCTTGAAAGGAAAATAATTTTTTTTTTCTTTGAGATAATGATGAATTTAATGAACTTCGATCTCTTTTGGACGTATTTAATTCTTAAACATTCTTTAGCAATATTTAAGAAAATTTTGATCATTACTTTCCTGAAATTACATTTCCTTTCAAGAACATAATGAAATAAATATTAATTTTGTTTTGCTTGTAATATGTCAAGAAATTTATACAATTCTTGATCTAACTTGAATTTAATTTATTTTTTAGAAAAAAGAAAAAAAACATGCGCGAATATTTTATGCATTGTTACTTGTGACTACAAATTCGTTAATTAAAAAGAAAGATGCATAATATAAGTGAAACCTTTTATTTTAACTTTTTTTTTATGTACAAAATGTTTAATTTAGAATTACAACATAAATAGTCCACACAGCACAATAAAAGAAAGATTTTGAATCAACCAATGTCTTGTAAATGTTTTTCTTACCAACACACATAGATGGAAAAAGACGCGTCATCGAAACCATGTTTACACGTCCTGCAATGATCTCCTTATAACATTTGCACATATGGAATATATCTCATTCTACAGCATTATATTCAAGCTCATCCTATAATACAGCGGATTGCTTTTACAAAAGGAAAACGCGTTGACATTTACTGATACTATCAGTTCATTGAGAAATGTCTGTTGATATTTTAGGCAACATGCGGTTATTGTACAGGCAACAATGTGAGGATAATTTGAAGTCGGTTTCAAGAGCACCCATTTTTTTAGATAATTCATTTTCAACAATTTTAATATTTCTTTTTAAATTAATTGATTATCAAGCAGAATAGATAATTCATAGAGTTACTGACTTGAATACACATCAGGTTCCTTGTTCAATTTTGATTGCAATTTTCTTTTTTCGTACCCGTAATAATTAAACGCATTTAAATGTTACAATTTAAAGAGATCAATTTAGACAGTTCAGTTTGTTGGGAAATTATATCTTAAGAATCTAAACTCGTTTTCATTTGAAATCTTAGGATAACGAAATAATTTTTTGTATTGCGCTTATAGCTTACAATAATACATATTTCCCATGGACATCCATTGTACCTGCAAAGTACGTTTTTGAGAAGTCCATCCCACTTTTAGCAAGTATAATGGACATATGTAGAAAGCACGCGGTTTATGAACTATTTCAGTATGATTTTAAATTATTGAAACCATTGTCAAATTACTAACAAACACACACAAAAAAAAATTATAAAAAGAAAAACCGATTGCAGTTCCAATTTGAAATTGAAATAGAAATTTAAGTATTTTAAAACGTTATACAAGTTTGACTAAGATTTTTTTATTGATAAATTCTAATTATCTATAATATTTTTTACTATAGGAAAGAACTGCAGCTAAAAATTATAAACCATATATGTTGTAATATTTTTTCAAAAATCCAAATTATAAGTTAAGTTTCGTTTAAGGTATAAATGATGCAATTACTGTTTCTATAGAAGCACAATTTTCTTTATCTTTCAAACTGTAACACATTTTACTTATTTTACAGGGCCATCTATAAACATTTATTTGAATTAGAATTAAGAGAAGTAGCAAGAACAAAAATGGAAATTACGAAGAACTGAAAAAACTCTTAAAAAACACATATTAAAACGCTCTTCAAATTCAAAGTCATTGTTTTCCCCCCTTCCAATAAGTAGTTTTGGATACACTATTATCGATGATTTTGCAAATCTACACATTTTATAGTTGTAAATATTTGCAAACAAGGAACTATGATACAATCAGTTATATTATACTTCAACAATTTAGCATTTATATCTAAGAATTTCTTTCTCACAGATATAATTTTTCATTTAACTTTCTATAAATGTTTTTTTTATCATCTAAACAATTTATAAATTTCCATATCACTACAAAGCACACCATCTACATATGTATAGTAATTAAGAAACATTCATTTGGATATTATATTTTTTTCTGCTAACATTTCACTACATAATCACATATTATAAGTTGAAATTGCATATTAAACACTTTGAATAGATGATATTACATTTTAGTAAATAATTTCTACTTTATTTGGTCCCTTAATTTGCAGAAGACTGAATCTTGATATTTTGACGTAAATATATCATTTGTACAATCATACAATACCCAATCAGCACGTTCTTTAGAATTATTTCATGACCTTCCCAATTCATGTTTGTTAAAAGAAATAAAAAGAATCGTTTCAATATTTTGGTTATATTTAATAGATCATCTTTTATTTGTACTTTCATAACAGAAAATATCAATTTAGGATGTTCCATTCAATTTAATTCTTTTTTATTTAGTCGAGAAATATATATCAATTATTTAATAACTCAGCTCATGATTTAATAATTTTTCATTTTTCATGACATACACATGAAATTCAAAATGAAAGTCATTTAATTTTCCCATTTACATAATTCACGATAGACTTGAATTATTTTTCTTAAAAATTTTTAAGCAATAAAATGAATAAAACATACCTTAGAATGTTACTAATTGTTTTAATTTTAATGCTTTTTTTCTTGAAAAAAATCATCTAAAAAAAGTAAAAACACAAAAATGTATCAGTCTTAAGGAAAAAAAAATATTTTAGCTAAGCTTTAAAACAAAAAAAAAATTAAAAAGTGACATGAATAAAATTTATACAAAAGCAGGGGGAAAAAATCTTATATTTGAATTAACGAAAAATAATTCTTTTTGAATCAAGTTAAAATCTTGAAAAAAATTTTATGTACAACAATTTATTTGTTTATTAGCTTCAAAAGTGTTACGAATAAATTGCAAATAGATAATCGAAATCGTTATTTTCACAGGATAAAAATGTCATGTGTGTATGTTATAAAACTTTTTCAATTCTATATAATTCCATGAGAAACACACACAATACTTATTAACATTTAACCCACCTGAAATTAAATAAACACATAGATACAACATTATCTCGGTATAATCTAAGAAAAAGTATAAAAGCATACAAAATAGTAAATTATCTTCAACTACAACTGCTGGAAAAGACTAATATTACAAAAAATTAAGCTCGACATCGAATTCGTAGTTTGGAATTTTCATGTTTATGCTCCTTTCAAACAAATTCCCATTAAGTGATATGTAAGGCAACTACAAAAAGATTTGAAGTACACATTTCAGAAGTTCTTTTGATAATAAATCGAACCAGTACTTTTATAAAAAAATAAAAAAAAGAACTTCAATGAAGCAAATTAATATTCTTAATTTATGAATAATAAATTTAGTTTCTACAATTAGCCTCAAAATAATTCGACGATTTTTTCTATAAAGAATATTCAGATAGGAAAATTTCTGGATATTCATTATATTGTTCTGGATATATTCTGTACTATTTTAAACAGGATTACAAATTCATATAAGCGATATGTTTGAAGTTTAATATTACTCTAAATGGTCGATTTAAACGGATGCAATTGTTGAACATTTTACCAACCTTACATTTTTTAATATTAAAGAACAGGTTCATGTGTTACAATTAGTTGATATTTGCTAAATCAATGGGACAAACAATAAATAATCATGCTAAATATAAGTCATTTTTGATATGTTTCAAATTTAAAAAAAATTGTACTTCCAGATATGTTACATACTTGGAAAATCTGTTAATATAAAATATAATTGTTTTATCTAATTTTTATGATATGATTTTGCACAGAAGAAATTATATCTGAAGATTTTAAAAAAATAAAAATTATTTTCAAACTAAAATAGCTTTTTCCCAATTTTTTAAATATATTGAAATTTTTAAAAAACCTCGCATTTTATTGATTCATTCATCGTTTGACTCAGTACAATGAAAAAAAAAACGTAATGAACTTTTTCAATATTTTGGGGGTATAAAGAGAAAAAAAATGTTCACTATAAAGTATAAAGACTAATATTTTCCCCAGAAAGATTTAAAATTTGCCATATTTAGATAATACTTTCTTAATTTGTTACAGATATTTTGCATATGATTTCTTTAACTTGTGAAATTGAATGAATTTGTGAGTTATTCGATGCATTAAAAAAACAATCCTGACAGTTAAAAAAAAAAAGTTAATAATTTAATCAAATCAGAACTATAAAGCAAAAAATAAACGTAAAAAAACACCAAAATTTTTTAAAAAATGTGGCTAATACTTTAATTTTTTTTTTAAAAACTTTTCTTTTTTAAATGAAAAAAAAAGTCTAATCAAAAAAAATTTTTTTTTTGTTCCAAACACGTTTAAAATATATCTCTTAAAACTCTACACACACAAATGTACAACATCATTCACTCGGATCACAAATCAAAAAACAGGACATTAAAAACTTCCTAAAAATTTTTTAAAAACTACTGTTATAAAAATATAAAACAAGCTTCATTTTTACTCAACTCCACTTTGAGTATATACAAAACAGCTTGCAGTCACAGCTTCTATTTCAATTGATTCGTTTCTTTTTCTGTAGAGGGATAAGCAAAAGCAGTCACTGGTTCTTCAGGTTTGACTTCAGGGGGTTTTCGTTTACAAAACACCTGTTTAGTTGACAAGTTATTCTGACAAGGTGGGGAAGATGATGTTGAAGAGCTATAGTCTGTCACACTAGGGGATGTACTAAGCGAACTAGTAGAAGGTAAAACCAAGCCTGTTCATCTGATACTTGTGCATGGTCTAACGTTAGGGTTTCCCCTTTTTTCTTTGGGAAAATTTGGGTTTTCCTGGAACGATCCACCTGAACTGGTTCCAACAGACGAAGTATCACAAGGATCGTTCGCGGAACGATATCTTGCTGAACGACTCGCCATATCCATGCCGTTCACGTCTGAGGAACAATGACGACTGTGGTGAATGCCAGGTATAGCTATATTACTGCTTCCAGTCATTACATTCTTTGGAGGTGGTCTTGGCAATGGCCTTAGCCCGTCAAAATCCTCCCCGAAACCGAGTCTGGGTGCTTGTACTACCACTGCTACTACCCGCCCGGATATGAAAAAATAACATTCATGTAGCCCCCTTATCCGGGGTGCGCTACTGGTGTTTTTCATAATTCTCAACACCTCGATCAAAAAAGGGTGCACAGATTTCCCTTTTTAAGCTCCTAGAAAAAATATTTCAATTACGATTATATATAAATACTGAAAATCTGAACAAAATTTTAAAATCTAAAGGTTTACAGATAAAAGAAACAATGTAGAAAGATTCAAGTCGATTTTCTTCTTAATTTTGAGTTTAAATTACTTCAAACCCCAAATTTTTAAAAAAGTCTCTTCAAAATTTAATTCGAAACGGGTTTTTTTAATTTTTTCTTTTTCTGATTACGGAAAGGAGGTTCTTTGGGATTTTTTTAAATTAAACCCTTTTATAAATTATATACATAAAAACTTTTCTGAAATATTATCCTTTTTTTTGCTAATTCCTTAACATACACAAAAATTTTAATTTAAATGAGATTAACTTAAAATCATGTTTATATTCTTCTTAGTTTTACTTTCATTTAAACATTGCATTTATTTATCTATAAGCACCTTGTATACAGATTATTTTTATCGGATCCTTATTATTTGGTATTAAAATATAATAATTATGAGTTTGTCTCCGACTAGATCCTTTTTAAAAAAATATTTTTCAAAGTTTCGTTAACAAGATGCAGAAGAAAAGGGTTATGGCAAGGAAGATTAAAATTTAATCTAAATGTTTACGAATATTAAGATTTGCTAAATAAAATTTAAAATACCTTGCATTTCCATGACCGTATCACTCTCATCCAAGCACTCTTGACTATACATGTTATCACAGTTGGATACGGTTCGAAGAGAAACTCTTTGTTTTGACCTTTCATGACTATCAAGGCTGTATTTCCTTTGAACCGGCTCTTGAGAATCTTCATTTTCTTCAGGTACACTTTGAGAAGCATCTTTGTTCAAGTCATTCAGCTCCATAATCGTTGCATTAGTTCTGACTGGGCTTGATATACTAACACTAGGCATGGTAGCTCGACATGGTACACTAGATGAACGTTTCATTGATGAAACGGAGCACGATTCCTTTTGAAGAACAAAATCACTGTTATCTGAATTGAGATCTTCATCTGAATTCGTGAACTCTTCGTTGAGTTTTAAGCAGTCTGCCGATCTGTGATGTCCTTCTTATGGCTATTGTTCAAAGTACAAGCATGCCCATTTGGCATTGGAAGAGGTAGGTCTATTTCGTTGGTGCTCATTGATTTTTCTTTCGATCTGAGGCTTAATTTAGAAAATAAAGAATTTTTACGTGTTACTGAGGGTCGAGGGCTGCCTACTGGTGATGCCGGAACCGATTCAACTCCCGAGTCTTTTGACTGATAGCCATTGTTCTTGCCATCCACCGAACTTGAACGTTTCCTCATCAAGACTTTCTTCTTCAGCTCACTCAATGAATTTGATCTCATAGCTCTGAGATGAAGATCTTCACTTATTAACTGATTTTTCCTTGTCATAGAGTCACCAGTTACGTTTTCTGACGTAACAGAGTCCAAAGTTTCTGCTACTGGGTAGGAATAGGGCATGAATGGTCTAAGAGGAAGATTTTCTTGAACCTCTACTTCGGATTCACCATTTTGCACAGAAACTGACAAAATATTTGACGGTTCGGTATTTTCCGTGATTTGTTTGGAAGGGGATGATGATTTCTCATCTTTCATACACAGGGGCTGCATCATTAGATAATCTTCATCTTGCTGGTTATAAGCTGGATTTTTCTGGTAACACATCATCTCATAGGCACTGCCATTCATTTGCCGGTCGGCCGTTTTTTTAGGACTACGGTTCACAGACACCTGCTTGCATTTGCACTTGTCATCCTTGTCCATGCTCTCAGAAAATTTCTTGCTAGCATTCATATGACATCTTGGTGGAAGAGGAGGTTTATTGGGAACAATGGGTTCTTTTTTATCCTCTGTTTCTAAGCGAGACAACACCACATTAGAATTTTCATATAAAGGCAAAGTTTCAGCAAATTCGATGTTGGCGTAGTTAACAGTTGAGTTGTCATCACTCACTTTAACCAATTTCCCTTCACTGTTAGATGGAAATTCTATATTTGCATAGTTAGTTTCGCTAGTATCCGCTTGCTTCGTAGACAAGGAATACGAGACCGTACTAGCTCGCGGTCTTAGAGGATTTCTCATTGTTTGAGTTCTTGTCATATCACAAGGCAAGTCTGCCGATGCTTCGCGCAAAACGTGCTTTAGCTTACCGTTCTTCATCACTACTTCGGCAGTCCTGTGTGGTTCGCTGCAGACGGCCGCGGTGTGATTGAACCACGTTCTGGAGCAACCTGTACCATCCGTGGTTAGAGATTTAGTGCATTGCCAGCCAGTTTCCAGCGTTGATCTCTGGGGTCCCAGACAGGGAACTAAACTGCCTGCCCACAGCATGACCCTCTGACATGCACACATCTGCAAGGGATCACCAGAGGTTGAGTTTAGAGGTCCATGTTTATGACTATGGGAATGCTTGGAAGCCATCTTGAAGAGCTCTATATTTTGAACAATTTTACAGGCGCTCATGCAGGAACAAGAAGGACCATTATTAATGGATTTCATCGCTGAATTCTTCTGAGTCATATCACAGTTGGACATCATGTCCTGAAAGGGAAAATAGTTAAATAAGTAAGTGAATGAAACAAGTTATTTGTATGTGAATAAATGAAGATTTTTCAAGTATTGCAATTACAATTCTAATTAAACTTATTCATGAAAATATATATATTTGACAAATAATAGAAATGAGACTAAAAAAAGATTTTTTAAATGAAGCTTACGCTGCATGTCAAATATAAAATGGAGTATTGATAATATCATAAACCTATAGCCACTGTAGTTAAAAAGAGATACATTATTAAATAGATAAAAGCTTCCCTCATAATGTTCAAAGATTTATACTGAAGTTTCATAAGGTGAAAGTTCAGAAACTGCCTTATAAAGGTTTACCATGAAAGAGTTCTTTCGCACTGATATATTTACATTAACAATTACGAGATCGTTATATTCAGAATTAACAATGAGGCATTTCAACTTTTTTTAATTATAATTAAAAAATATTATGTATTCAACAAAGTGCAAATACACTTAAATTACTATTTACTTTACTTTAAAACACACACACATCAGAATCAGAATAAGATTTAGCAGTTATTCTTTTTACCTTCACCCAAAAAATGTAAATGTATATAAAAAAATTAATTTTGTCAATACAAATGAAAAATTTTTTAAAAATCCTAAATTTTTAGGAACGTCATAATCCTCTGTTGGATCAGGTAGATACATTTTGGCATCCTTACTTCCGCATGAAATATCCTACAAACACAAATTTATTTCAATAACATCCTTCTTTATAAATAAATTGCATGGAACTTAAACTGAATATTATTAAAAATAAGTTAACTAAGTGAAAACATCTGAAAACTCTAATCAATTATACTATATAAAAATTTTCAAGAGAAATTTATCACACACTAGCATCAGGGTTTTCAGAACTTTAATTTCTTCAATAACGCAAAAAAGGCTGGATAAATTTCAAGAATAATACTAATAGCAAATTGTAAGAAATAGCTTGGTTGGACACTACGGACATTCTCTTTGGTTACTAACCTTTGACAGCATTGTAGCCGACCTGGGAACAGCATAATTAGCATACGGATCGCCTTTACCACACGTGCAAGTAAAGTCACAGTCAAACACGCCATTATTAGTCGCCTTCAAAATTTAGCCCACTTTTTTTGTTTTCTTCGGGCGTTGGGGGAAAGGGTTAGCACCCGCCTCTTCCCCATTTATCATTCGGATGTCCACCTCGCTTCTGACAGACATGGACAGCTTGTTCCAACAAGCACATTCTGGATGTCCGACTAGTTTTTCGGGGAAATGGACATGGGAGGAACCCCGCCTTTTATGGGTTTTGGGCAGGGGGCACAAATGCAATTATCGACTGAGGGTTGGTTGGGGGCAGGTTTGGGCGGAAGTTGGCTTTGCGCGAGGGGGCAGATGGTTGCCATTTGCCCATTCAAACCTGTGTATTCTTTGGGCTGAAAAAAATATCTAAATCAAAAATGATTTTGAAAAAAAACATTTTTCAAAAGAAACGTAAAAAAAAAAAAAAAATAAAGATTAATCCTTATACACTGAACACTCAAAACATCATGACAATTCATTCTAAATAAATTCCATCAAATGTATCACCTTTGGCCTGCAGTAGGTAATTCCAATCTATGTACTGCAGCATGGACAAATGCGATAAGTTCTTGGTAGATGGCTGGAGATTAGTTACACCTGCAAAGCTTAAACGGTAGTCAGTGCAGTCGGTGATATTTACACTCGGTGTTTCATTTCAACCCTTCTAAAGCAAAGACCAAATGTTCTCTGGGATTCCATATCCGGCTAGCTAGTGCCAGGACACTGGAATTCATTATTATGCTCCTGAACCACCAACACAACTTCCGAGCTTTGAATGGGGTTATTTTCGCTGGAATCTAGATTTCCTGTTAAGATATTATGCACTAAGTGATCCTACCATGATCAGATAATTTGCAGCTTTCATGGTTTGTTCAACCACAACTAAAGGTCCCACAGATCCACTATAGAACTTCAAAGCATAATATCATCACAACACGCACAAACCAAAAGTATGACCTGCTGTATATGGAGGAGGGAGCAACTATTTGCTGGAAGATGGCGCCCCTTGACAAGACCATCAAAATGATGGATGAGAGAGAAATTGTGACTCACCAAGCACTCTTTTCCCTTATCCATGCCCCGTCTTGCTCCGGGGCCCATTGTAGGGTGTATTTTGCCACGTCTAGCATCGATTATGGTTTGTTGAGCAGGCCAGTCCCTGATGTCCTTTTTCTTTGATGAAATATAAACGTCCAAAACCTCGGGGTCTACAGCTGGTTTCTCCATCATTTATCCAGTTTGCATTAATACAAACAATGGCAGATCGAAAAACAAAATCGGAAGATTCGGACCGGGATAATTTAATTTCAGTTTTGGGCCTTCAACCCCACCCTCGATCAAAAATTAGCTTAGATCAATCTTAAAAGGACTTTATAATTAAATACCATTCTCATTTAATCATGTGCCTTTCACGTCACCCATATGTGTGTTTTTATTGAAAAAAGTAGGATAGTCATAATGGTTTAGCTCGTCTGTGTATATTCAAGTGTTTCTGCGCATCCAGATTCAAACATAGGGAGTTCAACTTATTTGGTTGAAAACAGAATTTCTTAGATAAATTATAGTTATCCCATGAAGCTTGAGATAGTTTTACTATTCTATATATTATGGATATATTTCTTCTTCCTCTTAGAAAAAAAACATACGACTTCAGCACCTAATTTTTCCTTCGAAATTCTAAATATTTATTAATTATTTTTAAAAAGCGCTTTTGATGATTTAAATATACAAAAAAAAAAACCCCAAAAACAGTCTTTTTTTTTAAAAAAAAATTACAAAAAGGAAAATTTTTAAATTTTAAAATTGTTTTGTTAAATCTTTTTAAAAAGTTAATTATTAACGATGTTTACAACGAAAGATATCCATAATAAGTAAATCCTTTGCAAATTCTGTCAAAGTCCTTTCATTGCATTCCAAAGCCTTTGAAAAATTTTATGGATAGCTGTGCACAGATAAGGTTTTACTCCGGAACAACGTATATATAAGCCCAGGAAATTTAAAGATTTTGGTGAGCAAGCTATAATGACAATAATTAAAAAGTTAAAAGTATTGAAAACCCCAAAATATAGTATTTTTGAATTCAAAAAAATGGTTATTGTATGAAAAGGGGGGGATGAAATTTCCCGATTGAATATTGGGGCCAAATAATAAAAGTTTGAAAGCACTGATCTAAGGGATATGTTTTGAAAAATTTACTGTAAGAATATTTAATGTAAATTTTATTATTTAAAAATACTGCATTAAAAAAATTAATGAAAAAGCTGGGGAGGGGGAAAAATTTTTATGAAAACTCTTTCTTATCATATAAATGTCCATGAAAAATTTTTTTTATAAAACCCGATTCACTACTACACTAGTTTAAAATACTGTGACTTGCATGCGAACACAGAGACGCCCGGTCGGAAGGTGGATTCATCAACTGATAGGCAGATTCTTTCTTGGACTGTTGATTGCAAGGCGTAGAACCAACGAGAGAGTCCATTGTCCAGTGAGGACTGAATCCATTCGTGTCTTCGTTGCCAGCGTGATCGGGCGATGAAGCAGGTTTTCCTTGAACTCTGCAAACTGGCACGACTGTAGAACTGTCTACCACACTTTGTGCATTGATTGAAAGGCCTGTAATTTAGCATAGGTTGGCATCAGCATGTACAAGTTTGAACAGAAATGTTATGGTTCAACATTTAGCTCTATTTCTATCTTACCATGTTCCCTGGGTGTCGCAGAGACAAGACAAGGATTGTCCGTGGCCATTGGCCTTCGACATCGTTGCTGCTTGTGATCCATGAAAATCGCTGAGGATAATGGACACAGTATCCACACTGTCCACGTCGCTGGCAGTTGTTGTAGAGCTTTGACCCCATCTGAATAAAAGGGGGTTTTTTTTGGTTAATTTAATTTACACCAGAAAAATATTTCAGGTATAGTAACATACACAAGAAACTAAAGTAAAGTGATTTTGGTATTCATTATAAAATTTAGTATACGTGTTTGAGGGTTTTATTTGTAATTTAATTACAGTAGTTTTAAGATTCAGGGTTTTTTTTATCAAAATTATAAGAATATGTAAGCTACTTTTCACTCAATTTTGCTGAAGTTATGTCTTGAAAACTTTTATTCCCACTCAAGATCAACCCATTTCGTGTTTTAGCGATATTTTGGCATACAACAATACAAGTATTTTTTTTAAAATAAAAATTACAGATTTTCATTTAGAAGCTAACAGTGCAGCGACCTCTTCACCTGTAAGTTGCAATTAACAAAGGACAGGAATCAACGCTAAACGACTGGCCCAAATAGGGATTCCCTTTTGTCCAAGTCGTCTAACGCGTGCATGAAAGGATCTTCACACCTGAAATTCAGCAGTTCAAATCACCCTGTATCCAAACATATCAAAACCCCCATGTGGGTCATCTCTCTCTAGTCACCAAACAGGCTGTTGTCGAAGTGGTGACCTAGGAATTGAACCTCAGATGGCCGTACAGCCTAACCCTAAAAGTTGATTATGCATTTACATGGAGACTAAGGCATTCCCAATAAACCACGACCAGTGATTCCACGGCATTGGCGCATGTGTAAACCTGATCCGCCAACTCAATAAGGACTACCGACAGCGTTTTGAGACACTCAAAACATGCTAGGTATGTGTATCAATTTCAGATTTCGTCCATCAACAGCAAAATGAGTTTCCTCCTCTCAAGATAGAGGGTATGCAGCAACCACTTCAACAAGTAGCAACCAACAAAGGGCAGGAATAATAACGCTTAGCTATTGGCCCGAATAAGAATTCCTTTTTGTCCAGTCGTCTAACGCATGCACGGCATGGTTGCTGACTGATAGATTCGTGGTTCAAGCAAGCGATCGTGCCAAATTCAACAGTACAAGGCGAAATATTTCTTATTATTTGCTTTGCTTTTCCTTAACGGTCCTTTCCCCTTATTTACTCGTACAATTTTTTCTCGATTTTTTCCCTCCCAGTTCATTAAGTATGATATTTATGAAGACAATTAAAAGTATTAATGTTAGTTCAAGTTTTGATTATGGATGATTTTTACTAGCCTGCTAATGATATTTGGTAAAACCGATGCGAACATGAACTAATTTATGTAAAAAAACGAGTATTATAATCTTAATCTAAATTTTTGTAACCATCACAAAGAAAGAAAATCGGATGGAATGACAAGGAAAAGATGCTGGTAGAAAATAGAGAAAGATCCTGGGGAGTGTTTCTCTGGGGCTATTGGAGACGGATTTCATCGGAAAAAAACAGGGCAACATGTTATCTGCTACTTTGTGTTCTAAAGTTTCCTATCTCACCCAAGTGAAGACTTTGAGCCTTGACACATTTAAAGCTTACCAAGTTTCTACGTGGTGACAAGGACTTAAAAATTCTTGAGGCCCTGAATCCAGAGACATTTTACGACTTTTTGTTGTCCTGGGCCCCTATGCAAAAGTAGGCTAAATGTCCAAGACCCACAATCCTATGCACAAACCGTCTCGACCGACTGTCGTATTTCAACTAAATGAGTAATGATGGTTTACGTCACAACGGGTGGACAATGATGTAGTCTTGCCACTGTTGCCGGTTGGCATGAAGTTTGAAATTCCCTGTTTTTCGGAGAATATGCCCAGGAATAACATTCGACCATTAAAATTATTCAAATAATAATCTTATTGAGGATGAGTAGGGATTGAAACGAGGCCCTGGGCCCAGGCCTTAAGACGTTTCTGCTCGATGGGTATTCAGTAGTACCAGTAGCAAATTCTTTTTGGGGTAGAAAAATCCATTCGAATATTCTTCTGCATTTTTATATTTGGGATTATAAGAGATGAAAAAGCTCACCTGGACAAACATGAAGGCCACCTATAGTGTATTCTGCAAGAAGACGCCTTCATAGAAGATGCACTAGAGGAGTACATGAGCTCGTGGTCGCAGGGGTCGGAAGACCTCAGGATCTCGGAGCATGCGTCACACGTACTGCCCTCGGATCCTGAACTCATGAGAGGATGATCGGAGCTCTTGCTCGAATCCAGATGGCAACGTTTGTGAAGAGGCATTCGGGTCGATGATTCCAGCACTTGTCAGAAAAAAAAAATGTTAATTTTCTGTTTTATAAAATTAAATAACGGTTATAATAAAAAAAACTGTAATAATCATAGAAGAATAAAACTATTTTTATTAATTAAAGTTTATTTCAAACTATAGATTTGTATTTGATTATTATTGACACATTGGTTACATTTTTCAAATCAAAATTTCATTCAAGTCAGTTTTTTTTTTCTAAATATGATACCTTAGAAGACTGATTTGCATATCAGTAACAAATATGCATGATAATATGTAATTCGAAATGGCCCCAACTTAACATAATGTGAAGTACTTTGACTGGAGGGTTGAAACGTAAATTTTACATGTACTTATAGAAAACAGTTTGGAAATAATATCCAAGGGGTTACATCTGACATACTGACTCTTGTATTTCAGTTAAATTATTACATAGCTAAGTTTGGAGGCCCTTATTTTTGACTATCAGGAAAATTTTAATAATATTGCAATAGAATATCAGAAGGGTAATCGATATCATAAATAATCACATTGAAATTAAACTTTTACTATGTTTGCACCGATTATTTTCTATTTAGCTGTCTGACCTCTGACGACAGTTTGAAATAACCGATTGCATAAAAAACCTGTAATAGTATAACAATGGGCTATCTGTGAGGTGTACCATCTCTATTTTGGGGTTATTTCTCATCCAGTCAAAATGGAATTTTGAGCTGGAACAACTCAACTCCGCAAGTGAATGTCACTACAAAATAGCTTAGTCAGTGAGATAGAGAATAGTTTTTATATACAATATAACACGCTGTGAGTTCCTGAATTCATTAGCTGTTAGAAAATATTGGAGGATTTCTCTTTGGCCAGTTTCGGAGGTTAAACCTCATTTAAGATAAGTACCCATTATTTCTTCCGTTTAGTTTGTCTTGTCCGTACATTGCGTAATGAAGTCCAACGTTAAAATTAATAAAAGTAAATTGTTGGAAATATCTGTTTGTAATAATTTCGTGTCCGATTTAATGGCATCTCAATCCTTGCTGTGTTTGGATCCACACGAGTATCTGCTTAATGAGTGTGACTTCCACCTCAAACAACACAAGGAGGTACTGCGATAATATGTAGTACAGTAGAACCGAAAATTAGGCTCTCAATAACCCGGAAGTCTGGATAAGACGAAAAATCCCGGACAGTAAGGGAGACAACAGGGTATTACGCATTTTTTAAAATAAAGGATCCAGTTTTGTGAAGTCGCCAACTTAGTTTTCGTTATAAACAGCTTTATGCCTTCATAAAGTACTTTTTGAGGTGTCTGATCAGGCAAACTACTGCATACTATGTATTATTAGTTTTCTTTTTTACGTAGTGCAGCGTTTCTCAAACTGTGGGCCCGCCCCCTTGGGGGGCGTGACCACTCTTCGAGGGGCGCGAGCATATTGAAAAGTCGAAAACAAATGATTATTTAAAAAAAATTATTAATTTACTGAAAGCAAACAAACAAAATACATTCTGACATAAAAAATAAAATACACATTTACACTCATGTATTACACTTATAAATATATCAGTGCTACACAATGTATTTTATAATTAAGTTAACAGTACTAAGTTAAGAACAAGTTTAATAATTACCAGTGACCCCATGGGATTGTCACAAATAAAATTATAAGGAAAAATTAACATTTCTCTTGATAATTTGTAAGGTTTATAATAAATCCTTAATTGCCTTTAAAAGTTAAGATTCGCTACCCAATGCCAACCTTTTCCCACGTAGGCCCACGTATGTGATGTATTGGGGGAGGAGAGGAACAAAGAAGCAAAAATAATCTGAAATAAGTAAATCTTTCGCAAACATTATCAAGGTCCTTTTATTGCATTCCAAGCCTTCGGAATAATTTTATGGATAGCAGTGCACAGAAAAGATCGTCTTTGGACCGACGTATATATACGTCAGGGGAAATTAACGAATTGGCTGAGTGAAACGTTTATATACGCCGGTAGTTCTTAGAGTTAAGGTCGTATCGCAGTTTTAGCATCAAAGTATAGTATTATTGAACTAAATACATTGTTATTGTATGAGGGGGCGATGAAATTATGATTGAATTTTGGGTCACGAGTATTGAAATTTTGGAGAAGCACCGAGGTAGTGAATGCTCTATGCCTTCATAAAGTACTTTTTCCCTTGTTTAAGGTCATTTGAGAACTTCATTTTCCGCTGCATTATCAAGCAAACAATATATACTAGTGCAGCTGCAATATTTTCTGAGGAAAAATCCGCACTTATTTTCTTTTTCAATCCCATTCTCGATAACTCGGCATTTTCATACAAACTTGACACTCTTCGGTCCACATAAGGCCGAGTTTTCGCGACTCTACTGAATTAAAAGTTGTTCTGAATCAACAAATTTTTGTGCTCTCACATTTTCGCATAAAAGAACAACTAAGAATAAACAACAGATTTCAAAACTAACATTTATTTCCAACTTTAAAGTCTGTACCTTTTCAGGAAAAATATTTTTTATATATAAGTATTATATAATGATACCTCTGCAGTTATTAAATCTTTATTTTAACTGATTCTGTTCAATTAAGATTAGATTAAATTAATCAAATTGAAATTTAGAAATGTATATCCCACAGCTTTCTTAAAAAACGGTTGCATTCACACTGACAATTAAAATATGTATTTAAAAACATTAAAGACTACATATTTAAACCACATGTCACAGTAAGTGTTATTGCAAAAGGTATCAATACTGAAATTGCTAATCAAGAAGTATGATTATGACGTACGATAACACAAGGAACAAAGTGGACTGAATTATTGCCATAAATACCACGGTTTTACGTCACGCACAAATATTGTCTGCATCATCTATTAACAGACGAGACAGTTTCACTTAAACGATGTTAAAATACAACATTCCATAGGAAAAAAAAAAATCTTCGATCTTTTCCCCAAATTAAAACGAATGAACCCTCAATTATTGCTGAAAAAACGGGAAAATTGCGTTTTTTAGGCAATCCCATTTATCACATTTTGTGAAGAAATCGTCACCAATTACGTTACTTACGTCATTTTATTGCGCAGGAATATGACGCTATTACTAATAATTTAGTTTTTAAGCTCTTTTTTTTATTCTATTTGATCATAAATTTTTTATGCTTAATAAAAGTGAGATCAATTTTTTTCCTTCACATTTGTTTTAATGAGGGAAGTCATTGGAATGGGAAATAAATACTTGTGACACATTTAAATAAGGCATCAAACCTCACACTTCTTTAGGTAAAGTTATAAAAGGTGAAATAATGCTTTTAAACATAACTTTTGTTAGAATAATTATTAATTGTAAATTCGAAATCGAAGTAAGAATAAAATACTATTTTTAAGTTAAAAAAATCGTCTAAAAAGGGGATTAAAAAATAAGAAAGAAAATTTTCGTTAATCAAAAAATAATTTTGGGCCGTGAATCCGCAAAAATAGAAATAAGAAAGAAAAAAAAGACTCCTGTGTAATAAGAAAAATTCAAATGATTTTTGAATTAGTAACATGATCAAGGGTTAAAGTAAAAAAAAGGGAAATAAAATATCCCAAGGAAAGAAAAAAAATCTATATTTTGAACTTATATAAATTTGAATTTCATGGCTAAGTGATTTAATCTACTGGAAAAACCTATACTTATATCATCTTGCATTAAAAATTCGAAATTTTGGACCATTTTGTATGTACTTACAGTTTTATGGTCAATTTACCTATTACTTTATATTTGCAAAAATATTTTAATTATTTTTCTCATGGGAGAATGGGAGCTAGAATGAAAAAATGTGGTCACGCATGCAGAATGGTGAAAATGTCTGTAGTTCCCCCAAGATTCTATGTTGTGTAGTAATAGAGTTGTATGTTTAAAGATTAATAATAAACGGTAAATACTAGTATTGTTCTCAATCGCCTATATGACGCTTTCATAGCACCCAGGTCATATACTTTGGGGGGATTCAATTCCTTTTCTTTACCTATCTTAAAAACTGGAAATTATGAAAAAAAACCCTCATTTATATAAATCCTACCATTTAAGATAATTATCTTCTTCCCTTACTTTAGCCATTAAAAAGCAGGAATATGTAATAAAAATTCGCACAAACCCTAGTCCACGCAGTTATATTCCTATCATTTCTTCAATATATAAAAAGCACTTTAAGAAAATATATATAAAATAGCGAGCATCCGGCATATAAGTTAGATTTGTGTATTGCGGTTTAACCATTTCGTACAGTTCTTCAAGTCACAGTTACTTGACGGTTATTAGTAATGGACCTCGTAATTTTGAAGCATGGCCAAGTACTATTTATTTATTTATCCAACACCCGTGCTTGGCTTCTTGACCATTTGACGCCGAGCCTCCCAGTACCAACTGACGATATCTTCAGTCGGGTATTCATCGAGTCCAGTGCAATGGAGCAGTGGTCGCCATTCATCCTGTCATGGCCGCAGGGCGGGCAGGCCCAGCCAGTGGAGGTAAACTCCCTGAAGTCATGTCCGGTGGTTAGGCAAAAGCGAGAAAAAGCCTCGGCTCTCTCTAGGTGCCTCGGGATAGGACCCACACTGACCAGGCTCTTGGTGTTTTGGGTCGTGGCAGTACATTTGTCAATGTATTTGGTTATAATGTTCTTTGCTCTTCCGAGGGTCAATGGAGCTTTCGGTTGAGACGACTGTTCTTCCTGCTTGGCATTTTGGTCGGCTCTTTCATTACCGAGAATCCCAACATGACTTGGGACCCACTGTAAGGTCACATTCCAGACACAGGAAATGAGTTCCGCAATTTTAGTACGGCATTGAATTGTGTTTAGGCAGTCACACAGTTGGTGTGCTTCTGCTTAAGGCTGAAATTGCATCTTGGGAGTCGATGAGAAAGCAACTTTTTCAGGAGCTAGGCTAGCAGCGAGTAATTGTGTTGTAGCTTTACAGATAGCCGAGACCTTTTATTATTTTCGCATTTTGGAGCTGCGTGACAGCTATTAGTGATGGATCTAGTAATTTGGAATCATGAGGACGGCATATGATCTGGTACCTCTCAAAATTCGACATCGCGCCGATGATTTTGAGTTTCGCCAGAATTAACGCGCATCATCCCCTTTACACGGCGGGACTTTGTTGTACAGTAGAGTCTCGAAAACTCAGCCTACTGTGGACTGCAAGGAGCTGAGTTTGGTAAAATGAGCTATCAATATCGGGATTAAAAAAATAAGTACGAATATTTCCTCAGAAAATATTGTACTGCACTTGAATATATGAAAAGTACGTACTTAATGAATATATAGAGCATTTACTACATGGAAATTAATAAACTCATAGTATACAGTACCTGATCAGTCATCTCAGAAAAACACTTTATGAAGGTATAAAGCTGTTTATAAGAAAAATTAAGTAGCCGATTTTGCACAAACTGGCTACATTTTAAAAAATGCTTAATGTTTTGTATTCCATACTGCATTTGAGTTTTACAGATTCATCACAAAAGTGACGAAGGAAAAGTAAGCTCATTTCTGATGCCTTTGTTAAAAATACAGAAGGGTGTATCGACAGCCTTTAGTCCCTCACTTTGTGATATTTTAAGAGTTTATGATATTTAGGGTTTGTAATGTTTAAGACCTTGAACAGTTCTACGAATGGGGTTTTTCGACCTACAAGTGTATGACCGAGATATCTGGGATGCCGGGCTATCGAGTTCCCAGTTTTTGGAGCTCTTCTGTTTCAAGATTCAAACCTACAACTCGAGAAATTTGTCTAAGGTCATGACCACTCGGCTACCACGAGTCATTAAATAGTAGAGACTCACGGATTGCTCGTTAGTGAAAGTTACAATTGTAAAATATTAATAAAAACATTATCACAGTAAAATTGGTAAACTGTCAACTTTATTTCTTCATCATGTTCACTCATAAAACGACAAAACAAAATTGCGCGGCTAGATTTTTTGTAAAGCGTTTTGTTGCCCATCCTTCTTATATTACCCACACGTTTCGGTACTTTTTGTACTATATTCCTGGTATTATAAATTTTCCTTTTCCATTTTCTAATTCCCAACTGCCACTACTGAAACAGAACACATCTATATTATATTTCTAAATATTGAAATGCAAACAAAGATGTAATATTTTTTTAAAATTACGAAAGAAAAGCATGAATCTCGGTTCTAATACAACATTTCATGGTGGCGTATCAATGAATTTAATTCGAAGAACTAAATTCAATAAAATAATAATACACAGCAAAAACCCAGGTATTACCCATTCCATCGGAAGTACTTCTTGATCTATTTATCTTGGGGAACATTAAATCAATTATTTTTATTCAAACAGAACGAAAAACTCTCGTACTAATCTCAAAAGACTTTAAAAGAAAACACAGTCTCAAACTGTTCTGGGATTAGTTTCTACCCACAACAATCATCTTACACTAGTCCGTTTATACAAAAGAAAAAAAAAATAGTTCTGAAACCATGTATAAGAATTCATTTTAAACGAATTGAAATCAATACAAAACTAAAAGATAATTATATCGTACATCACACACATTTATTTTCTCAAAAAAAAAAGATAAAGGGGGGGGCGAAAAAGGGGGAAAGGAAAAAAAACAGAAAGGGGAATAATAAAAGGAAATTTTAAAATTTTTTGAAAATGAAAAAACGGGGAAAATTCCCCCATCCCAGGGAAAAAGGGAAATGGAAACTTCCTTTTTAAAAGAGTTTGCTGAAAACCTTAAAAGAAAAATTTTTAAAACCCTGGGGTTTGGGGAAAAAGGGGTTAAAAGGGGGTTTTATATTTTAATTTTTTTTTCTCGATATGTTTTTTTTTTCCGGGTTTTCCCCCTTGGGCCAAGTCCATGGCTTGAGAAGCTCCTGGCATTGGTTGGTGAGTAGAACATGCAATCCTTCTCCTAAAAATAGAAATAAACGGTTAATTCGTGAAAGATAATTCTTTTTAAAAATAAATCTAATTTCATATTTGTCAATAACAATATTTTTTAGAAAAGGGTTTTTGTTCATTATTACCTGTTCTTTGTCTGAAGTGAAAATTTTATTCAAATCAATGCTGTAAAACATAAAGAGGAAATAAAAGGTCTTTCAAAGTTTGCTTGGTTTTATTATAGCGAAAAATCAATATTCAGCCAAATTTCATTACGCCAAACACTTATTAATTTAATCTAAGGTTCAAAATCACACCAAAGGTGACAGATTTCTTGGCGAAGAGACATTAGCTTAAAATAAAATTGGGGAGTTATGTCACGGAACATTATCTTTAACGTTGGTGTCAAGAAATGTTAAAATATATCTTGTTTTGGGGGACTGTTTTTATAAAGTTTTGCGTTCCCTTTAACAAAAGGTCTGTAAACGGCATGTTAAACGTGGGTCCGTGTTTTTATAAAAAAATTTTTTGGGGGGGAACATCTTGTTTTAAAATACTCTTATTTTAAGATGATTTGAGCTTGAAAAGAAGCGTTGACTTTGTAATTATAACCTATATCACTAAAAGCTAAATGGCCGTGGGTAGCCAGTGATTGAGCATCACCCCTTTTGGGAAGGCCGGGGCGATGCCCGATCCCAAATACCCTCCAGTACATAGGGGTATGTTCGTTAAACCGGGGGTCGAAAGTCATTTGGTGGTCGAGCTGAACCCACGGTGAAAAGGGACTGGAGAATATTTCCCTCCCCTCCAGTTCCATTCCTAAATTGTGGAGATCGGTGGTGTCGCTGTCTATCGTAAAGAATTCCAACCTATTTCACAGGCGGGAATTTCATTGAGCTAAATCGTACTGTCACCTGTATGGTGTTCAAGGCCAACTACAGGCGTACATCTAGCCCATTGCCACGATGAATTTCATGAGCCTCGATCTGACACTGTCAGAAGGTGGCATTAGCAACAACAACAACAACTAAAAGCTACATCAGTGATTCACAAAACTCAATATTTGATACCCTATTTTCAATCGTATAATTTTCCTCCCCTCCCCTCTCCGTACAATAATGTACTGAATGCAATAATAATATACTTTGATGCTAAAGACACAATACGGTCTTAATTATAAACCGTACAAAAAATCAATATCAGTTTTTTTATATGTTTTTTCGTGGTGACTCATGTCCATCCTCACGCGTAGTAATTTCGTGTTTTGGTCAGGATGGAATGACTCACTACTCAAATCATTGACTTCCACATTCCCTTATAAACACAACAAGACTTTATTAAACACTCTTTTAAATATACTGTCATCAAACGCTAATACTCTGTAATATAGTAACTCGCAGTAGATCGCATGCCTCCCTCACTCTCGAGTGTCTGTAGGCATTGACCTTTTCTATTTGGGCATCCCGACTGTAAAACAGTCCTCAATCCCATATATGAAAAGCTGCGGTGTTGGGCATTGCGTAAGTAGAGTTTTTGCATTCTGCTGAGTGGCATGACGGTGATTGGTCGAGAAGATGAAATTCGGGAGGCGGGGCTTTGGTTCTTCACCAGGGCGAGTGTCTGTAGGCGTATCACTACATCTTTATATAGCCGCGCTTTCATAGCGCCCTCTTAAGTAATAGATATTTTAAATTATTTTTAAGTAATAGAATAAGTATTATGTTACTTTTTTTTCTAATTTTGAAATTTGAACAGACTGCACTAACACATGCAACGTGTATATTTTACTTTTATTATGAAATTTTTTTCTTGTTCCTTTCAAAATTTTTTTTTCAAGGGTGGCCGCCCCCTACAATTTTGGGAAAACACGTGGCACTTAAAAACTATTGACAAAGAATTTGTAATTTATCACAAATATCAATGGACGAGAATAATAGAAGAATTCCCTAACCTCCACATCACATCATATTAAGAGTCTCAGTATAGAATTTAATATACAGTAGTTATTGAGACAGACATGGTAGGACTTAAATTGATAAGTATCAAAGTTTTGAATGATAATAACAAAAAATGTGCTTTGATCAAATTTGGTTCATTTCAACGTGTTCGGGTACCTCTTGTAATTATAATTTTAAGAAATCACTTAATGGAAGAGTCGAAGAGCCTTAAAAATTCTTTCACCTTTATTTTCTGAACCGCAGTAGCCCCTCCCCTCACTGTTCAGAGGGTTCTCACCTCAGCTTGTCCTCATTGTTTGATGACAAATGACAGTTTTCACCACTGCCCCAAGAGGGGATTATTTATTAACGTCATACTTTTTGCGATTGTCAACAGACTTTATTAATTGAAATTATAACTAAATGACGAAACGACACCTAAGTAGTCACACAAAAGAGTGAGGATTTTAAACTTTGGCAGAGTTAAAAACATCCACACCTCTACAAGGAACTTATGTAACATCACCAGGACTGGAATCGACAACTCGTAGTTCGTGATCATAACTACCATGACCAACAAAAGGTCAGAGGGTGACAGAGTTGCTCAAAGTTCTTTCCCGAGTGATTGAGTGAATATTTAAGTCGCCCTATTCAGCTAATCGAGGGCTATTAGAGACGGACCGCGTAATTTTGATCCATGGTCAAGTGACGAGAATGGTACTTCAGATGGCACCCCCTCTACTAACCTGCACACCACACCAACGGGAGGATGTTTGAGCCTCAACAGATTAAACGTGCATTGGCCTCTACACAGCGGGTCATTAGATCAAACTCATAACACTCTGGCAACGAATTCGCTACCTTGACTACTAGGTTTCAGTTCTTTCCCGAAGAGCAGCTTCTTTTCGAAATTAACAATCGCCTAAAGAGGTTAAATTAGTGTTTCTCAAGCTGTGGGGTGCGCCCTCCTAGGAGGCCGTTATAACCTTACTTGGGGGAGGGAGGGAGCATATCGGAATGTCGAAAATAAAAGATTTAAAAAATTATAAGTTTCTAAAAGGAAGCAAAAAAAAGAAAGAAAAAAGTACATTTTAACATAATAAGAAATTAAATACGCATTTACCCTGATATAATATACTTTTCAATTTATCTGTACTGCACAATGTATTTAATAATAATCTACCCATACCAAGTTTAGAACAAGTTTAATAAATACTAGTGACTCTCCCAAGGACTTGTCAACTACAAAATTTAAAATTTACTTTGATAATATGTGCGGTTTATAATTTGTCCTATTGTAGCTTTAGGGTCAAAGTACGGAATGCATTCGATATATTGTTATTGAATGGAGGGTTTGAGATAAAAATTATGATTGAACATTGGGTCGCAAATATTGAAAGTTTGAGAAGCCCTATTTTAAATAGCAAACGTAGGAAATTTATCTGAAATGTTTTTTTTTTAATTTCATATAAGCCTTAAATATAACCTATTTCGTGTTGTTCAAATTCAACACCGCTTACGATAAGATAAGACAATGTTAAAAATGAATAAAGAATCGCCGTTTAAGATTTCAGGCTGTTCGTAACTCAATTACAGCTCTTTCGAAAAGCATCCTTTCATCACCCCCAAGTAATAAGATAATTGTTTACTAGCCTCCAGTTTATAATTGTTAAGAAGCGAAAGCACACTTAAAGAGATCGTAAATTCTCCGCCTTCTCATATTTATCTCCCATTTGAGGGGGCTTAAATCACGCGATTCATGCTCAACCGCTCGAACGTACGATACGTTCGAGACTAGAGCGGGGGTATTTGGAAGAGGGGAGAAATTTCTCAAAATTGCCATCCAGATTCTTAAAAATTAGTGTTTAGAGACCCCATTTATTCGTTGAACTGTTTAAACGCGTGTAAAGTTCCAAAGAAGCGCAATCTTCGCGTAAAATTAATTGGTAACGAATATTCGTGATAATATCCGGTTTTAAAATTGGAAGCAGTTAACAGTCTCTTGACAATTCGTTTTGTTGTAATAGACCTATGTGTAAACGATTTTCTGTAGGAAGATAAAATATATTTCGTGATTTTTAAAGATGGAAAACAGAGCGAAAAAGGCTTTATTCGTGGGTAACTGAGATGATTTATTTAAAATACTTGAAGTGGACTAAGCAGAGTATTTCAGGTTTCACAATTCATAACTTACCATTCTTTTAATACTTTATTTATTCGCAAAAGAACGAAAGTTTTATAAAACGTTGCACTATAAAGCGGCAAGAGGCCTACTGGTGATGTACCTTGTAATTTTTAAATCTTGGTCAAGTGACAAGGATGAAGACTGATCTGTCATGTTTTCACGGAGATGAATGTTTCGCGTTTTGAATTGTTGAAGAAAAAATTAAAATAGTCACATCAAACAGTTCCGTTAGACTGTTTCAATCATAGAAGGAACACCGTTGTTTTTTTTAACATAAGGCGTTTTCTTAAAAAGTAATTATGAATAGTATAGTCTTCATTAACTTTGAGCTTTCATTAACCTTGACTACCTTATGAGATGATCTATCAATATCCATAGAATACATGACCTTTAGGCTACAATTTCATCAAAATGGAAGACGAAAGGCTGTATGGTACATATCTTTTAGAGCAGTAATTCTCAACCTTTTTTACTTATTTGTTATATACTATGTGAAATAGTCTATGATAATTTTCAATGTTAACTAAAATAACATATACGACGAAAACAAAATGTTTATTGAATAATTAACCAAATTAGTTATAAGAATACATTTAATGTGAAATTTGAGCTTGATGATTTTTGATCATTTTGTTCACATTGGGTCGTAAAAATGATAAAGCCGCTCTCATTTCGTCATTTGCATTTAAAAGTATCGATTTTTTTTTTTTTTATATTTGTTAATGTTGAAAATCCGAACTCACGCTAATAAGATGAAGAACATTGTAACAATATTTTTAAACCTTTGTCTATTATTAGATAACATCAAATTTTAATCCAAAATTAATTAATCGAATCTTCCGAAGGTTTTGAAATTGAATCTCGATCATTACAGAGCGAAATTAGTTTTACCTCTTCATTCAAAGTTAATTCATTTACAGATGTATCCATAGTCACAAATGGATTACGAATCCAATTAAATTTTTAAATATCCATCTATCCCTAAAAGGTATACTACGGATCCCTAAAGGATATCATATCCCTATACTACGGATACCTTAGTTTATTTCTGCAATGCAGCCAAATATTTTAGTTCTAGATTTATTTTTTTCTCAGTATAATAATTTTTAAGCAAAATTGGCGGAACACAAAAGTGACACGGCACAGTTGTTGAGAATCACTGTTTTTAGAGTTTCATAGAGTACATCACTTTATTACAAATATAACACATTAAATAACATCTAAACTTCAATAAGTACCTACAGACAACTATCTACATCTAAGAATGGTTTTACAAAATAGCTTTAAATGGATGCATAATATTGACAATTACTTTAAAAAGCCACTTATGTTTATAGAATGAAGATTGAAAAATCTACAAAATTCTACCTTTTGCCACAGAGTGATCCCCCTCGAAGCAGAATTTTCCTTCTATCACCCCAAACCGTCTGAGCTCTTTGATGGGCCAGGTCCCCAAGAGTCGGGGAGGCACTCCAGACACCAGGCAGAAGGTGTGATCCTGCAGATGAAGCCGACATGGTCCACATGGAAGTTTGCTCTTCGGAGGAACATGGGCTATCTGCACCAGGAATTGTTGCTCTAATGGAAAGAGAATAACATTACTTATTGATACACGAGAGAGATAAGCCCTATATTTATGTAAGTAAGGTATTCGTTTGGCATTTTAGTTATGTGACACAATAATAATAATAAAAAAATTAATTAATTGCTGGTATATTTTGCAAAGTTATATACAGTGAGATACGTTTAACGCGAAAACGCTTAAGACGAAATATCGGTTAACACGAAATAATATAACGGTTCTGACAAGCTACTATGTATTTTCATACATTTTTTACTCTTAGTCCGAAACGAAAATTTGCTAAATACGAAAATATTTCCCTTCAACAGAAAGAAAGTTTTTGTATTATTGGCCTGTCCTATTGTATCACCAGAAGAATTCGTTGCAGAAGATGGTGTGTGTAGAGACTATTATGAGAGAGAGACATTTTGGAGTTTGTTCAACAATAACAAAATATCATTGATGCAGATTCCGACGACGAAAATGAGATGAAAAATGCAGCTCCTGTTCCCTCGTCATCCGAAATGAGGAGCATCATGAAAAGTATGCGCAGTTATTTAGACGCCCATCCCAATGGTGAAATGAATAACGAAATGAATGGTATCGGCCAATGTTTTGTTTTTAAAAAAAAACTTTAAAATTTTGTGGTATTTTACTTGTGATTATTTCTGTTTCATTAAATTCTATTAAATACATGTACATATCTATGAAAATAAAATGTACTCTAATAAACTTTTTTTCTTTGCAATATCCTTCATGAAATTCTTTTAACAAGAAAAAATATTTCAGTCCCCACAGTTTCGTGTTAAGCGATTTTCATTGTACTTAATTTTTAAATGAAAGTAAACATTCTAGTTTAGAATACTTTTGAAATGTAATGAATGGTATTGAAAATTCTCATTTGCAGTTTTGCAATCATTTCATCTCGTATCAAAATATACATGAATGCTCACTTACAGGTGAAAAACGATACAACAGAACAATGCTTTTTTTGAAAAAAATAAAATAAAGTGTCCCCTGTTCTTAAAAGCAGTGACAATTAATTGTAAAATAAACTTACCACATACTTTTTCTTTAAAAAAATCGACATTAAATGAAGACATTAAAAATGTTTTAAGAGTTTTCCATAATACTGGGCCTTACTTACAATGAGATACGAGGGGGTTTCAAAAAGAAAAGGTAACAAGCCCATTCAAGAAATAATGCAGCAAGGCACAGGTATATGTTACTTCTCTGCATATTCACCATACTTATCGAGATATTTGTTCCTTTGGTACCCCAAAACCCAAAAATCAGAAACCAACTTAAATTTTAGAAATCGGCTTAAAAGGTTTTTTGGGGCCCCAAATTTTTTTAAAGTTTGGTTGGTTTTAAACCCTTAAAGCTTTGGGGTTCTAAAAGGGGGGTTGATTTCTTTTTTTCCCAATTGTTTCCTTTTAAAAATTCCCAAAAAAGGGGGGTTTTCAACGGCCCCCTTGTATTTTATTTCCCTTGCTTGGTTTAACCCTTTTTTCTTTTTAAAAAACCGCACACTTTCTCCTTTTTCAAAATTTTTACCAAAACCCACCTGGTTTTCTGACTAACAATTTCTCTCCCACCCCTTTTAAACCAATTTTTTCCGGGGAAATTTTTTTAAAAATTTTTTAGCGAAATTTTTTTTAAAAATACAAAAATTTTTAATTTCTAAATTTTTTCCTTTGGTTAAAAATTGATCAAGTTTCCCAAAAGAAGTTATATCTTGGAATTGGAGTGACTGTGCAATAATTCAGTGTTTGATATGATGAACTTCATCTTTTATTTGTTTAAGTGTAATATATTACTCAGTCTTACTTTGAAAAGGAATGTTTAAATTTTAAAAATATTGAGCAAAAATATAAATACGCTTTTAGAATACGCCTTTGATATATCAACCAAATTAGATAGTTCTTTTAGATTTTCTTAGAAGTGAATAAAATCTTATGGGGTACATTTTTGTTCATATACACAACTACATTTTACCTCGAATTACAATAATAAGAAATTTTACATCTTTTAAGATAATCTTATCAACCTTAATAAACCAGTTAACTTTGTGCTTATTTAAGTAATACACAATTCACACAACTCACTTGCTACTGTGCTTCAAATACACAAACTTCCTAAAATATTTTAACATCATCACACAAGTTTCTAACAACATTCCACCCGAAAATAAGTGTATTGTATCAGTCAAACACAAGCAACATTTGGACTGAAAATTCTAAAAGCGTTTCAAACCGAAGGTTGATTATGGCAAAGCCTTTTTACAGAATGTCACGGCCACGGATCCTCTAACTACTCAGAAATCAGATTTATTATTCTTTAACGCTAATTATAGCCATTAGTGGGGATTCTTCGTCGTCATTAAAGAGAGGGGGGAGGGTGCTCTGAAATATTCATGTGTAATTGGGACGGATTCGGGATTCGTGGTTTGCCACCCGGGGAAAAGTTGAAAAAGCACCCGGGGAACTCCTGGCCCGGCCAATTTAAAGAAAAATTAAAATTGCATGTTTGGGTCAAAGCCGCCATTATGGTATCGCGTTAAAAGATTTTTTTAGTTGGAGGAATACAAAAAAATAATGGTATTATGGACTTTTTTTTATTATTATTATTCACAATTAGATTGCAAACCTATACATTAAATTTTAGATAAAAAAAAATCATCAAAATGATTTTTTCATGCTTTTTGCAGTTATGATTCGAAAGCTCAATAAAGCAATTTTAATCATTGGATCCATTTTAAAGGAATTTAGAAAGAATTGGCATTATTTAGAAAAGTAGATGGTCTGTGCCTTTCTATCTTCTCATGTTTGCGTAGTATAGATTCTTGGAAAGTTTGTATCCTAATTATAATATAATTTTCCCTTCGAATTAGTTTTTGATCTTAAAATTTTACACGAAAATAATCTGAAGAGTAGCATCAAATTTCATAGCCCGAGGCTTATTGCATGGATGATCCCAGTAAAATATAATAGAATTTCATTGGAATTAGTGAACAAAATAGCAGATAGCAACATTTTATATCGAACTGTTTAAGTGTGTGTATATATATATAATTTGATTAGATGGTTATACAAATTCACGAGGTATTAATCAACAACTTACTAGAAACTTATACAAGAACATCTTTTTTTTTTTTTGAAGAACTGGAAAATTTTCCGAGTAATCTTTAAGGGATTGTATCACACAGATGAATGATTTCAAAAAAGATTATGCATTGTACAGAGTCTCTTATAGACTAGTGTCACAAAAGATAATTCTATTAATTGCATAGAAGATTCTTCTAACAAAAACATTTGTGGTGATTGGTGACTTATTAAGATTTCTTGAGGCCCTGGACCCTTATTCACAGAAGTAGGTTTCACCTACGACTCTTTTAAATATACAGTAAAAGAAATTCATAAGTTTGAAATTAAGGAATTAAATAATTGATTTATTATGTTTTTCGGCCCATTAAATTTTTGTGAACAGTTGATTAAAATTATTTAAAAATAAATTTTTTTTCCCTTTCAGGGCATGTTAATTTTTGAAGGGAGGCAACCGCTTTTTTCCCTTTTTTCAAAAAAAGGGCGGGTTTTTCTATGTCGGGGGGGGGTGGTAAAGGGGAAATTTTTACACCCCCCAAAATTTCACTTGGGCTTGGTGGATTGTGGGGTCTTGGCCCTTGGGTTTCCCCACGGCAATCGGTTGTCGGGGGATGTCTAAAAACCCCAATATTTTAGGGGGGCACGTGTTGTGAACTTTTAAAGCTATCTTTATAAAGGGAAACCAATTTTTCGCGGGGGGGAAAAATTTACAGCATTAAATTTTCCCCAAAAATGGGATAAACGGAAAAACCCCCTTTACAAATAAATATATGCGACGCAAAAAAATTTTTTTGCTTTGGTTTGTTGGAAAAAAACTCAAATTCCCACTTTATCGGAGAAATGTCCCTTTGGGGAAAAAAAAATGGGTCCCTTTTTGGGCCCCAAATTGATATGCCTTAAAAAACCCCCTTTTTGGGAAATTGGTTAAAATTTTTGGCCCCCAAAACCAAAAAGGTAAAATTCTTAAAAAAACTTAAATTATTGAATTTTTAAAAACAGTCATTTCAATTTTTTTTTTTAAAAAAAAAATTTTGGGGTCTTTTTTTCTAATATCGATAAAATTGAAAAACTGTCCACCCATTTGAAATTGGAGGGGACTTATGTTTAAAGGGAAATGCAATTTGGCCATTAAAATGTAGTGCTAACAGAAAATTAATATAAGTTGAATATAAATAATGCGCATTCCTTTTTTAAAATTTTTGGGTTTTTGGCATCGGGGGGGCCCGGGTTTTCATTTATAAACAGAACTATCAATACATGATATTTCCCCGTAATTTTAAATTTCTTAAAACAATGAATACAAATTTATTTTTTATCGAAAATGGGTTTTTAAAAGAAATTAAGCATAAATTAAAAAAAAAAACCATTTTATTTTTTTTAAAATTGGAACAAGTTCCCCCAAACCAAAAACAAACAACTTTGTATTTAGGATCTAAATTTTAACCCAAACCCTTTTGGAAAAAATTTAAATTTAAAAATAAAGGAAGAGAAGCTTACCTTCGACAAGGTTAGCCCTAATCTTGACCTGCCATTGGATAAGCAGCTCCCGATTGTCGAAGGCCAGCACCACGACCAGCTCGGAGCAGATGATAGCCAGTGTGTTGCTCTCCTTGTCCAGGGTAAAGCCTGTCTCCAGACCCAAAAAGTCCTCCAAAGAGAGGGAGGCCTTAGTGGGACCATTCTTGCAGCGTTCTTTACTGTCACGGTACAATTGAATATGTAGGCAGTCTGTAAAGAAAAAAAAGAAATATTTCAAAAAGACGTTTCAGATTACTAATGGAAAGAAAACTGAATGATTCCACATTACATTTAAAGGTTCAATTACCTTAATACCAGTTTCAATAATGTCACAGGAGAAATGTGATATATTTTACTTACATTAATACCTGAAATCTAGGTTATTCGCCAAAGTCCAGTACAAATTAAATGGAAAAGCTAACAAGACAATATAGAAGAGCAATATAGGTAAGCCTGGAATTCAAGCATCAGTGACTTATTGGCTTTTCAGTGTTAGTTCGCTAATTGATTGTTTGATTGCTTGCTTGCTTAATTGTTTGTTTATTAACCTGGGAGAAGCGCCTCGGGGCACAAAGTTACCCCAGAGACTCACGAAATCTTTAATTCTGAGAAAACTGTTTGTTTCCAATGACCTTATTAGTATCCTCCTATAGGACAATCTTCATGGGAACTAAAATGTGTTTGTCACATATCTCCCACTTTTTTTGGGAGTGACAAACGTATTTCACAATCTTAAAGTATTTGGGGTGATTGAATTCCCTGGGAGACCCCTTATGTTCCAAAATATTTTCTATAAATAGGCTACATTTGTCCCTGTGAAGGTCTAAGTGTTTTGATTGCTGTGTTGTACGACTCATTATTGTATATAAACGCTAATGTGAACAGAATATATATATATATATATATATATATATATATATATATATATAAGAAATGAGCATCTGCAATCTCTATTGCAGGAAATTGAAACTTCGGAAAAAGCAAAGCCGAAAAGATCAGGCAAAGGAAAACCCGATGAAATAATGAATATTAATCATGATAGCGAAAGTAAACTTGAAAAAAGCGAGGAACATGAAACGCTTGATTCAAAAGGGAGGTTTTCAAATGCTGCCAAAGAATTCGAAGAAAAAAAAATAGATATGAAGACATAAGTGTACCCGGAAGACACATTGCGCCCCATAAAAAAAAAACAAGCAAGGAAAAGTTCAACATGCTATTTGTCGGTCATCTAACGACAATAAAACTTCAATAACTTGAACGAAATATGACAGTTTTGCCTGCAGAAATCATCCCTGTAGTGTTAGCGAAAAGTGTCAGTGATTGTGTGCTTAATAAAGTCACTTACATTTGAAACATTTTAGTTTAGTTGGATTGAATTTCACAATTTATCAAAGAAAAATCCTTAAAAGTATACTTTCTCTTAGTTAAAATGTTCCCTGGAATTACCATTTTTATCATGTACAATAATAATTATAAAATAAAGGATTGGGGTTAGTAGTCACCCCACGTGGCTACTAACGTTAATATTGAGTACGCGACCTCCCGGGTTAACACCACACTACGAAGCTGAGCAAGCGCTTTAGGAGATGGTCATTGTTGTATTGAACTTGAGTCAGGTGATGAGAGAACGACGTAAAAGTTGACATTACATTTTGGGGGGCTTTAAACCTCGGAAGGTTAAACGTGCGTAAATTTATTGGTACAAGGATTCGCATTCAGAATCCTACAGAAATAACGTCCACCTGGAGCTTTCAGCCATAATTTTTTTTACTTGCCTAATGCGGTCCAAACATGAACACCTTAATAAAACTGAACAGTTGAGTTTAGATGACGGGTCTTATAATTTTAAGCCAGGCTACAACTTGTAAAAATACAATATATAAAAATAGGTTACTTTCATTAAATGTCAATTCTTCTGTGTGAAGGTCAGATATGTTTCCTTCTCCAACAGAAGAATTCCCGTTTGATTGGAATTTATTCTTTGAATAAATCATTCATTCGGTTAAGAAGTGAGATTTTTGTGAAAATTTCCGCATTCTTCAAGATGGCACACTTTTGTATCGCATTCTTTCGACAATTTGTGGGATGTTTGAAAAAAAGGAAATTGAGAGATAGTTCATTATTCCCTACCATAGACATTCTTATAGGTCAGGAATGGCAAACCAATAACACGCGACACAATATTTTGGGCACATCACGTATCAAAATGGTTTGCATTTTAGTCCAAAATAACAAATTTCTCTATGAAGTATTACGAATAAATGTGAATGATGAGTCGCGGTTTTACAGACATATGCCAATATTTCAAGAAATTGAACGTAAAGCCCCAAAACACAAATAAAAATTATCTTCAAGAGAGATCTCAACGCTTTTGACGATAAATTGCATGTTTTCAGAAACGATATTATTACAAGAAACAAGTACTTCCCAAACTTGAAAAAAACAGACGAAGAAAGAGTTATGCAGGAAAGAGCCAGACCAGAAGAAGCAAAATGTATTATTTTAATATTTTCTTTAGAAAAAATGGCATGTTGATCCAAAAAAGTTCGCTATCCCTGTTATAGGCCTTCTTAACATTTTCTCTCTCTCATCGCGGGTGACGAAATAACTCGTCTTCCACGATCCACAAATTAATTCTTATAGTGGGAATTGTTATTGATTGCAATTGATTATTATTTTTCAATGTGTAAAATAAACAAGTTTTAAAGGAATTTGTGCTTGGTGTCAATTTCAGTGCTGTGGAAAGTAACGCAGAGGATGGGATAAAGGTTGCGGAACTGCCGCGATGAAAGTGTTGAGTGTAACGTCTTTAAAGTAAAAAGTATTTTTTTATTGCATAGTTGAATATTTCTGTATAAACTAATACGTTGCACTTTATGTCTAGTTTAGAATGAAAAAAAAATCACGTTGCCAGAAAAAAGAATCGAAAAATTGGTTGAAAGTTTATTTTAAATTTTAAAACACAGAATTTAAGTAATGAGTTACCTTAAAAATGCTAAGAATTTTTTTTGAAATGCGTGGTTTCAATTAGTTATTTTGGAAAAAAAGTTACAAATAAGTTTTTTTTAATTTTTTTAGAAATTAAACAAGCTTAAATAAGTAAAGTTAGGAACAAAATAACAAACATTTTTATATTAAAAAAAAAAAAACAGAAATAAAGCTGCTATAAAATAGTCTCACACCCTTTACTATCAGTAAAAAATTCAGTTTCATCCGCAACGAACTTAATCACAAAACAGGGTTAAGGATTTTACAGAGGGATTTTCACAAACTTCGTCCTCCACCACCTCCTTGAAGCCCCAAAACAAGCAGCTCTGATGTTCCATTATATCTGTCTCTGTTGGTTGCCAACATGAACTGCTAGATCAGTTATGTAATAGTGTGTGTGTGTGTATTTTTTTGGAGTACAACTAAAAAAAGTAAAGATAAAACTAGAATTTTTTTTTCTAGAAAATAAAACCGAGCCCTATGCGATAAAGGTAAGGTCAAAATATATTGCTATATATATTTATAAAAAAAGTCATTATCTTTCTAAATTATGCGGATAATAAGTGTATTTTAATTTCATTTAGTACTCGCAATTGTAAACATTTTTATGGTTTTAATTATTTCTCTTGCAATACGCCTCTATTTCTACTTTATTTTCTTTTACAAAAGCTATTATAATAATTCTAAAAATAATGCGTTTTTTTTCGATATATAATTTGAAAATATATTACAAAGAAAATAACAGATATAACTCCTTTAATGATCATTTAAAAGCCCCCAAATAAATAAATATTGACAAAAAAAATCAATATTTAAAGTGGTCAAAAACATTTAATTTTAATATAATTTTTTAATTTTTCCTTTTATAAAAAAAATCTATGTTTTACTTAAAACTTATTAATTTTGATATTTGAATATTTGTTCTTACTCTTTAACATTAAAATTTTAAAACCTTTGTTAACATACTACAGGGTTAGAATTCTAAATTATTTTTTTCTTTCCTCTCCTTCGACGTGGAAGATTTGAGTTAAAATTTTCACATATCTTGGTAGTTAGTTGATGAATTCAGAGCCAATAGTTTTCATGGGGCTTTTAGTAGAGCATTTTATCTCGTATACATTTGTTCCGTCAAAACTCTTGTAGTTTTTGCCTCTCATAAGGGAAAAAAAAGGCTTTTCTTTATTTGAGCAGTATTCCCGATTCCACATTTTCCAAATACAAAGTTAAGGTGGGGAGCAACTTTTCAATTCGTAATCCTTAACATGAAAATAACCGACAGCCACAGAAACCCAATTTTCTTAGAGGAAACTCTTCCAACAAAATAGTTTCCAGAAGAATATTACACGGTCGAAATAAAACAACTTTTCCGAAACTAATATTTGAGTTGCAAAACAATACAGAGAGAGGCAAGTGTACAGTAAAGCCAGTGTCGTTGCTGTCCGTCGTAAATAATTAACATCGTAACCAATCCATGGTTTTACAGGGGCGCACAGGGACTGGTGCGAGGGCGTAGGTGCGAGTAACAATTTTATTTCCCGTGTCTGAAGCGGACTCTCAGACGTGATTAATCACTCTCCGCTCAAAGAGCCTTCTCGGTTTGGGATGCTGCAACTATAACCGCATCACAGACCCGGGTCTCTCTTGCTCCTCTGGAGGGACCGTCGACACATTGTGCATCTTTAATTTTCGTTCTAATATAACACAAATTGATTGACAAGTCATTAACGTTGCCCTTGGATGCAAAATGACAGCTATCTGCTACAAACCTTAAGAGCGACTTCCTCCGAAGTCGCTCCCTCACCGTCCTACCTGCCTAAGGGTGTGGAGAGGAAACAAAGCATGACCAGAAACATCCATAATAACTATTAATTATTATTATTATTCAAGCACACTAATCAACCACAAAGTTAAACCCCAAGAGGAATATCCCTAGGAGTGATATAAAGAAAGCAATAACCCTAAGTGAATAAGTGCAAGTAAACAGTTCAACTTAACCTAATCAATCTTAGACTATAAATTCCCAATCCACTAAATTATATAGTGGCTAACTCCGTTCTTGTTGTGTAAATCAATTAAATCTCACCTTCGTTAGGCTGAAAACAGATTCTCCGCTCCTCTTCTCCTTTACAATTATCAAACTCAGACTTTATATACTCTAACTAATCTGCATATCAGGATTTCTTCTTGAGGGGGATAGTTGTGAATTAAACGCGAATGCTAGCCCAAAGATTCCCTATGAGGATTAGTGAGAAGGTCGCGTAAAGACCGGTCACAACCATGTGATTCCGAGTACCGAGTACAACACAAAAGCTGGTACCCCCTCCCCCATAGACTTCCACATCATGGTGCCGTATGGCCTTCGAGCCTCGAAACATTTCACGTGCATGAACCCTTCTACACGATGCAAGTATTAATTAATTTCTCCCTATAACGCTACACAAGAGCAACTGGTGACGGACCTCGCCGGCTGTAGGTGGGACTTCAATGACACTAGGGTTCGAACTCGTGACTCGCCGGCCCCGACTCCGTGATCATGACAACAAGGTTACAGCGTCCACTCCTTCTACACGAAAGTCTGGAGCCTACATTTGATAAAAAAGAATGCCAAGCTCAAGACCATGATCGCTTGGCTAGAGTGACCACGCATCCTTACGTACTCTTAAGTGTCGATTAAAAGTAACGCGATTCGCTCCACAATGCCACCATTTTTCAGATAGGCGTGCATATGAGGTGTACTGGAGGGAAAATGGGAGAAATTTGCAAATTTTTCAGTGGAAATAAGTAAATCCTTCGCAAACACTGTCAAGGTCATAGTATTGCATTCCGAAGCTGTCGGAATAGTTTTCCTGACAGCAGTGCAAAGAAAAGTATCGTACTTCGGAAAGACGGACATATACGTTCAGGGTACTTAACGCACCGATTGATCAAGACGGATATATACGCCAATGGCAGTTGAGGAGTTAATAGGAAAGAATATTTCACTTATATGCCTTACTATTCTATAATAACCAAGAATGCGTAGGAGTTTTGACAAATACGAAAATTTTTGATTACATTGAGATTTTAATGGATAATTTCAAGCAGTATTTCCACTTCATGACACGCAATTCAGGGTAAACATTTGAATTAATATTCTAGAACTTTTAAAAGTTAATTGGAAGGTAAAAAGTATGTTGTAATCACAAAATACTTTAAAATTATTGAGGCACATATATTTAACACAAAATGAACAAACATTTCCCAAAAATTCAACTTAAATTTGACCATAAAGCTTAAAAAACTCACAAAAACTACCCTATTTTAACAAATTTTTTCGCTTTTAAGAATCTAAGAACATTCCCCCGTAGGGAAAATAACATAAAAATACCCCCAAAGTATCTAACGTGGACATTCCACACAACGATATTCTAGTCTGTAGTCTTTTTTACGCTAAGTACCTGTTAGGGGCAAAAGCCAGATAAGGTTCCTCACCACCCCTCACTTTCGGAATCGTTTGCCCTTTCCGTACACGATTACGATGATGACTTCGAGCTGTAATCGGAAAAAAAGGGAAGAAGGGGATCGCCATACTTAAACCCATTTCGTAAAAAAAACGGAAGAAAGTTGGGTAAATAGCTTTCTAGTTGATGGATGGACTTCAGGATTTTGTTACAAAAGACTTGAAACAAATCTTAAAACTAGATGGATCAAGTCGAGCAATAGAAAGAGCTTAGTGTCCAAATGTAACACCCGAAATTTTGACGCAGATAAACTTTCCATAAAAACATTTCTTGAAACTACTTGTTTAATTTCAGAAAATCGATATGCTGCTATCTAATCTAACAATTTTACTAATTAATCCTGGTTTAAGACTGTCTTCGCATAATGTTAAAGAATACAACCCGATTCAAAACTCATTTTTCTCGTCGAAAGATAATTTAACAATAATATATTTCAAAATCCCAAACTAGCATATAGGTTAACAGAACACTTTGCATCGCTGCCATTTCAATCCGTGTCAATCGACTTTTTTTGGTATAGAATTGAGTTTCATATTTCATCTTCTATATTAGAGGTCGACAAACTTTCAGTTTTGTGTGTTCAGTTCAACTTTAGTATCGTTTCCAAAACGATTCAGTGACACAGTAGAACATATCTGAAACAATTTGATTCCACGATAATGCATGCAGAGTTAGAGGATAGAGGTCAATAACAGATTTATAGTTTTATCATATATTAATTTTGCATCATTTAAAGATATTTCTTAACACAAAAATAAACAGCATAAAATATAACTATTTCTTTAAAAAATTTTTTAAAAACTAAAAACTGTACAGATATTATGTATTTTTAAACATTTATTAAAATAAGAAATGGATAACATAAAATGTAAGTATTTTCCTTCATTATATTTAAATAAATAGACAAATACAAATTTTAATACCAATTTTGTGCTTGTACCGCTTTACTTTCATATCGTAAAATCAGGTGTATAATATGTGTTTCAATTTGACACGATTCTGAGCATTCAGTTGTTAAACAGTTTCTTTGTGTACTCGAAATATCTTTCATAAGAGAAAATATTTTTTTTACTTACAAGGAGAGGGCACAACTAAGGCAATTCATTTGGGATCGAGACTTGGTGTAATAGTAGTACTCCTTTAGGGTGTTCACCCTTCAATGAAATTCCGCCGAATGGCCAGTCAATTCGGAGAAATTAGGCTTCGAAATTCATGCTTAGCTTTTATACAATTAAATTTTAATTTCATCCAACGATTCTGTAGCTTGGTTGGCAAATCCTCTGCTTGCCAAACATGTATTAGTGTTTTAAAATTTTTAATCAACTTATCCATAATTCTCCAATAGTATTTTTAGCTATAGAATAAAAAGTGCGTAATCTTTAATTAGGAATATTTTTGTGTGGTTGCTAACTATAGAATTTCCAAGAGGTAAGTTCAAAGAATTTGCATATTTTTGACCCCAATATAACGAATAACCCCAAATTAACGAATAAAATGTTCTGTTCAGATGAATTCATTAAATCGGGGCCCTACTGTATTTAAATATTAATGTTGTAACCCCGTGTAAATAGCATTCATTCAATCATGGTATCCATTCAATTGACGCGACCCAGAGCAAATTGTTATCTTTTAATTAAAGAATCGTCCTTCTTAAAAACAAAAACTCTCATTAATTAATTTTACATCATTATTGTTTACATGAATATCTTATCAATTCTTATGAAACTATTCAGATAATTTAATTTTCCCGATAAACTAGGGTTCTCAAAGAAAGAAAACGCACATACTGGTTAATAATTAAAAAACGAACACGCAATAATCTAAAAAAGTAATCAACGCTTCCCCTTCCAAGGCATCTGGAATTACTTTATTGAAAATTAAGCAAAAGAAAGAAAAAAAAAAACCCCAGCAGAAATTTAAAAATCTTCGCAAAATATCGGATACTTCTTAAGGATCGCTTCGTTTATTTTACGAAGAAATAAAATTAGTAAAGGCATTTAAAGTTCTACCATTACACTTTCCCAGCAGCACAGCACTGCAAAATCCAATAATCGCGTGTGAAGGGAAAAACAAACAAACACGTCTTGTAATAAATGGCAGTGGAAGTTATAGTTATTCAATAAACTGCCCACCTTAAGTTTCTCAATGGGAATCAGTTAAAGATAATGAGTGTTCTTATTGGGTCGGAGGAATGAAAAAAAAATTATATCATTAACTTAATAACGCTCCACTTTCACTTGTTAACAGTGCATGATCAGTGTCGGGGATCGTGGAGAGTTCTACACAACTATTTTTAGAAGAAAAAAGTAATAATAAAATAAAGTAAGATGTTATAAACGGATTATGGTTCCAAGTATCGATTGTTTCGTTTTCTTCCTGTAACAAAGGGGTCGTTGTAAAATTGAAAATTTGCATTGTTAATGAGTAAAAACCATCAAGGCTTAACATTTAAATGCTATGGCGACAAATAATGCGTGTTTTAAAACTGGGAATGTGTACAAATAACAATAAATTATCTATTATAATAATCCTACAAGCAAGTGGGGTGCATTAAATGCGAGTTCTAGTCAGGACTTCGAACCGGAACTGAACCGAAAACAAGAAAAAACCGTTATTTTGGTCGGGGCGATAATCAGAACTGAACCGAAAAAGATGTCGGTTTATTTCTGTTCAATATATTTTCAGTCATTTTGTTACTGTAATCAACTTATCGATATTTTCTAATTCAACATCAACCATATAATTATAACTTTATTACATGAACATGCTTTTTGATTTCCTGTTTTGATGTTTAATAGCACTTTTTTTTATTTCACTTTCGTTCGAAACTACTTGTAGAAGACATATGTAGTTCAGTTGAATGAACTAGAAGTACAGATGATTTATAAGGTAAAAATAAACATAAAATAAAATTATTCATTCGGAACTGAACCGAAAACCGTTATTTTTGTCGGAACGAAAACTGGAACTGAACCAATATTTTTCTTAGTTAAATCGAAATGAAAACTGGATTGAAAAAAAAATTACGGTTCAAAGCCCTGGTTCTAGTTAGATAAAACAAGTATGAGCAATCTTAATCTCGACTAAAAATTATTAGTCACCTACTATTATTTAGTTTAAAGAAATAAGATAATTTCTCCTTACAAATTACAACCTGAGCATACACAAGGGTGGGGAGATTCAAACCCCAACAAAGCAATACAAATTCTTATTAATTTTTACCTTAGAGATTACGCCACGGAGCTTTCTCAAAACGTATTTTAGAATGGAACCGCCCCCTCCCATAAGAGAGGACTGTGTACGCCACTGATTAAAACAGATTGAAATGTTTGAACTCAAACATTTTGAAACTTTGAAAATAACTTTCAAATATATCCTACTCGTAAATGAAAGACTAGTTTTAAAATTAGAGAACCCCAAAAGGGCGACCACAAATTTGTTTCTTAAGAAAAATGTGATATATCTCTGATTTTCAAAAGTACATACTGTTACGTATATTAGTAACCATAAAAGAAAGTCCCAAACAAAACAATTATTTTCTTAAAAATAATTTGTAGATGGTAGCTAAAGGAAATAGAAGTAGTATACCATGCGTATTATTTTCTCTCTTTCGAAAATTAGTCCCAATTATCTAATTTTTTTAAAAGCTAAAAATGACGTAAGCTCACAAATTCAAAAGAAATAATAATAATAAAAAATACATTTCAACTCCGAAATATTTCACCATTTTTTAAGTTTATTTTTTAAAGGAAATGTACAAGTTACTGGAACTTCGAAACCACCAAACATTAAAAATTTAACCAAACAAAAGACATGACTTGATATAAAAGTCTACCTTCACTTTAAAGAACAAAATTTTATAGTTAAAGAAAATTGTCGAAATCAATTGGATTGTTGGTTTTATTGATAGCTCCTATAACGTTTTCTCACCTAGCAGGTGCAATATCGGCTTTCCTATACAGATAATGTAACGCCGATCGTGCACCCCTAAAAAATGTTGCTGGGTCCTTTCATCTGACATCACACCGACAACCACCTAACCGTGAGAAAACCAACGGCTGGATTCCACACCTGCTAGCCGAAACTTCGAGTGAAATTGAGATGTAAGAAAGGACTGACTGCCCCACCCCTAGACGGTAAAGAGGGCAGTCCACTTGAGTGAGTGAGAGAGTGAATATTAACGTCACACTGTTCAGCTACACAGAGCTTTTGGCGACGGACCACGTAATTTTGAACAATGGTCAAGTGACGTGGACGACCCCTGAACTGGCACCTCCTCTCCTAACTACCACACCAACGGGAGGACGTTTCAGCTCTCGACAGATTTAGCGTGCATCGCTGTCCTACACGGCGGGTCTTTAATGGTACTGGGCTTGAACTCAACGATCAGCCCCCAAGACCAGCGACGATCCGATACCTATACCAGTCCGCTTGAAACACTAGCAAAGAGAAATTGTGTTTTCCCTCCTCCATCACCAGTTGAATATTCTGTTATATTAAAATACTCAAAAGTTTGAATAACTTGTATCTGAATGTAAATAGTGTAATTAATAGCTATATACGTAATAAATCAATTTAATTTTCTTAAGTCTCCCGCTACCCATCAATTTTCTCAAATCGTCACACCCTTCATGGACTTGGTCTCTTATCAAGCACAAAATCAAAAACACAAAACAATCTTTTCTTGCTTTCCAGGAGGCTGTACGTTAAATATAAGAGGCAAAAAGTCCTCACGTAGGTCTAGAGAGTAGGGGTTCCAGCTCGTCTTTGTCACTTGACCAGGTTCAAATTTGTGAGGACCATCGCCACTAGCCCTTTCGTAGCTTCGAAATGCGACAATTATCAATAAAACTTTCTTTAGAATATACTGTCTTGAAAGGGGGGGGTCTTATTTTCAGATATAATGAGGGGCATGTAATAATAAGGGGAATGCTTGCTGATGTCCTTTAACACATTTTCCTCTATTTTTGACCCTTCTCCTTGAAAATTAATCCTCACCTTTTTTTCCTTCTATTGCTGTAGTTGTCTTGTCGAAACTGTTGTAACGGGTCTATCCGCATTCTTCCTACTAATAGTCATCTTGGGAAATAATGGATTTTTAAAAATTATTCTATTGAAAACTTCCCATCGAAGAAGAAAATGTGCTTGCGTAAATCAAGACTAGTATATAAAGATTAAACTTTCGAGTTAGAAAGAGAGGTTACACTACTAATGGAGAGCAGTGATTGGATTAACGGGACGCTAGGTGTGAGCACTTAGTAGCTTATTTGAGTAAAATTAAGACTGATGATTTGGTCAATTAGTGATTAAATTTGATTATGTCTATTTCAATCAGAAGGTGTATTGCCTGCACGTAAGTGGTCCAATTTATTGTTAAGTATACCTCACTATTGCTTCACATATTTGGTAATAAGTGCATTTCTTAACGTGGTTATTGAATTTGTGCTGTTGTTGATAATTGTGAATAAATAGTTGTTACGAATATGGCTAATCTTCCTTCCAACTCTCCCACACTAATAGATAAAACGGAACATCCATTACACAGCGCTAAGAAATCTAATGACGTTGAAAGCGTCCAAAACAGCCCTTGCTATGTCGGCAACCTTTGGTAAATATAGCAGTTGAGAGAGAGACGAGTCATGGAGTTTATGATGTGGGCTTAGCCATTATAGAAGAACAATTAAAAATATGGTTAGGAGAAAGTTGAATGTCAGGACAATGAGGACAAGTATTGTAACTTCTTTGGACATCAGGGGATATTTTCATCCCTTTTAAGTGTATTGTACGTAGTAAGGCTATGGTGGTTGAAATATTACGTGGTTACAATTAATATCTGGAATGAAGTGCGTATTAAATAGAGGGGAGGCGAGTTCACGTCTGGCTATTGCAAAGTTGAGGGAAATTTCGAGCTACCTTGGAAACAGAAATTTCCTTCGAGCTGCAACTACTCTGTCGATAACAGCAATTATTTCCTGCGTCATTTGAGAGCTGCCCTTCAGGATCACCTGGAGAGCAGATCTAGAGCCTCGAAACAGTAGAATGCCACTAGAACTTTGAGACATTGCCATTCTGTGATGACCATGTCTTACCGGATCCGCGTAAGCTAGAGGTGTGGGATTATCAAAATGATGAGACATAATTCTTAATACAACTTTATTAAGAGTAACTTATAATACTTAAGTTCTAATTTGACACTTATTAATTAGAGTGAGAGTCGAGCCCAAATTAAATCACGTATTTAAGTCAGATCACGCAATTAGATTCTCTATCTCAATTATCCTAAATAAATCCTGTATATCTAATTACTTATATCTAATATTACCTTTTTCCAGTCTGGTCCCTTGACCTAGAGAATATAATCTATAACTTTATCTATGAAGATTCTGATCCGCAATGCAGCCAATTTTGACTGCTTATTCTGGTCCGCCAAGTAAGATTTTACACTAAGCTGTCACGCTATTGATCAGATGATTCCACACTACAATCTCTGAGCCTGCTACTATGCTATCTATGCTATTGCTATTGCTATTTCTATGTTTGCCAAGTACTATCCTTTTATAGTATATCTCATTTACATATTCGATCCGTTTCTCTTGGTATTGGGTTGGAAAGGTTTTAAGCATTAATCGTATTGCCAAAGAACATAGGAGTTATGTTAATCAGAAAGCATTTCAGAGACGTCACAACCCCTCCAAGAAGAAAACGTGATTTACTTAAGGGTTCTCAATGCCCTTAATAAATTACGTGTCTAAATCTCTATTTCTAAATCTCTTTTCGCTTTCTGAGTTTTATTTAATTTTTAATCTTAAATCTTCATTTTAACTTTTATAATTTCCAATATCTATCTTGACTTTATTTTCATTGAAATTTTAATCTTAAATTTTAACTTTTATAATTTCCAAAATTTATCTTTAATTCTTTTAATTTTCATTACTCATCTTAGAATTTTACTTGGTTCAATTTAATTCTTAAACTCGTGACAATAAATTTTACTCCAATAACTAGCTAACATTAATAATTACTGCTTAATTTGTGCCCTCTCTCTCACTTTTACAATTCGTTCCTTAAAAATATTTATACACTTAAAATCACTATTTTGGGTGCAGACCCAATCTAACACTTCATATGGAGCTGGTGCTTCTGCTCCCTTTCTAACAACAGCCTGGAAACACATTGAAGCTTTACTTTTAGAGATTTTCAGGGTCAGTCTCCCCTGAAATGAAAACTATTTAAGTATCTATTTCCATAATCTTAACTTCAATATATTTTATATATCACAATAAATTTTATCTCCATCCCTACATCTGGCTTCCCCAAACAAAAACTCCCAAATGAGCCGCGCAGCGCCGTTATTATTATTGTTAGTGCCTTGACTACGCCAGTGTTTCCCCTGAACCAGATGCCTCATAATACGCAAAATAACACAACAACATATATATACACATATTATACAAATTACAAACATTTTTCACTAAACCATTATAACAAATAACCAAAGGAATTTTCGCATCTCACGAAGTCATACATCGAAGTAAAACAAATGTGTGAATATTAAATGCTTCTTCTTCAGAAAATTTTAACAAGTCAAAAGTTCCAAAATTAAATGAACACTCATTGTAGTGTTTGACTTGGCTTATAACTTTTAAGCACCGCCCGAGACTTCCTTCTTTGCAATAATTCCTTCCGACCACTTGTTGGAAAGATCAGTGTAAAATGAAACAATACAACCTGATTTTTTATATTCGGTCTCCCACGTTCACATTCAACGATGAGGTGTGTCATCACTCTTCATTCCTTGTTTGTTCTGGAATTTCTTGTTGTAAGGCTTGTAATCTCCTTGTCTTCCCTTTCCTCTTGCCTTCCCAATTGTAAGTTCTTGGCTGGTTGTGGTTCTTCTGTTCTCCGTCGTGGCCTAGATTACATTTCTTTTCAAATGGAACTTCAGTTGATTCTCTCCTGCTCTTTTTTTTCTATCTCTGAAATAGTACTAGATGACATTTGTCTTTTATTATTATTATTATTACTAAATTTTCTTTGCCACTTCCCTTTTGTGGTCCACTTGTCCCCGATATACCTTGATCTTTTTATTTCCTTGGTTATATTAAACCTTTTTATTTTTATTTTCATTTCCTACTGAATCCAGGTAGCATCTGACCAGTGATTTGTTTTATGGGTCCTCTCTGTATTTTTGTATTGATTTGATTGGTTACCAATCCCTTTCTTTTGCCTCTAACCTACGCTCTCACCGCAGATTTTTTCTTCCCATATTGTGACTCATTTAATCCTTGGTGTACTTTTCCGGAAGTACTAGCTTCCTGACTTGATCTTTTTATACTATTTGGGATACCTGTTCCTAATTCGACCTCGTCACATTTCCTATGACGATATATTCTTATTTGATCTACGTTAACTGTTAATCTTTTTCCGATTTCCATATTACAATATTGTTAAAAGTTCCTAACTCTAGGACTCTATAAGGTCCTCAAACTTTGTTTAAATTCTAGCACATACTTTATTAGCGGCTGAACTTACAGGGTGTGTTTCTAATAAAACCCAACTTCATTTACCTTTTATTTTATGTCCCTCATGTCTATTATAATATTTTTCCTACCTTTCCTGTTTAATTTTCGTACTTAGTCTAGCTTCTTAAAGCTTTTCTGTATATCTTTGAATTTTAAATTTAGAGCTTCCGATATCATAACTAGTTTTTTGAAATGGTGTAATCAATTTTCGACCTAAAAATAACTCAGCCGGTGTTTTTTCCCGTTGTTTCATTCACCGCCGTACGAATAGCGTAAGCAAACTCACGTAAGAATTGATCCCAAGTATCATGTTGATCATTAACGTAATTTGCAATCATTTGCACTATATCTCGATTAACTCTTTCAGTCCGATTTGTTGTGGTCGAAATGCAACAGTCTTCACATGCCTTATGCCTAATCTTTCACTTAAGTGCTCAAAAATCTCGGATATAAATTGGGGACCATTATCACTTATTAATTTTATTGGAGCTCCATAACGCGATATAAAGTTATCAAAAAAAAATATCCGCTATTATACGAGATGAGGCCTTTTTAAGAGGTATAATTTCAGCCCATTTGCTGAAATGATCGGTTATTACTAAAATATAGCGGTTACGTCTTATTCTCGATGTAGGATACGGGCCTAATAAATTAACGTCACTATCTCATTCGGATAATCTTGATATAATTGATTTAACCGGACCAGCTGGTAACGCGTTTCTATAGTTATTAACTCTGGCACATATGGCATGTAGAGACATATTGATCAATAAATTTTCTCTCATGTGGGGAAATAACAAACGTCCCGAATTTTATGATACTTTTTAAATCTGCCGACTTTCCACTTATTGGCTTGTCATGAAATTCCCCCATTATTTCTTTCCCCTTAAAGATTTTGGAAATTTATACACGCATTTCCCCTAATGACGTTGCGTGTTTCGCATAAAATAACAACCTTCAATTAAACGGAAATCGGGGGACCAATTTCACATATCGTTGCTTTAAACCCGAGTTATCTTCCGGGTTTTCTAAATATCTATATATTTTGACCTAATTCTGGGTCATTTTTTCTGTTCCTCTAAAGCCCAAAGTAAGTACCAAATCTTTGATTATGGCACAATTAATTTTATCCCAAATTATATTATTCCCAGGGTTTTTTTCGGTAAAAGTGGCCACCATGTTTAACTTCATTTCGACCCATTGCTTTAATTTTCCCCCTTTTATTTACTTTATTATCTTCAACCATTTATTTTGAATTTTAACGATTTTTGATCAAAATCTAATACGTTTTTTGACGCTTTTATTAAACATAAGAAAAATGGGTATTCTAAATCTTTCACCCATGAAATGACCAATTTCTTTCAATTGTCTGATGAATTTTTTAAACTACAACCCCCTGATTTGGTTTCGACCCTGTGCTGTTATTACCTGCTCGGATTTTTTATTTGTTTATAAAAAAAATTTTTTTTATATACTTTTCCATAAAAAAAGATTTATCTGCTCCGGTGTCCCATAGCGCTTTCAAAAGGGTTTTTTATTTAATAAATAGGTACGGGGGGAAGTTCTAGGGTTATACATATTGGAGAAATAATTGCTCTTTTTCCCCCCTTTTTGAGGTTGATCATTAACCTTACAATATTTAATCGTCCCCTTTTTTCCACCCTGATTGAAATTATCCTAAACCCCTTATTTCACGGTCCTCTATTAAAATTATCATTTCGCTCTTTTAAATAGTAACCCCTGTTGCTGAATCTTTGATCATTATTATTAAATCTATTCCTCTCGAACCCTTATTATTTTGAGGCTATTCTCTAAAAATCATTTCGTTATTTGGTCTACCCTTATTTCCGAAATTTCCCCCGTTTTTACCATTAGCCAAAAAAGGGATCCTATGCGCATTTTGACCTCGTCTTTCTACATTATGGTTCTGATAACCCCTTTTTTAATTTTTTAAAAATATCTCTTCGAATTTAGCCAGGGCTTCTAAAAAATTGTATCGTATTTTGTGGATTTCTAAATTCCACGTATCCTTACCTGTGGTTCGAGTCGAACTAAAATATGATCCACTAACGCGGGACATTCCCAAGCTAAACTTTCCCCTATTTTAAAACTTTTACAAAATCAGTCGCCCCCTGATTTCTTCCCCGCTGGGGGCAAAAACCCACTGAGTTCTTTTTATTTTGATCGCGGAAAAACCTTCGCTAATTTAGCTTTTTAGCTGCCAAAATCCGTGGGTGTATTTTACAACAACGAACCAAATATGAATACCAATCTTGAGCCCTTCCCCGAGATGACTTTTAAGTAAGCATTACAGATTACTTGGGATTTCAAGAACGAATATTTTTGATGCACTCAATGAACTCTGCAATTCCCCGACCCAAAAGTACATTTGGTAAAATTGTATTTCCACCTACATTCCCTAACCCAGAATTAACTACGTTGGGGCCCCATTGAGACATTGCCATTCTGTGATGACCATGTCTTACCGGACCCGGTAAGCTAGAGGTGTGGATTATAAAAATGTGAGACATAATTTTAAATACAACTTTTAAAGGTAACTTATAATACTTAAGTTCTAATTTGACACTTATTAATTAGAGGAAGTCGAGCCCAAATTAAATCACGTATTTAAGTCAGATCACGCAATTAGATTCTCTATCTATATCCTAAATAATCCTGTTATCTAATTACCATATTATTACCTTTTCCAGTCTGGTCCCCCTTATAGAGAATATAATCTATAACTTTTTCTATGAAGATTCGTCCGCAATGCAGCAATTTTGACGCTTATTTTTGGGCCGAAATTTTACACTGCTTTGTCACCCATTGATCAGGGTGATTCCACACTACAATCTCTGAGCCTGCTGCTATGCTATCATGCTATTATTGCTATTGCTATTTCTATGTTTTCCGCCCATCCTTTTTTAGTATATCTCATTTACATATTCGATCCGTTTCTCTTCTTTGGGATTTTGGAAAGGTTTTGCCATTAATCGTGGCCGTCAAAGAACATAGGAGTTATGTTAATCAGAAAGACGCGAGAGACGTCACAACTTTTAACTGCCCTGTTGCGGTAGTTATCCAAAGCGTTTTTTAATGACCACACGCTCACTCGTTAAGTTCGATTAAATTTTACCCGTGGTAATTTTATAGGACTCAAGTTCACCTATTGGTGAATAAAATAGATTCCAGCACCACCTTTATCAAGGTCAGAGTCAGAAGATCTATTCGTGTAAGCAATTACCTGGTTTTTGGTCGAATTCGAAAGCTCTTCGAGGGTGTGATTGCCTTTCTGCTTGAGCAGTACAGCCGACTCCTTTTTGTTACAAGGTTTAAGAGATTTAAATTGAATTTTTCTTATAAAGAAGGGCAGATGGACAGAAGTGATTCTTTAATGATATCAATATCTTTATGCTGAAGGTGGTCATGTTGTAGAGTTGAGGACTGGCTTCAGTCTGTATCTGCCTGTCCAATGCTTGAAAGTTTGACTGGAGTTTCTTACTTCTACATGAGAAATATATTTCCATGATGCACTTAATGACTATTTTGAAATGGAGTAGCTAGCTGAATACGGCGCTTTCTTATGCCAGTAAAACGAAACAATAAAACTAAACTCATTGGCACAAGGCTATATTTATCTCAGTTGTATCATTCATTAATTTAAAAAAGTATTTGTTTGATCTATATGAAAGTCAAAATGAATGATAAAAAGAAAGGGAGAAAATAATGACAAATGAGATTGGTTGAAAATACAGAAGGGTATCCCGTGGGTACATCACCCGTGTTTAACGAAGACAACCTTGTGAGAGTAAGGCTAAATTGCTGAAGTGCCTCTTTCCGTTAATTCTGAGTTTATCTCAAGAGAAGTGCTCATGGAATCTAAGTCAATCGAAGAAGTCCAATCGTAAAAACAGATTCGATATGCAGTACCAAAAATTCTTCTACTACGATAAATAAATGAACAAATGTAACTTTGTGCCGATTATAAAATATATTATATTTTGTAAAATTTTAAAAATGTAACATGGAAATAAAATTGCGTCCCAGTTTTCACATGCACAAAATAAATTTTTACGACGCCGAACCAATGCACAAATGGTCCATATATATAATAGCAGGTTCTTTCGCAATAAATCATGATTATTCTGGATTGATTGATTGATTGATTATTAACGCCGCACTGTTTAGCTAAACGAGGGCTTTTGGCGACGGAGCACGTAATTTTGAACCATGGTCAAGTGACGTGGACGACACCTGAGCTGGCACTCCCTCTCCTAACTACAACACCACACCAAGGGAGGACGTTTCAGCTCTCAACGGATTTAACGTGCATCGCTGCTCTACACGGCGGGTCTTTAGTGGTACTGGGCTCGAACTCGTGACAAGGCAAGCCACGGTCCGATACCTATACCACTCGGCTACCGCGGCATGGTTATTCTGGAACTTCTGTAATTGCAGCATATTTTCTTCTAACAGGAAGCAAATAGCGTACCGGAAAATTTTTTCACAATAACACGGATTTAAAAATCATGTAAATATTGATCAAAGTATCCCCAATCCGTAATCTCAATATAATATTGAGGTATCCAACTACGTTTGGAACCGTAATTTTGAAAAAAAAAGGGAGTATAAGAAAATAATTCTTTTTGATATTTTGCGTTATTTGAATTAGCATATGTATATACACTTGCTTAAATAATATTGCTATAAAAAATAATTCGAGTGAAATATTTTGGTAAAAAATGAAGAAAGAAAAAACACGTTTTCAAAACATTCTCCTATCATTTGAAATGCTTCTATATTAATAATGTTTTGTTTACGTATAGCCAAGACTTCTCGACGGAACTGAACTAGAATTTTTGAAAAATTCACATTTTCAGAGTTATTATTGATTGAAATAATTACCATTGTCTTTTGGAGGTGTGATGCATTATAAACTGTGGATATAAATTCACTTCTAAATTACCCGTTTCAAAAATCCTAGTTCAGCCTCTGTAGAGAAACTTACACAAAATATTGCTATTAAAGAAACATTTTTCACAAAAGTAGAATGTTTTGAAAGTATGTTATTTTTCCTTCTTAATATATACTTTTTTTTGCATAAAAATTGCATTTAAATATTTTTCTTGTTATAACATTCTTAAAACAGTTGTTGTGAATGAAGCTAAATATAACAAGTAATATAAAAAAATAATAATATAAGTCAATTCCTACTTAGATCAACAAGGAAAAATTTTATTTTAGCGACTTTTTATTAAGTATAGTTACAATTAATATATAAATATTTATATACATATGACACAATAACAACATTAAGTGGTAATTCATTTTAGTAATTGTCATTAAAGTATCGTATTGTCATCCAAAACAATCGTGTATATAAAATTTCAGTTCAACTGAATGCTTTAAAACGTGAGAAAAAAAATCTTTTCAAGTTTTGACCCAAGTCGCTAAAAATGAAATCAACGTGGCTATATCTGTAATTCATTAAATAATTAATTTCAGTCAATTAATTTTAATTCATTATAATTAAGTTATCGTATTTTACCCCCAAACAATAGTGTATAGAAAATTGCAGCTCAAATGAGTGCTTTAAAATGTGAGAAAAAAACCTTCAAGTTTTAACACAAGTCGCCAAAAATTATGTCAACATAGCTGTATTTGTAATTCTTTAAATAATTAGTTTTAATCAATTAATTTTTATTAATTATAATTAAATTATACTGCATTTTCATCCAAAATAATCACGTATATAAAATTTTAGCTCAATTGAGGGCTTTAAAATGTATTTTATTAACGATTGAAAATTCCACCAAAAATAAATATATAGAGAGTGTGAGCTAATAGTAGGAATTGAAAATATTTTTATATTATTCACTTATGAGCTTTTTCACAACCATGGTTTCGAACGCAGTCGAATACCTTGTCAATGTCATGTACAGTCACTGTCAAGATTCGACTCCAATGCTACTTACGTGCATCCTTCTTATATAGACAAGAATTTATATTTTAGATGCTTCGTAAGTTTACCTAAATAAACATTTTACAATCTTCTGAATGGTAGTGCCATCCAGTTTCACTACCAAATTTGGCTACATGGCGACCAATTTTCCTATCGAGGAGCAAACAACTTTCCGTAACAATATTGGCAAAAACTCCACATGACATAAAACTTTACCCTATTTAAATACACAACTCTAAAAAAAGGTGTAAAAATCTCAATATTAAAGAAGAAGAATAACTTTGAGAGGGACCTATAAACTGCATTCTAAACATAAACCATTTAAAACACATTTCGCAAGGAAAGTATCACCAAAAAAAAAGAGGAAAGGAATCTGTTTATTAAGATACCAAAATTTTAAAAGCAAAATTTTTTTCAACTTTTCCAAAAAATTTTTTACGGAAAATTTTCCCAACCCAAAATTTTTTTAAAACGAAAAATTTTAAAAAATTCCCCCCTTCCCTTTAAAAAGAGGCAAAAAAAGGGCCGGGGTTTTCCAAATAAATTACATTTTAGCCGGAAAATTTCCCTCCACCCCCGGGAAAAACCCAAAGAGGAAATTTTTGGCCTTTCCCGTCCCCCACACTTTGTCAGCTTCCGCCAGAAGAAAAAAAGTTCTGGAGAGGCTTGGGAAGTGAAAAAAAAAGGGGGGGGAGTTTTTCCCAATTTTTGTTCCTTGAAAAGGGTTTTTGTTTTTTGGGGTTTTTTGGGAAAACAAAATAAAATTTGTCTTTTTTCCCTTTCTTTCATTTCAAGGAAAAAAAATGTTTACCTGTGAGAAACTTCAATTAATAAAAAGAAGACAGAATGAAAGGTGTTTTATTTGAAGTATTTCTCTAGTGCTATTGGCACAAAACTTCCTTTCGAGCCCCTTCAAATGTGAAAACTATAGACACTTTAATAATAAATACACTTTAAGCTTTATCTCTTAACTTCCACACCACTTCACATGAAGTTTTGGAAACTTCTTTCGATTAAATGTGACATTGATTCTTAATAGAAATAGGACTTGTACCCCCAAACTCAAAAAACAACTCAAATGGCGCAACAGGACTGAAGGCCGGGCCTCTGTTTTCCCCCCCGTGTTCCCGGCCCGGTGGTCAGGGAAAACCCCGTAAATTTAACCCGCCAAACGGGACTCCTTTTTTTCGACCCACTTGGGAAAGGGAGAGGTTTTGTAAAAACCTTTTCCCAGCCCAGGGCTTGAACCTCAAACCTGTGGCGTGGAAGCCCAATGCACTAATCATTCAGCCATTATGCTTCAAAGATCGTTATAACGTTGAATAAAACGAATGCACAGTTATAATTCTTGTACACTTAAAAAAGTATGAAAAATTTTAAACTCGATCGTAACAAATCTTACCTACATATTGTTGAGTAGTTTTTAACACGGTAATTCAAAATTCAAACAAAATGACAACTTTTGTTAGACACAATTCAAGACTTTATTCTACAAACTGAATATTTCCTTTCCTTATATATATATATTTTCCATCGAAATTTTCCAGAACTTTCCATAATAATAATTACAGTTAACTTTTATTAAAAACAAATACAATAAAAATAAAAGCAAGCACGAGAGAAATAAAGAATTACAATTAATAAAAAAAATAAGCGCGTGACAGAAAAATTAAAGTTAACATTAAAGGAAACAAAAGAAGTTATTTTTGGCAAGTCAATCACAACCGGGCGCGTGAGTCCGTGTTCATGGTAACCGAAGTTAACTCTTTTTTCGCTACAATATATTCAAAACCCCCAATTAAGATTAGTTAAATTTGGGGCTTCTGATAAGTCAAAATAATTTTTTAACGAACGTTAAAAGAAACAAAGTAAAAAAAATTAAATTTTTTGTTCATTAAAAGGAAAGAATAATGGTCGACTTAATGTTTATTAACATCGCACAGAGTCATATCAGTACAGGGTAGGACTTTGTAATTTTGAACCACGGTCAAATGACAAGAACAATATCAAAGTTAGCATCCAACTGTACAAACTTTCATAAAAGACCTGCATGACAGAATGAAATTCGATAGATTTGTGGAGGTTCGTATCCGAGAACAGAACCCGTGACGCTAGGGTCCGTAGCAGCGTAACATAACAACTAAACAAAAGTGATCACTTCTGACCGGAGGCTGTTACTGGCTTATGAAAATACCACGACAGAACTCTCCCATCGGTGGACCAGTTAAAATTTTTTTGTTATGGCGAGTGTGTAGCGTGCGAGTTGTTGCTGTTAATTGATGGTGCTATCTCAAATGAGTCTGGCGACTTTGGTTGCTTCGTCAGGTGGGTCTGAGGCCTGATTGCTCTCGTATCCACACGTAGGGATGTAGGATGATGCCACGACAGCTCGCGCAAAGGTTGCGTTTTTCGTCCGGGTCACCGATGTGGTGTTGCATATCCGAGTACAGATTGATTGATTGAATATTAACGCCGCACTGTTCAGCTACACGAGGGCGTTTGGTGACGGACCACGTAATTTTGAACCATGGTCAAGTGACGTGGACGACACCTGAGCTGGCACCCTCTCTCCTAACTACCACACCACACCAACGGGAGACGTTTCAGCTCTCGACAGATTTAACGTGCATCGCTGCCCTACACGGCGGGTCTTTAGTGGTACTGGGCTTGAACTCGTGACAAGGCAAGCCACGGTCCGATACCTATACCACTCGGCTACCGCGACCACATTAGAGTACAGAACTCACGACGCTAGGGTTCGCAGCCGCATAACATAATCACTAGACAAAAGTGACTACTCTTGTCCGGTGGCTATTACTGGCTTATGAAGATAGCGCCACAGATTTAACATGCATCAATCTAATTACAAGATGGAATCTGAGGCCAAAGATGCAGCTCGAATGACCCAAGAGCAACGTACTCGCAACCTTAACTACTCTGCTCTAGTTTGAAAACTTCCACACCATCCTTAAGTAGCCTCGGCAGATTTGAAGTGCATAAACTCGCTACACGATGAGTCTTTAGTGAACAAAGTATTCGAGACCTTAACTTGATTGAAACATCATCAGCCATCAGTTTATAGCTAAGACATAGCTTTCATAGCTTTTTAAAGTGATATACTCGATTCATAGTGTGCCCGTGGGAACCGAGTGGTCATGGTCTCGAACTCATAGTCAGCTTTGCTAACGACGAATCATGGATTAGAGACCTGATGCTGCTTCTGAGACTCATTGCATAGAAGGTCTGATAGAGCAAATTAAATCTGTCAAAGTTCCATAACCTCACGTTCGGAGAATAGGATATCAGCTAAGCCACAGTCAGGTGGCAAGGCCAGCAACGAAATACCATTCTTCGGCGACTTTCTTCGGTGAAATCTTGATATTTATATATTTGTGTTGTCATAATTATTAATTTTTTTCGACAGAAGAATGAAATAATTCTAACTGATCAACAAATGATTAAATATTAAAAAGATCGAGTTATGGCGTACTCACCCCAAACCAAAATAGAAATCTTACATAATCAATAAATAAAAGTAAAAAAAAATGAAGTCAATATTATCAAATTTAATGATAACATAAATACAAGCATACACTAATTCCATTTATCATCACACAGTTAAATTTTTTTTAAAAAATTTCTCGCTCTTTGTTAATTTATTAAAAATAGTATATTTATTTACAATAACCTTGAAAAAAAACTAGTAAAAGAAAAATCTTAAGGTATCCGACTATGTTCGGAACAGTGATTTTAAAAAAGTGCATAAATGGATAATTTTCATGATATTTAGTGTCACTTAGATTAGAATACATGAATAAAATTGTTTTAAGGACATTTTGACAAAAAAAAATTACATATATACAATATTTTGGCAAAAAAATAACTTAAAATAACCTTGTTTCAAAATGTTCGAGTTTTGTGAAAAATGCTTCTATTATAATAATATTTTGCCTGTATATAGCTCAGACCTCTGTACAGAGGCTCAACAATGAGTTTTGAAAAATTCATATTATTTTTAGAGTTACAACCAATTAAAATAATTATCGGCGTTTTTTTTCTTAAAATTTTTCCCCTCTGTTGTCGTAAAACATGGATAAACCCACTTCTAAGTTATATATTTCAAAAATTCTTGTTGAGCCTCTGTACAGAGGTCTCAGCTATATACAGGCAAAATATTATTATTAATAGAAGCATTTTTCAACAAAAGGAGACTGTTTTGAAATTGGGTCATTCTATGTTCATTTTTTGTCAAAATATTGTACTTAAATAATTTTTTTACTGTAATACTTTTCTCAAAACAATTTTATATAATTTTCTAATCTAAGTGACACTAAATATCAAATATTATCGATTTACACGCTTTTACAAAATCACAGTTCCGAACGTAGTCGGATACCTTAAATATTAGCAAATTCGCCAAATGGCGTATATTTGCTGAATACTCCCTAAATTTTTCCGTGACAAGAAGTTATTCTGCTACCACAATTAAACATTCTACCAACATGACATTTCCTCGCCAAACATATTCGGCAGTCACTAGCCTTCACAGTGGCGCGAAAGAGCCCGACGTAAAGACATTAGCAACCTTAGAGCACATAAGGGAATAGGATCTTAATTTCACCGTGTTTGTGTGCCAACTGAAAAGCTCATTAAATTCAACTGTCCAGCCTTCCCATTCTCCCCACTTTCTAGCGGGCAAGCCACACGAGAATCTCGCCCCTCTAATCAGCTTGCAATTTACTTATTGACCGCAACCGTGACTGCGAATCTCTCGCCAATTAGCGTCGCTTGGGCGAGCCAACAGAATCTGAGCAACAACATAAGGCTACCGTTCCTGACGAGTTCTTTGTGTGCAGGCATTTCTATTTAATCAGGAATAGCGACTTGTAATGGGAACGCTCTCTGAGACATTGCTTGGTAAGGGGATGTGTTGTTATTTTGAGGGAAAGATTCCAGTTTGTACGTTGTGCCTTTAAATTTGCCCAAGCTATCAATGCTCCATTACGTAAATGAAAATGTAGTTTGCAAAACTTATTAGAATGTGTCACAAGGTTATATGTGTAATCTACTATTATCCGAGTAAGTTATCTATAATATTTTGCTCCAGTTTTAAGGTGACTGAGTATTAAAGTCGCACTTGCACAACGCCAGGAGAATTGGCGAATGACTAGAGATTTAGTAGTGCGATCTAGTGACGAGAATTAAACGTGAGCTGGCTCCACACTCCAAACTTCCACGCCAACGTAAGGTCTTCGAATCGTGATAGGTTTAACATGCATCACAGTCCCTCCCATGACTGGTCTTCAGAAACATCTGGACTCAAGCCCCCGACTCGCCAAATATGGTCCCAAGTTCATGATTATTAGACTACGAAGCCCCAGTTGTATGGGGACACATCAGAAATAAAAACATGTAACATGAATTGGGAAAGTGTTATGTTTTACTAATGCCACCTGATCGGCAAAGGCCATGAAATTCATCACGGTAAAGGGCTAAGTGACGCCTGTCGTTAGCCGTAGTTTTGAAACACCATACAGGTGACAGTACGATTTGGCTCCGCTTCCACCCAATTTAAGGAGAACACTCTGGGGGTGGTCGGCCTTCTGAAGGAACGATAGATGGCGACACCACTATCTCCACTCCATTTAGGCATGAAACTGATTTGGAGAATTGTCTTCCAGTTTCCTGCACTCGTGAATCAGCCACAAGACTTTCGGACCCACTGGATTTAACGAGCACGAGCTCCTGCGTGTACTCGGAGAGTATTTGGCGGGTACGGGCATCGAACCCAGGCCTTTCGGTCCGGAGTCCGGTGCTCTAACCACTAGGCTACTCACGGCCTATTGGAATGTGTAATTGTATAATAATCAATACATATATAAAGATATTTAATTTACAGCAAATAATTGACTCTAGTTTTAGTGGGGTGACCAAAACTTAAAACTCTTTTGAAAAATTTCTTTTCGACAAGTGTTATTTACAGTATTATTTTAAAACTAATATTTTAATGTAATGTAAATATTACTGCTACACAACAATGCCCCTGCTTTCGGTCTTTCGAAAGTGTAATTCAAAAAAGAATTTGAAATATTTTCATCAACATGCGGTATCGGGTAAAAGAATTTTGTTGTTGCGAACGTTACTTGATGTTTAGTGACAAAAGAAGTTAACAAAACGCATGGAAAGAGTGAGTATTTGTTAGCGTTACACTCTAAAGCAGGGTTCGTGGCCGTGATAGCTTAGTGGTCAAGGTAGACTCGTGGCTGACGTGTCAGGTATTCAAGCCTAGTACCGCTGAAAACCCGCCGCGTAGGGGATTGATTGATTGAATATTAACGTCGCGCTGTTCAGCTACACGAGGGCTTTTGGCGACGTGCCGCGTTGGGGAAGCGATGCACGTTAAATTTGTCGAGAGCTCAAACGTTCTCCTGTTGTTGTGGTGTGGTAGTCAGGAAGAGGGAGTGCTAGCTCAGGTGTCGTCCTCATCACTTGATCATGGTTAAAATTAGGAGGTCCGTCGCCAAAAGCCTCGAGTAGTTGAACAGTATGACGTTAATATTCGCACTCTCTAAAGCAAAGGTCAGCAACCTTTTAACTGCCGTACCAAATCAATCTACCAATACGATTCAGCATGTCACACAATAGGACATTTTTGAAACAATTCGATTCTCGTGATAATGCATGCAGAATTAGAGAGTAGAGGTCAATAATATAGATTTACAGCTTTATTGTATATTAACTTTGCATCTTATTAAATATATTTCTTAACATAAAAATAAATAGTATGAAATATAACTATTTCTTCAACAAAAATAAAAAATTCAAGTTGTACATACGTTATGCATTTTTAAACATATTTATTAAAATATATGAAATATATAAAAAATAAAATATAAATATTTCCCTTCATTACAGTTAAATATTCCCTTCATTACAGATTACGATGGCAGAAATGAAATGAATTATACAGCTCCTGCTCCCACATCATCCAAAATGAGGAATCTCATGAAAAATATGCGCATTTATTTAGATGCACATTCCGATCGTGAAATGAATAACAAAATGGACGGCATAGAACAATTTGTTGACAATTTGATTTTTAAAAAAAAGCAAAGCAAAAAGGAAAATATTAAATCTTCCAAATACTCAAATGTTTCTTTAAGAAATTTGAAAGATTTGTATTAAATTTCTTTAAGTTCTTGTGAATGTTTCGTTTAATTGTTTTTTATTAAATCTATGCATATATACATATCTTAGTAAATAAAGTGTACTCCTAAATAATTTTATTGAATACATGTTTATTTTTTTTGTTTTGTTTTTGCAATATCCCTTAACACGAAATTCTTTTAATACGAAAAAATATTTCAGTCTCTTCAGTTCAATTATTTCCACTGTATTTCATAGCGACCTGTTTAGAAAATCTTTCCATTTGGACGTTAAACAGATCCTAAATCCATTTAAAATCGATCCTACGCAAACAAAGCATTCTCCATTTCCAAAATCGGCCAATCAGCAAGATGATCCAATCACTATCTATCTGCACACGATGATACACACACACATTCCCAGCATTCCGCGCATCGGCAATCAAAAGAGGCGAATGAAACATCGCCCATGCCAGAAACCGACTACTCTCGACGAATATGAAATCAAATTACATTGTATAACTTTATGAATACAAATGTCTTCCGCCTCTTCTCGGTATACAAATGATGCCTGGCATCGATGTTTACATCCAATTTGCAGAGAAATGCAATTACAAAACGAATACAACCATTACAGAGCTCATAATTTTATTGTCGTGCTAATGAGCGGGGGTTGTCGAGCCCCCTGATAATGAATTTTGTTGAAATCTCGCTTCCTCTCAAACAGAAGCTTCCCTTCGTGGGAGAGACAGAATCCGACATAAAGCCTATTATCATCATTGTCATCGCGCGATGAAGACAAGGAGGATTAGAAACGATGAAGGCATAGCTCTTTTAATGGTTCCATCATAAAGATGAAGTCCTGTAATTTGATTCTTAAATTTTAAGATCTACTTTGATAGGTATATTAAGTGTGGTAGGCAAAATTAATTAAGATCACTTTATATTCCATAATAATTTTCTTCTGCCTGAATACATCTCGTAGTTTTTTTTCATCCACGAAGTAAACATTTTTCAGATGGTCATTGACTATGAGATAGAGAAAATATTAACGTCATATTATTTCGCTATACTTGAGGGCTATTGGTGACGGATTTTGTAATTTTGAACCATGGTCAATTGATGAAGGCGACACTTGAACAGACATCTCCTCTCCTAATTTCCACACGACACCAATGGGAGGACATTTAAGCTTCCACAAATTTAACGTGAATAACCTCCCTAGACGGCGGGCCTGCAGTGAAACCCGTGCTTGAACTTTTGACACGCTGGCAACAAGCCCATGACCAATAGGCTACCGCAACCCCCTTTTCCCCCAAGTAACAACAGATGAATTATTGAAACTAACGTAAGTATAGAACTAGAAAAGTACAATCACCAATAAATTAACTTTTGAATAGAATCTTTTGCTCGTTATCGCACGCAGGATGTCGGAATTTTTTTCACTCAAGATTCCTAACCCTAAAAAATAAAAAGAAATATCAACTTTTAGAGTTTTAAGTTTCTGTGCTGTGGAAAAATCTAAAAATTGGGTCTTTTAATATTAAATTAAAAATCTCTCCTGGCGATAAAATTTTTCTACTCAACACTTCTTGCACCAAACGATAAAATAAATTTTTAGTTCCAAATATGATTTGTTGATTATTTAATTGTGCAAGCTGAGGCATCACTAGGACTAATCGCGATACGCGTTATTTTGAGTTGTGTCAAGTCACAAGGACGATTCTTGAGTTAACAGTCTCTCTCCACACTTTCTCATTACGTCAACGTAAGGACTATAACCCCCTTTACACATTGACTTTTGTAACATCAGGATTCGAACTCGTCTTTTTCTATCCGAATTATTTCTCACATGTTATTACCCTCGTACATGCTGCATTTGTTCCGGTATTTATTGAATCTACCGATACACGCAATTACTTTTATTTAATATTTTACATTAATAATGTGGACCTATATGTAACAAGTAATATAAAAAAAATTAAGTCAACTTCTACTTTGAATGGATGAATAGAAAGTATTTTATTAATGATTAAAAATTTGAACAAGATTTACGAGGGTTGGGGCATAAGTCATGGCAACTATTTTTTTTTTCTTGTAGATATGTGAACGGATCACAAACGTTTATGTGCCGTGTGGAAGTTCTGCAGGCATAGTGTGTATGCAGAATAACAGATGGCTCTGTGATAGCTGGTAGTAGTGCAGCGAGGGCTGTGAAATCAGTCAGTGCGGTGAGTGTCGTACAAGATGGAAGTAACCCGTGTTGAGCAGCGCGCTTACATTGAAATAGCCGTTCTCCGAGGGAGAAATGCGATGGAATAACACAGTGAATTAGTGGAAGCCCTTGGGAATAATGCTCTAATATTCCGTACAGTAACGCGGTGGGCAGGAAAGTTTCAGCAAGGACGTGTGTCAACCAATGGTAAGCAACGTTAGAGACGACCGGTCAGTGTGTGGAAAAATTGGAGCACCCATGTATTTTTCCGACATTTCGCCCTGTGACTTTGATCTTATTCCTAACGGTTTGCAATACGAAAGGACATTTCTAATGCTGTGCGCCAACAAGTGACACGATTCACACTTGATGCGGCAAATGGCGAGGCAGTGCCTTCCACATCGTTGGCAGCGTGTGGTGACAGTAGCAGGGGACTACATTGAGAGTCTTTAGACCCAGTTTGTCATGTCAAATTTAGGTGTAATTTGTTGTCATTCTTTAGCACCGTGAAGGCCATATTGCCCTGTATACTACCGTAATAAATTAGTGTATTACGATATTTCAGTGCTCACATGTAGTTAACACTTTGTCCTTTCGTCTGTATATCAAATTTTCCAACCGGACTGGTATCTTCAAGAAAAAAAAATAGTTGCCATGACTTTTGCTCCAACCCTCGCATATATATATATATATATATATAGGGAGAAAGTGAACTAACAGTAAGAAATGAAAAGAGCATGATTTGTCTGCATTGTTGTAAAAATGTAACAATGCACATTCAGTTTGGTTAGTTCGGCTGAAAAACCGGTTTTCTATGCCAACTTTTGTCATTGTTTTAACAGTTACATTGTTACAACAATGGAGACGAATCTAAGTTGGCGTCGAAAACCAGTATTTAATTAATGAATTAATAATTGAAAAAACTGTGTACTAACATAAAGTGTCATCCACTACAAGTTTAAAAAATTTATTTAAACTTGATTGGATGAATAGAAAGCATTTTATGAATGATTGAAAATTTTAGCAAGATAAATATATATATATATATATATATATATATATATATATATATATATATATATATATATATATATATATATATATATATATATATAGGGAGAGTGAGCTAATAGTAGGAATTGAAAAAAATAAGTGCACTCCATTACGACAGGGTTTTATTATGGTCGTAAGTGTGGAAGGTTGCAAATCACATAGGTCGTAATTCGAGGAGATGCGGCAATTTTAATTAAATAACATAAAGCTCGGTGAAATTAATTTCTTTAGCATTTATAACTGAATTGAAAATGACCAATGATGTAATCCACTACAAAGCATTATTTAAAATAACATTTCGTATCAAAAATTTAAGATTAAAAACATTACACATACTCCAAGCTAATATTAATAGGATTTTAATTAAAATTCAGTAAAGTGAGGCTACAGTAACAAGTATTGGATCACACATTGTCACATAATATTACATTGCGTATCTTTTAACTTGCAAGCATTCTTTACGAAGATAAAGATTCCAGAGCAATTTTAATGCATGGAAAAAAAAAACAACCAATCAATTTTTAATATTTGCCTGCATAACAATCCGTTTTTCATCCGAAAAAATATAGAAAATTTCCAGAAAAGAAATAAAATTAAAAAAAAGGCTCATATATTCAATTTTCCTTCATGCTAAATCTGAATGGAAGAAATATACCACCTGCTTCGAATTCAAAACAATCGCTACGCATTTAATTCATTTCAAATAGAATGCAAAAAAATCTCGAGGTTAAAAAAAAAAACAAGAAAAAAAGAACAAAAGGGAAAAAAAAATCAATCCTTATCTCTAGAGGAATCGTCCCGATATTTCTACGCCAAAATAGTTTTCAACATCATTTGCATATCTAATTCCAAGTCAAATCTATCTCTCCTACACCCCCTCCTCCTCCTCAACCCCCTTCCAAGTTAGATTAAACGATTGAGGGGAATGATCGGATTTTTCTTTCCCGAGGAGAGTTGAGAAGTGGCAGTTGAGAACCAGAGATGCTGTTCCGAACATTAAGGCAGTGGTTTTCGTAAACTGATGCAATCTGCAAAATACTGGGTGGGACACAAAGCCTTCGATTTTTAAACCGCTTTATTTTTCACATTTAACTAACTAGATCTCAGAGACAACGGCGTACTTTATATTTGAAACTTCTTTTGAAGTTCTATAATAATAATGTTTTATTCTAACCATCAGAATATCATTAAAAGAAATGCATGTAATAAATTAATCTCAACACATGCATAGATTTTAAGAGGAAAAAAAATGCAAAGTATGTATTAGAAGTTTTATATATATATCACAGATTATATCACATTTTTAACCAGTTAACCGCGATTGACGAAAATACTCGTCATGGAGAAGTTGCAGGATTTTATGTATTGACGAGTATACACGTCATACGCAAGTAGTAGTGACCATTGGTTATATTTAAATTTTATTTTTTTTTTGCGGAAAACCAAACATTCTCAAATTTCAAGATATTTAAAATATTTTGAGGCTAGGCAGAAGTAAATACAAATAAATAAAAAATATTAAAAAATTAAGATGAATTCATGCGCCTCCGTATGCACCGGCTGAAAGCGTGTAGGTTCGTTATTTATGTGCTATTATGATGTTTTTTAGATGTTAGCCTAAAAGGGGCAAGGGCAAAAGTCGGAAAGTTGATTTTTACCGATTTCTTTTTTTAAATTCTTACCTTTATATGTATTTAATTTTCCTTCCGTTTTTAGAGTAACATGTATGTAATATATGTTTATGTTAACCAAATAAATAAGTATTAGTAATAAAATTGTTAATTTTATAAAATAAGTTCATCTTTTTGATTCAATGTTTTCATGGTGACACTTACTCTGAGTGATGACGAGTATACTCGTCAATAATAATTTCCGTGACACACATAGTAGCACGCTTTCAAATGGGGGTGCCACAGTTAACTGGTTAATGCATATTATTTCAAAGTAAATTAAAATAATTATAAAAAAGGTAAGTGATTACCCTAGACATGATAATAGTTAGTGACGCGAACTGTTATGCCAAGGGCCCGGGTACTGTAACATTTTCCCGCCGCGCAGCTGAAAGATCAACTCCCTAATGCTAACTCCCTGCTAACATGATGCAGTTTACACATCCACACGTGCACCCTCTGAAATATTGCGTTCTTTTTTATCTGACATCTCGCGACAACCGATGGTCGTGAGAAACAAAAGTCTGGATTCCACATGCGAGAGCCAGAACCCCGAGTGTAATTCGAGGTGTAAGAAGCGACCGCCTCACCACAAGAGAGAGGAAAGACAGTGCATTTTGAAGCACTCGAAAGAGATGTTGTGTGTTTGCCTCCTTCACAAATAACAAACTCTGTGGAATGGAAACACTCAATTGTCTAAATAACTTGTAATCAAACGTACATATTGTAATTAATAGTTGTAGACTTAATAACCCAATTTAATTTTTTAAGTCTTATGCTGCCCATCAATTATTATGGAGGCACTCTAAATTTTCTTCCAGCTGAAGGTCCTGTCGAGATGTTAATGGTAGAAGAAGTGGTATAGGGCCATCCGGGGGAGGGGGGGGGTATTCTCTCTCAAAATCAGGATGGAAAAGAGCTAAAATGTACTTACCACCACATGATGGTCAAGACTGAGACCAAACCGACAGGCGAAATCTAGCTTCTCTCCACCGCAACTATAAATTAAATCTAGATTACACCACCAATCGGATGGCATTAAGGGCAGTTGGAAAGCTAAAATCTTATTTTTTTAACAGTTTGAAAATTTTACATTTTCAAATTGTATAAATTTTAATATTTCTAAAAATACCTTACTGTAACCTCTAGGGTAATTGGAAGCCCTTAAAATCTATTTTTAAATAATTGTTGAAACCGGGCCACGCCCATTTGAACGGCGAAACATGTAAACGAAGTATTTCGTTTTTGCTTAAACGTTTAACGTCTGATATAAGCCAAAACATGTATCTTATTGTAAATCGAGCCTTTTATTTTTTTATTTTCTAGCCGATTGGAAGTCTCACTGTATACATTAAAATCAATTTATATCAAAATGAAAAATTTTGATGTTCGATGTGCCTTTTCTGAGAAACTACTGTTCACGGATATGTAAATTTTTATGATATATTTATATTGATGTCTAATATATACTAAAATGAGCTTTTTGTAAAAAAAACTCAAAAATTGTATTTTTTTACAATTTTTTTATGTGAAAAGTGGGTCAAATTTCACAATGTTTGATAAAATATTTCATAAATTATTAAAAAATCCAAAATTAGCTAAAAGCTTATTTCAGTATAATGAGAAAGGCATACCTTAATTGAATGAAAAATTTCAAGCATGTACATATAACAGATTCTGAGAAAAGGTACATCGAAAACAGCCAATTTAACATTGTCGGTAGAGAGAGAGAAAGAGAGGTTTCCAACTCTTCTTAACAACCAAAGAAAAGTTCTCAAATCTTAACTTAGAACAAAATTGAATTAATGTCACACTTGATGACAGCTTTATTGGTTGTCAACATCGCACATCCAAAGCAACGTGAAGGCTATTGGTGACGTACCTCTCGGGATTTTAAATCTTCCTCAAGTGACGAGGATGACACTTGACCTGGTTTTTTCCAATACTGAAAACTTCCAAATTACGCCAGTGTGGGGACTTAGAGCCTTTGTTTACATGTTTCGCCATTCAAATGGACGTGGCACAGTTTCAAAGATTATTTAAAAATAGGTTTTAAGGGCTTCTAATTACTCCAGAGGTTAAAGTAAGGTATTTTTAGAAAGGTTAAAATCTATACAATTTGAAAATGTAAAAATCTCAAATTGTCTAAAAAATAAGATTTCAGCTTTCCAACACCCCTTAAAGCGGTGTTATAGGTAACAAAATTGTCGTTTTTATATTAGAGATAAGCTCTCGAAATTTGGTAAGCCTGTTACTTTTGGGGAGTAGAGAACCGCGCTAATAGACTTTGCGGAAATCGCCTCCTAAATGGGATTATGAGGGTGTACAAGAGAAATTTCTAATACAGTGCTTCTCAAACTTTCAGTACTTGCGACCCAATTTTCGATCATAATTTTCTTCGCGCCCCCCTCCCCCATCAAACAATAACAATGTATTGGATTCACTAATAATATGCTTTGACGTAAACCGACAAAACAAATTTAATTATATACAAACCATACAAATTATCAAGATAAGTATTAAATTTTTTTTAATTTTACATATTACAAGCCCATGGGGTCACTAGTAATCGTTAAACTTCTTTACATGGCATTGTTAAATTAATTATCAAATGCAATGTGTAGCACTGATACATTTATAAACATTATATCGGTGTAAATGCGTATTTTACTTTTTATTATGTCAGAATGTATTTTTTTACGTTTCCTTTCAGTAAATTAATATTTTTAAGTTATGTTTTATTTTCGATTTTTCGATATGCTCGCGCCCCCCTTGTTGGGTTATCATGCCCCTTAGATGCGCCCCACAGATTGAGAAACTCTGTTCTAATACGAATGTATATTTAAGTTGGAGGGCAAAGAAAGTTTTTGAATACAAACGAAAACTAGAACCCAGACATGAATAACCTTATGTAGGGTGTTTCCAAATTCGACCGACAAATTTAGAGGGGTGATAGTAGGCAGCATGGGAAAGACAACTCAACATAGAACATAGGGTAGCAAACCACGTTTAGTCGGAATAATTCGCAAAAACCTTTACCAAGGGTGTGCTATGGAGTGAAATGAAAAAGAGCAATAAGTGGTAAGAAATACATTTATTAGAAGTAAGGTATGCTTACAATGCGAACAATATCACAGCTCGACTTCAGAAATGCAACCACAGGTAAATGTCACGGAATTTTTACCAAGTTGAGGCCACGTAGGTCATAGAACAGACAACACCAATGGACAAAGGATTATCGGACGTAAAACAAATTAAGCAAATCTGGTATGCTGTCGATATCATCCAAAGTGACGACGATCCGTGCAGTAAGATTTTCCACTATATCTACCGAGGTGTCTCATAGACAAGCGATTTCAGGTGGCCCCAGAAGAACAAATCCGAAGGATTGACGTTCGGCAAACATGGAGGCTAACAAACATGTCCGTCATGTCCAATATGGTTCCTGGGATACGTAGCATGAAGGTGGCAATCCCCGTAAAAGAAAAAATGGGCTGATGCACCATCGTGTATAAACGGCAACTATTATCGCGATTTTCACCGATTGAACGTGTTTTGTGACTCAGTGTTGTGTCTTGATTTGTCGTCCCCGTGCTGCCTCCATCCCTTTGAATCTGTCGATCGAATGCGGCAACATCCTGTATAGTCATTCAACATCATGAAATTCCCAGCAAAGAAGAGGGATAAAAAGAACTAGTTAACAAAAGATACATCTGAAATTTAAATAAGTTAGCATACAGCCACTTTAAGGTATCCGACTACGTTCGGAACCGTGATTTTAAAAAGGCGCATGAATGGATGATTTTCAAGATATTTTGTGTCACTTAAATTAGAATACATGTATAAAATTGTTTTAAGGACATTTTGGCAAAAAAAATTATTTAAATACAATATTTCGGCAAAAAATTGACTTAGAATAATCTTTTTTCAAAAGGTTCTCCTTTTGTGAAAAATGCATCTATCATAATATTTTGCCTGTATATAGATAGCTCAGACCTCTGTACAGAGGCTCAACTATGATATTTGAAAAATTCACATTATTTTCAGAGTTACAACCATTTGAAATAATGATCGGCGTTTTTGTCTTAAAATTTCTCCCCTCTGTTGTCGTAAAACACGGATAAACCTACTTCTAAGTTATATATTTCAAAAATTCTATTTGAACCTCTGTACAGAGGTCTGAGCTATATACAGGCAAAATATTATTATAATGGAAGCATTTTTCACAAAAGGAGAATATTTTGAAAATATGTCATTCTATATGTTCATTTTTTGTCAAAATATTGTACTTAAATAATTTTTATTGTAATACTATTATTAAAACAATCTTATATAGATTTTCTAATCTAAGTGACACTAAATATCATAAATATTATCCATTTATACACTTTTGCAAAATCATGGTTCCGAACGAACCCTAAATAATTACACTCAGTAATTACAATTCAGTAGCGGAAAAAATGAATGACTATATAAGAGGGTTGATTTATAAAAAAATATTCCTGCATCCCCAAACATTTCCTAAGAACTAATTATGAGCAAAGAATTGAAAACTTCCTGCTTAGACAATCCCATCTTAACCTATCACCGAAAAGTCACCCTTAATTCGTCTCGGCATTAGAACGACATCCCCGCAATGCTTTACTAAAAGTTGTTAAGCAAACCCCACATTCGGAAATGACCGTCGATTACTCATAATGGCCCATCCCATGTCTGACCGGTCACCCCCATCTGGAGCACAATGTGAACGCGCAACTTTTTAATGACCGCATTAATGACCTCTTTCCAGATGTTGCGCTCACCTTTTCACAAAACCCGGGAGTGTTCGGGAGTGAATTCTTTAAAAATTTTCTCCTCCGGATTTATTATGTATTTTTGCTCGTCGCCAGATTGCGTCTTTTCCTCCAATTATTCGCCTTGTTGCTTATTAGCATACTTACTTCCGGAATTTTCGAGGGGGCGTCAACCTGTTAAAATTCAGAAAAGAAGTCTTCCGAGATCATTTGCTCATCGGTCTGTGCGTGATGTGGAAATTTTTAATAATTACGACGGGAGGACTTTCGGAAAAATATGTACATGAAAGAAATGAGTAAAGGTATTCGTTAAGTCTACCTTATAATTTTAACAAGCGCGAAATTTATTTAAAAAAGAAAAATTCGACTTAATGAAATCAGGCATGAATGCTACAGTTTTGAACATAAAAAAAAGGAATCGTTGTTCGGTTTGCAGCCAAGTAGATTTTTCAATGTAGGATTAAAATCCTATTTTTCCTCATAAAAAATAGCCAAAATAGTACATGGAAATTGTTTTAATTATACTTAAATGCTTCAGTACCACTATGTACTAAACCTTTAACTATACAAAAAATATGCAGTTACAGCCAGCGTTCAGTCAACTTATCTAATCTCCTTGGGAAAAAAAACCTTTCCCTTAGGAGACAAAGTATTCTTCCGCTGCCATTTGGACAGCCTCAGAATTTATGTATTTACTTCAATCAAGAAAGTTTTGCAGCCTTCTGAACATATCATAGTCAGATGGTGCAAGGTGAAAAGTATATGCTGTCTGAAGTAAAGTTTCTCAACGCAACTCTGCAATTTTTTGGGCGGTGTTTCTTGCCACGTGTAGTCTAGCATTATCGTAATGAAGCCACACCATTTCTGTTGGCCAAAGATGGACATTTATGTTGAATTTTTTTATTCAAAACATGAAGTTGCGAACAGTAACGGCCGTTTCATTTACTTTCAACTCCTAATGCACTATACTCTTGCTGTCTCACCAATAACACAATATAACCTTCTGATGTACGCCAACTTTGGATGTGGATGGCGGTGTCTGCTCTTTGTAAACATATGTTTTATTTTCTAACTACGAGTTCGTGCACTATCCACTTTTCATCTCCAGTCACCAAGTGATCCTAAAACGGTTCTCTTTTCAGACGAGCAAGATTTGAAGAACATATAGAAATTATATCCATTCAATTTTTTCGCTTAATTCATGTGGCACCCAATCAGAGAGATTGGACACGAGATCAAGCCTTTTAATGTAATCCAAAGCAATAGTCTATAAGAATTCAAAGTTTGAAGCGCACTTAATGGGATTTCTTTTGATCACATGGCCTTAGCACTTCGTCACTGACATCTGATGGCCTTCCTGTGATTTGGGTTCATCTTTCAAAGAAAATTCACCCAAGCAAAATTTCACAAGCTATCTGCCATGTTCGAGCTATTACTTGCTTCCTCTCCAAACAAGTCGCACAAGTTTATTTTTGCCTCCATCATGTTATTCCCTTTTAGGAACTCAAACAACATACAATACCTTAAGTGCACTTTTTCTTCACTCACCTGAACAATATTTGAAGTTAAAAAAAATAGACTAAAATGCAAAAAATGTGTATAAATCATCAATAGTATAAAACCGGTTTCAGTCGAATCCGAATTCCTTCTAAGGTTCGACAACGCATATAAGTGAACGTGTTCAAAATCGACAGAACTTTTTCACATACCCAATAGAAGCATTTTTCATAAAAGGAGGATGTTTTGAAAATATATGTGATTCTTTTTTCCCTTTTCGGCAAAAAATTGCATTTAAATAATTTGTTCTTGTAACAATATTCTTAAAATAACATGTATTTGATATGTATCAACTGACTAAACATCGAAATTTTTTTTTTCATTTATTCGATTTTTCAAAATCTCGGTTCTGAACGCAGTGACTTTAAAGTAGGTGTAATGAAGAAATCCCTGAAAATAGCACAAGCAATGTGTTTTGAGATTTCTTACTTGATTTGATTATTTAATTACATATTAAAGCGTACTATTGACGAATGACTTCGTGACCTCGAACCGCGATCAAGTGACGGGGAAGACACATACATTAGACGGGTCTTTACTGGTATCAAGACCTGAACCAGCAACTTTAGCGAGTGACTGAATGATTGAGTGAATATTAACGTCGCACTATTCAGTTACTCGCCAGCAAATTTAGAGAAATACAACAAAAACAAAAATAAAATTTTGTTACCAAAGAAAAACCTATATTTCTGAATTATTCACTTCTTTTCGATCTAAAATAAAGCATCAATGTAAATTTGATATTTTCTTCATTTATGTACTTGTCTTAATTTTATAGCTGCTCCTAGTTTTCTAATTTTAAAAATAGATTTTAGAATAAACATTAAAAATAAATTTAAAACAATCATCTAGAACACATAATTTTTTCAGATGGGATGATTATTAAATACATTTATTCCACGAAGTAATTGTTAGTACGTACAGCCATTTCCTCTAAAAAGAGGCATAAAACTGAATCTTTCCATAAAGATAATTGCATTTAAAGACTTTTCAAAAAATTAACCTACTTTACATCCATTTCTTGGGAAACACTTCACATTCATTACTTGTTCTAGGAAATATGTAATGAAGTTTATACAAGGCTATTATTTTAAAATGCCCCATTCCTTTATTTCTTAGAAAAAGAATAACAATTAAGTATTTTAAATTAATCCCATTAGAAATATATATTTGCAATGGGATATTAAAACAATACCTTAAAGATAATTATAGTATGAGTGCAAATAACGTTTGTATGGTCATTTAAGCCAGGAAATGAAAGAAAAAAATGTAAAAATTTCAGATTTTTAGTACCAACGTAGATTTTGGATTGAACTAATATTACTCTAGTTATAAGATTATTGGACTTTATACTTAACTACGATCTATACATGAATACCCCCATCTCGGGTGATACTTCGCTTAAATTCCTTGATACAGGACTTGGAAGCCTATCTCAATTAAATGCGAAGCAGCCTTAATTATTCTGAATGGCAGTCATTGGCGGAATTTAGAGGGACATAAAGCCTGGATTTGACTTGTACATCGCCAACCGTGAAATTATTGACCTTAATCATCGAACTAGACTTTCTACTATAAGGGTAGAAATTTTCAGTAGGCTATCATGTATCTAATAGATAGCTTCCTCCAAAACTTAGTTTTCAAAAGCAAGGATAGTATAATAATAGGGATAGAAATATAGATAGCAACTTGAAGGTAACGAAACTGAATCTTACTAAGACTTTTTAGGTAATATCAGAAATTGTTGTCCCATATTTTTCCAAAAGGCTTAAGTATTTCCTTAGGATGATTTGAGATTTGAGTAATTAGTCCCTTACACGGAGTTCCTCTTACCTCTTCTTAAAGTCGCTCTATAATGCGATACGAAGAGTGTTTCGCAACAGACATCAATATTGTGGGCCACGATCAAGTAACGAAGACCAGATCCGCGAACTGGCACCCCACTCTCCCAACTTCCACATCACAACGTTGAGGAAGAACCACAATAGCTTTAATGCACATTATCCCCTCTACAAGGCGTGTCTTTGGTGGAACGACGACAAAATCTCATGATACGTCAGCCCCGAGTTCGTGACCATCACCACTAGGCTATAGCTACCAATCCAGATCGCTAAGAGAAATGGTTCTCCGAATGGAAAATTGTATTCAACGATTCAAAATGGAAGCTATATCTTTTGCCAATAGAAAATGGATGCCTGATATAGCTTAGAAAATAATAAAATTCTCAGCTCTTAGAAAACCAAATATTTGGTATTAATTCAGATACAAACAACTGACTTTTAAATAAAGTTGCACACATTGGATAGATAGGCATTTGCCGGCATTACCAAGTACTTGATTGGAGGTTATTCCGCAGAGCCAAGTGCTCCACTGTCCGTCGCTAGACATCAGGTGTCACAGACTTAAAATTACAAGACCTCTATTGTCAACATCCCCATACTAAGATTCAAAATACGATTTTAAGCGAAATCCCATTTCTTTAGAAATACGCTTCATTAGTTGAAACTCTTGGAGTGAATGTTTATTAACATCACACTATGAAATAACATGAAAGCTACTGGTGGGGGCCTAGTAATTTTAAACAATGGTCAAATGAAAAGCACGACTCCTCAGCTGGTACCACTCTTCGAACTTGATACTCCAATGGGAGGACATAGAACCACAAAAAATTCAACTACCTCTACACGCCGAATCTTCAGCGGCATTGAGGCTCGAACCCATGACGAGTCTCATCCCGACCACAAGGCTACCACATACTTGAGACTCTCTGAAGATTATGTAACGGATTCTACCCATGGTTTACTATTCCTCTTGGGGAAACTATTCTTTAACTAAGATTTAGTTTAAAAACAGCTTTTCATTGAGATGGCTTAATTTTATACTAATCTAAATACTATTTAAATCCTGGCATTGAGTGTATTAGGTTAATCATGGAATCATGGCAAGTTAATCATTGAACGTGAATTGTAAGTAGTGAATTTTTCAGACTGAAGTTATTTTCAACTGTAACATCCATTCAGAACAGTAGAAAAAAATAGATGCTGATTTGAACCATATAAGGTCATATGACGTAGATTAAGATTGCTACCAAAGTTATCGAATAAGCTGCAAATTGCTCATAGTGTATTAGATCCGAAGTAAAAGTAATTATTTTTAAAACAATGTCTGCTTCTACCCCGAACCCTCTTACACCTTCAACCTCCGGGGTGTGACAATTAGTCCTACAGCAAAGATAAGTTGTTGGAAACCATGACAAGAGAGATTGATTCAGATATATGTTTTCAAGAAGAGGACATTAAGGCCTTTGTTATTACTACAAACACTAATTTATCGAATACCAAACTGCATTTCAGCATACATCGAATACCAAACTGCATTTCAGCATACATCGAATACCACACACAAACTGCAGTAAGTTTTACCATAAAAAAGTCTTTTTTGACGCACACAATCACCTTAAATCCACTAGAATAAAAAGAAATAAAAAGAATAGTTTCAGCACCTAA
>BMAV01010271.1:241042-261995 GCA_019973955.1 Trichonephila inaurata madagascariensis
CCCCCTGAAAAATAAACAATTCCTTTTTCTTCTTTTAGCTTCTGGAAATTTTATTACTTTTTGCTTCCACAACAGAACAACAACCCAAAATTTCCAACGATGCTTTCCAAGAGCCCGTGCCTTAAAAGATAAATACGCGCGAGCAACTTATACATAAAGCCATGCAACAGCATTTCCCTTTTTTAACTCCATAAAAAGCAATTGAATATGCATGTCAAGTCCCCTATCGCATTCTGGCACACCGAGGAAAATAATAAAATGAAACTACTATTACAGCAGGGCGAGAAACGTCTCCACCATTAGAGATGGGGCCCCTGTTTACGATGGCCCCGTGGACCCCAAATGGGAAGTGTGGCCAACTTAGCGTGACTGCCCCCATTGATGGTCGGGGACACGCATTGGGTGGGGTTGCCTTCCCTCCGGAACAACGCCAAGGGGATCGCCACTTTCTTGTTCTTGCCCACTCCAAGTATTGTTTTTTCCAAAGTGCACTTTGATGGAAGAAAATAGAGAAGTGTTTTTAGGTGGGGGGAGGTATTGGAGATATTTCTGAGAGATAAGCACTCTTTGAAACGTTAGGGGAATAGGTTGTGAGGAATTGTACAGGGTTACAGATTTCTCGAAAAATAAGTTTCCTTTTTCTTACATAAGTTATACGTAAGACAGCATTCTTTAATATAATAATATGCATAAATAAAAGATATTGAACATTTGTTTATATTACAAGATTATTCACATGAATTATTAAGATTGACATAGTTTTCAGTGAACGAAGACGCCTTAAAAGTTTTAAAATTCCTTTCACACAAATGCTTGAGACAGGCTGCGAACTTAGTTTTTCCAAGTTCAAAATTTTGTAAAACGCTTTAGAACAAATTTTGTGCTATGGATGTTTAAAAAATAGTTAATATGTTAATTAATATATAACTAAATCATTTGACGAAAAACCATTGAAGAACGGCACAAAAAACATTTTTAACCGATCTTCTACTTTGTTAAACGTAACATTATATCCAATAATGAAGTAACATGGCATTTTAAAACTCAGTTCGATAGTTTTAATAGAATCAAGAGCAAAATTAATAACCGTTCCGTCCACGAACCTTCCAAAAAGATAAATACTCTTTTTTAAACAAAATAATGTAAAGATTAATATTTTCGTTTATAAAGAATGTCAAAACAAAATATTTAAATTAATTTTCTTCGCTTCCTTTTAAAGAATGTCTCTCTAAAATAGATTGTTGGTTGGCTGAGAGAAAAGAAAATAATGGAATGATGATAAGGTTCGGAAATAGAATAATCACCGAGGTGTCATACGGGCACAATACGTCATTCATCAAGGCAGCAAATCCCGAAGTTGATGGATAAAAAGTTGATAAGTAATGGTCTCCTCGCCAACGTGAGAACATCGACTGATTTAATGGACATCTGTCCAGTACGCCACGGTTCTTCAAATCAGGGCATGAACCCCATGACTCGATCGGCATAACCTCAAGAAGAGGAAGGGAAAGTTTATTCAAGCACACTTTAGTATCACAAATCAGTTCTTATGTAAAGAAAACTACTTACAGGCTAGATCTTATTAGAATTAACGTTGCATAAGAAGCAAAACTATGACCTAATGTCGACTAGTCTTATATATTATGAACCAAAGCGAAATTGTGACTGCGATACTACAGCGGAATCTCATTTTCATAACTTCTCCCTTACGTCAATGAAGACTCTTACGCTTAATTCCTTTTAAAGTATGATATAATGGTGCGCTATAGCATGTTTACCTTGGTTTCGTTATTTGATATGCACTATCAACCTACTTATCGATAGACATAGCTGTGCTTCGCTTTAGACATCCGAGAAAAGGAAAATGGGTTCCTTTTAGGGCTACGTCACAAAGCGTTTTTATTCCTGTACATTATTTGTTCTAATTTGCAAGAAAAAATGGCAACTACATGTCATTGGAATGAATTAGTGTTTATTAACATCGTATTCTCTAAAACAACACGAGGGGTATTGACTTCGTCATTTTGAGTTACGGTCAGGTAGCGAATGAATGAATGAATGAATATTAACATCGCACTGTTCAGCTAAACGAGGGCTTTCGGTGACGAACATCGTAATTTAAAACCACGGTCAAGTGACGAGGACGACACCTGAGCTGACATTACCCTCTCCTAACTACCACACCACACTAACGGCAGGGCGTTCGAGCTCTCGACAGATTTAACGTGCATCGCTCCCCTACATGGCGGGTCTTTTGTGGTGCTAGGCTCGAACTCGTGACAAGCCAGGCCACGATCCGATACCTTGACCACTAGGCTATCGAGGCCACACGGTTAAGTGGCGAGGATGACAGCAAAGCTTCTACCCCGCTTTCCAAACAGTCACATCACACCAACGTGAGGTTTTTGATCCATGACAGATTTAGTGCATCATACTCTCTATACGGCGGATATTCAGTGGTACTAGAGCTCGAGCACATAACCGCTAGACTAGACAACTGCGACTCACGTTTTTGGCTGAACTAGAATCCTATAAATTGAGATTAAGCAGTTTTTTTATATTTTTCTAAATATACATCTAATTTCATTTCATATTAAAATTGCAACGCATTTATTTGAAATTAAAATAGAGAACTTTTTTTTTCAGTAAGCAATGTGCAATTTTTAAAGAAATTTTCTAATACAACAATTAAATTATGCTTTCTCACCCGAACTTTCAAAGAGACAAATAAAATACTCTAGCAAATATACAATCGTGAGTGTTATCCGCAGAAAGATGCAATCTCTTATGAAATGATCGATAGTGGTTATCTCCTGATGTCGTCTCAGACGAATGGTCTGCAAAGAACACGCATCGTCAACAAAGAATGGTTGTGATGATTCATTTGAATGAAGTCATGCAATGCCCGGCAGAAAGAAACTTGCATTGTTCCACTGGATGCAAAGGAAAATTAATCGTCTCTTTTATCGTGAATGTTGATTGTTTCAGTTAACCAATTCATGAACGGAATATTTTTCATATCATGGTACGTGTGGGGCAACAAGGACACGTGAAAAAATCTCAGGGTGTTCAGAAAAAAATTCTGAATAACTTTAACAGTTTTATATTTAATAACGAGGCTTGAGCAGAAGAGAAAAGATGCGCTTCACAATAGTAAAACTATCTTAAAGTGAGGAAAGTTTTGACAGTTATATTTCACAGTTATGTTCTTCACACCCGCATGTCGTCACAAACAGCTACTATTACTCTTTTCCCCTTTTGTTACATGAATTATTGTTTCCTGAATATTTTCATTTGGGAAATAACTCTTAAATTATGAAACCAAAATTAAATAAATAGATTTGATTTCCATTATTTTATTATAGAATTACTCAGCGTTTCTCAAATTGTATGGAGGCTACGATAGTCCAGTGGTCAAGGTATCGGATCATGGTAGACATGTCGTGAGTTCGAGCCCAGTACCACTAAAGACCCGCCGTGATGCACGTTAAATCTGTCGAGAGCTGAAACGTCCTCCCGTTGGTGTGGTGTGGTGTGGTAGTTAGGAGGGGGGAGGGTGACAGCTCGGGTGTTGTCCACGTCACTTGACCATGGTTCAAAATTACGTGGTCCGTCGCCAAAAGCCCTCGTGTAGCTGTGTGAACAGTGCGACGTTAATACTCACTCACTCAAACTGTATGGCGCGTCCCCCTCCAGGGGGCATAACCATAAATAGGGGCCCGAACCTATCAAAAATTCGAAAACAAAAGATTAAGAAATTATTAATTTACTGAAAGGAAGCAAAACAGAATACATTCTGTCACATATACATTGAAATAATATACTTATAAATGTGTCAGTACTGGCCTATGTACTTGATAACTAATTTAACAATATTAAGTTAAGAACAAGTTTAATAATTACCAGTGACCACACGTCATAAAATTATATACAAAATTTAATACTTATCTTGATAATTTGTACAGTTTATGATTATACGGTTTATGTACCTTTAGCGACAAAGTATATTATTATTGAATTCAATGGATTGTTATTGTTTGTAGGAGGGGGAACGCGAAGAAAATTATGATTGAAAATTGGGTAGCAAACATTAAAAGTTTAAAAAGCACTAGGATAACCAATTATAGTACATTCCACTTACATGGATATTAATGGAAGGTCTACAGATCAGTGGTGAAAAACGGTTCAGAAATTTTAGCATATGGTAAAGTTAAACATAAACTGTAAAATATAAAGGTAAGAATAAAAAATTATACGTAAAATGATGCCTTAATACACATTTACATCTAATATTCACTGTATCATATTACATCAAAATTTGTATTGATTCAGTATTTTAAATTTTATCAAAAATATTCTACCTTGAAATTTTTTTTTCGTACCAACAATTATTGAAAAACTTAACGGTTACTTTTTTGAAGACAAGCGCGTATCATGACTATTCCGATGCATATGAAACGCAATCGAGTTATTTGTTTCAAAATGTCATTTTTCGTATCAACAACACTACTAAACTCAACTAACGAAACACAACTTAACTCATAAATATTTTATAAATACTTCAAACACAAAAGTAAGGTTCTCAGATTCAAATGTACGCAACTTCCCTTCCCCTCTCTTCTCCTTAGCAGGAAAAAAATGTTCCAGTGGTACATTCTAATTTTAAATTCAAATTAGACGTTCGTTCAATAATATTCTAATGGATATTATACTAAAACTGGAAAAATAGCAGCAAACTCAATTACGAGCTATTTACTCTGTTCAGGTAATTTAAATATGAATGGGTTAGTAATAATATTTGCTAAGAGGTTGCAAATTGTAATATAATTAGAGTATTCATAAATGAATATCATAATTCTCGCCACAATTTCATTTTAGAAAAAAAAAATGTATTGTAAAATGAAGAAAACTAAAAATCATAATAAAACACTAATCGTTGATGCAGTGGTTAAATTAGCGACAAAAATCTCTTCTGTATATTAAATCATTTTTTCTCATTCTTTTTGAAGAGGGAAAAATGTCCTACACTAAGAATTTTGCTCAAATTGACGCATCACACACATATTGTTTAATGTCTCAGTTTGATACTACACGAGGAATACTGGTCAGGGACGGCTTAAGGCAGGGGCCCAGGGCCTCACCTCAATGGGGACCTCGCCTCATTCTCTACTCAGCCTTAATAAGATCATGATTCGAACAGTTTCAACGGTCAAGTGTTATTTTCGGTTGTATTATCCAAAAAACTGGGAATTTTAGACCATGTTAACTGACTACATGTGATGACCGTGATCATGTACAGGCCTAGGCCTGCCACCAAACACCATCATTACTCAATCAAAAGTCTTTTGTCCGTCGAGCCAGTCAGTATGATTGTAAGCCATGCACATTTATTTGCACGAGTATTTGACAACGTATGCTATGCGCTGTCCACTTTTATTGGTCATAAGGGGGGGGGGGCCAACTTTTGTGAAGGGGCCCAGGGCCTCAAGAAGTCTTACAACTTCCCTGATACCAGTGCTACGAGGGTAATAGAATTCCTCATTTTAAACCGCGATCAAATGATGAGAACGACCTCTTAACGGGTCCTTCAATCTTCAAGCACGACGTATCAGAAGAGATATTTGAACAAGAATGCAAGGATCAACTAGAACGAGAAAGAAACCATACTCAGTTTACTACCACAGCCATTTCTATTTTGAATATAAATTTAAAAGCATGAATTTAATTAACCAATAATTTCGCGGAAAAAATTGTTACTATCATCTTGGTACATAAAGCGTATAACAGTAACTTTATTACATTTGCAATGGCAACACCTCAAGCGATTTGTATGACAGTCATAAAAAATGGGTGGATAAAAAAAAACTAAAATAATTTATGTACTTTCAGGTAAGCGTATAAATCGAATGACAATATACATTGAAATACCTTTGAGGCGAAAACGCTTAAGACGAAATATCGGTTAACATTAAATAATACAATGCTTCCAGAAACTATGTATTTTAATGCATTTTTTTCCTCTTAGCACAAAACGAAAATTGCTTAACATGAAAAGATTTCCCTTCTGGGAATGAACAAAATACAGAAAACATCAGCCTCGCAGGTTTATCATGAGAAGAATTCGTTGCAGTAGATGATCATGTGTGTACAGTCCCAATTATGGCAGGGAAAGACATTTTGGAGTTTGTTCAAAGCTCAAAAATATCAGTGATGCAGATTCCGACGACGAAAATAAAATGAATTATGTAGCTTATGTTCCCTCGTCATCCGAAATAAGGAATCTCATGAAAAGTATGCGCAGTTATTTAGACGCACATTCCAAAGGTGAAATGAATAACAAAATGAACAATGCACAATTTGTTGACAATATGATGCTGAAGAAGACAATACAAAGTAAAGTATTGGATTAGTTTCCGAAAACTCAATAAATGTTTTGTTTTCAAAAAACTTGAAAATTTTGTATTAAATTTCTTTGTGATTGTTTCTGTTTCATTAATTTTTATAAAATACATGCATGTATACATATTTATGTCAATAAAATGTACTCTAATAAACTTAACTTTGTTGAATATATGCTTTCTCTCTTTTTTTTTTTTTGCAATATCCTTTAATACGAAAAAATATTCCAGTCTCCTTAGTTTTGTATTAAACGGTTTTCACTTTAATTACCAAAAACTTAAGTAGAAGCCCACTAAAACAAATTTACTTACATCTTCAACTTTCTTTTATGACCGAGCTTCGTAAAAAAAAGCGTGTGTAAAGACAATTAAAACATCATTACGTAAATAAGTATATAAACATTAGAACATTACGTAAATAAGTAAACATTAAAACATTACGTAAATAAGTAAACATTAAAACATTACGTAAATAAGTATAAACATTAAAACATTACGTAAATAAGTAAACATTAAAACATTTTTAAAACAATATTAAACTCACAAGCCCACACCTTTCATGAAAACGATACCACTATCGATTTAAACCAGCGATGCCAAGCCAAATACTGCACCCCCGATGGAACGGTGCGCTCTCGTAGTCAAATTAGGGGACAGCGAGGTTGATAGGGGGAAGGAAACTCCCCCCAGCGTTGAGTAGTGCATTATGAAACTCATGATTCATGTATTTGCTACACGTTAAAGTCCGAAGAGAGCAGATACGCCTAAAGGCTCTCTGCAGCGGGGGCTCATTTCGTATGGAAGGGTCATCGCCGGCGAACTGAAGACTGATTTTATTGAAATAAGGCATTTAGTAACAAACCCCGAGTGTGGACTGAATCTCACCTCGCGACACGGTCTGCGCGGTTGTTGAATGGCGAAGGATGCATGTTTGACGCCATTTAAAGTGTTCGAAGCTGACGATGCGGTCAGTTTTCATGTGGTTGGATTTGTTTGTCCAGTCGCACTTGGACTAATGAAAATTCGAAAAAGTCTGCGCGGGTTGGGAATGTCGGTTCTCGCTTGTGTTTCACGTTTGATTGTTGAATCCCATTTCGATGTATAAATAAATTCCTCGAACCGGAGGATTAAATCTTTCGAAATATTTGTTAAAATTATGAATATTGATTTTAACTTATGAATGATTCATATGAAAGTTTGATCGTAATTAATGAATGCATTCGCAATTTTACGAGTATTTGATGCACATGCGTGTTAAGCAAATCAATATGAATTTCCAGCCTTTTTTTGTCTTCTGAAAATGGTTTACAGAGCAATAAAAAAAACCTAATTTCTTGTGTGAAAGATGTATGTAGGATTCGTGAGTATGGAAAATAAAGTGAGTGAGAGAAAGAATATTAACGTCACACTGTTCAGCTACACGAGGGCTTTTGGCGACGGACCACGTAATTTTGAACCATGGTCAAGTGGAGTGGACGACACCTGAGTAGGCACCCCTTCTCCTAACTACCACACCACACCAACGGGAGGACGTTTCAACTCTAGACAGATTTAACGTGTATCGCTGCCCTACACGGTAGGTCTTTAGTGGTACTGGGCTGGAACTCATGACATGCCTGCCATGATCCTATACCTTGACCATTGAGCTACCGCAGCCCTATGGGAAGTAAAAGTTCCGGTGCAAGTCTCATGGTCTGGTGTAGGTTCAAAATAAAAAAGCTACATTGTGAATATGAATGAATGGATATTAATGTCGCCCGGTTCAGTTACACGAGGGCCTTTGTTGACGGAATTTGTCATTTTTAAACATGGTCAAACAACGAGGACGACGCCTGAGATGGCACCCCCTTCTCCTAACTTTCACTCCACCCCAATGGGGGGGGGGGAAGTTTGAGCACCTCTACATGGTAGTTCGACACTTGGCTCTAACTCCTGACACACCGGTCTCGAGTCCATGACCTTGACCATTAGAATACTGCGGCCTCTATGTATTAAAAATGTAGTGTATAGTATTAAACATTTAAAAAACATCAATTATAACTTATACAACCACCACATATCTCTAAACTACCTCCCAGATTTGTTTCTAATAGAAAACTGAAAAATATTCTTAATAAGCTTTTGAATAACACATTTCAATGTTACTGAAATTACGAGAGGCGAGAGAGCGTTTATGAACATCAACTTTAAAAAGTCACTTTTTAAAAGTCATCAACTTTTTCACTTTAAAAAGCAGCACAAGATCTTAATTTTGAAACATAGTCAAATGATGAGGGGGACACTCGAGTTGGAATCCCCTTTTTCAAACTACCACACCACACGAATTGGAGGACGTTTGAGCCTCGTCAGATTTAAAGTGCACCAGCCCCTCAACTTGGTAGGTTTTTAGAGGCACTAGAGAGAGAGGGTTTGAACTCATTAACAATGAGTTTGTGACCGTGATTATTAGGCTACTGCAGCCACAGAATTGTTAGAGGGAAAGGTAATTATCACGTTCATTTACATCACATTCAGGCCTTTAATAACGTGTTTCAAATAGCATTTCATTTCCAGTTTCAAAACAAATGACGAACACGATATGCGATATTCCTTCGACAATGATGCAACAAATACAAAATTGATTTTTCAATTCCTACTATTAACTCACACTCTCCATTTATTTATTTATATATCTTGGTGGAATTTTCAATCGTTAATAAAATACACTTTAAAGAGCTCCATTGAGCTGAAATTTTGTATACATGATTATTTTGGATGATAATACAGTAATTTAATAATAATTAATGAAAATTAATTGATTAAAACTGATTATTCAAAGAATTACAAATACAGCCACGTTGGCATCATTTTTGGTGACTTAGGCGACCCTTTTGGCGACATGGGTCAAAACTTTAAAGGATTTTTTTTCTCACGTTTTAAAACATTCAGTTGAACTGAAATTTTATAGACATGATTGTTTTGGATGACAATAAGATATTAATATTTATATTAATTGTAACTGTTTAATAAAGAGTAGCTAAAATAATAATTTTCTTTGTTGATGTAAGTAGGAATTGACTTAAAAATTTTTTTTTATATTACTTGTTTCTTTAAAGTAATGTGCTAGTTAAGTGATACAGTTAAAACGTACATTAAATGTATTCTGTTCTATCAAAGATATGGATATTTATTTTGGAAAAAAAAAGATAAAATTTAGAATGCCATGAGAGTCAGCGAATACTCAACAAACCTTAGACGTCAGTGACAAACTAAAATCATTCAAGTGGTGCTCAATGCAATCGGTGATACTCTCTTATCTATTATAGATAACGCTCAGAAGTCCTTAAACAGTAAAAAGACTATTTGAAGAGGATGGGGTATATGGGGGAAGGGGAACTACGTTCATATTTTTACTGTGGCTGTCGACTTGCAATTATAGGAGTTGTAATTGTGAGATGTTTGAAATCCACAAAAATAATTAGTATTTAAATATTTTACCTTAAAGTATAAGACTACGTTCGGAACCGTGATTTTGCAAAAGCGTATAATGGATAATATGTATGATATTTAGTGTCATTTAGATTAGAAAATGTATATAAAATTGCTTTAAGAATAGTATTACAATAAAAAATTATTTAAGTACACTATTTTGACAAAAAATGAACATAGAACGACCCATTTTCAAAATATTCTCCTTTTGAGAAAGATGCTTCTATTATAATAATATTTTGCCTGTATATAGCTCAGACCTCTCTACAGAGGCTCAACTAGAATTTTTGAAATACATAACTTAAAAGTGGGTTTATCCACATTTTACAACAACAGATGTGAGAAATTCTAAGAAAAAAACGCCGATAATTATTTCAATGGGTGGTAACTCTGAAAATAATGAAAATGTTTCAAAAATCCTATTTCATATTCTCTGAAGAAGCCTTTACTTTATATAAGCAAAATATTATTTTAGAAGCATTTTTTTTATAAAAGGAGAACATTTTGAAAAAAGATTATTCTAAGTTAATTTTTTGCCAAAATAGTGTATTTAAATAACTTTTTTTTTGTCAAAATGTACTTAAAACATTTTTATACATGTAGTCTAATCTAAGTGACACTAAATATCCTGAAAATTATCCATTTGTGCGCTTTTTTAAAATTACGTTTCCGAACGCGTAGTCGGATACCTTAATGAAAATTTACTGAAGAGCAAGAAAAAAAATTTGGTTTGTTTGTAAAAAAAGAGTTTATGATATCGTACATTTTGCTTTTCCATATCGCTGTTCCTTTGCTATTTTTTGAAACATATACTTGATTTCAAAATCAATTTTTATCTATATATTTTTTTTAAAAAAAAGTAATGCTTAATTTAGTTGTAAATAATTACTACTTACTTTCAACTAAATGACACTGTGATGGTCTTGGAATTAGCAACTGACATAATTATTCATGAATTTCATTAAATAAATTAAAACTCACTATAAAATAAAGCACGAAGCATGATGAATTATAACATCCGTTTAAAAATTTATATATCGTATGAGAAACCATTATGACTATTCACATACGAATGTCGAAACAACGTTATTTATTCAACACCACCAGTAGCTATTTAGGTACGTCTGTTATGTAATAAATGACAAAGCTAATTATCTAGAAAGGTATTTTCCAGTTACATCACAAACGCTTTGAAGAATATCTCGAGGGCTCAATTCATTTGCTAAAAAAAATTTAAGTTGATTATAACAACCAATTTACAAAAAGTCCTCCCCTGCTTATTGTTGATTTCTTTTTTTCTAAAATATGTTTATCTCGAAGAAAAGAGTTCTTTTTAACCCGCGATAACTCGCGCGGGGTGTTCTGTACACCCCAGCAACAAGAAAATCCTTCCAGGATTCTAAAAAGAATGCGCAGAACCCCGATTTTTTTTGTAGCTGCACATTTTAGATCATTGAACCTTCAGACCTGATGCAATCCCTCTTTGTCGAACGATTGGAATGTAATGACCTTCAAAAGTTTATCTAGGGGGGGAGGGGCTGAGAACTCCCGCGAGAAGTGGAGCGTTTGTAAACAGTCTGCTCTGAATAATTGGAAAATGATTAAAATATAATTTTTCTACTTTCTACTATCATTGTCTCATTAATTATAAAGTATATTTATTACTGGTATATACGTTTTATACTGGTTTATGAAAAAATATAAAATTATGTGTTTTAAAATGAAAATTTTGTCTGTTTAGTTTAAATCAATGTGTTAGTCTCGTTTGTATGCAATGAATTTAATAATTTTATTTGTCTAATACAAAAAACATCTTGTACTTTATAAATATGTATCATAATGACAATTTTATTTTCATAATTAAATACACGTGTTAAAAGTTTGGGGTGCTCTCTACACCCCGCGAGTAACGACGGTAGCAAAAACAAGCGCGAGTGACCGCGGGTTAAGGAATTTCCTCTTAGGAATCCTCTTTAACCCTTACAAGAACATGAGATTGGCAATAAATATTAAGGGTTTTCAGAGGTGTTAATTTTGTCTCGAGGGGTAAAAATTTAAACAATTTTCAAACAGGTATAATTCTTTTAAATTTATATTAAATAATTCGAGTCTTTTACATACGATTTACAAGGGTTTGTGGCTTCAAAAAACACAAAAAGTTTGAAATATAATCATAATTTTAAAAATTATAAGCATATGAAAATTCTGTAATAAATTTGAAGTAATTTTTGCGTTGCATACGCTATTTTCTAAAATAGTAGCCTCTGATGTATAAAACTTTATAGAATTATAAAATGTATCATAATCTTTAAACCCTACATCATTTAAGAATAATATATCTTTTGTGTATTTCAAAATATTTGAAAAACACTGAAATTTTTTTAAAAATTTTTGAAAATGTAATTTTATTTTTTAAAAAATATAATTTTTTATTCTATTTATATAAAAATACTACAGTGTAATAAGAATACATTTAATTTTATAAATCAACTTATAGCTGTTATATATATATAATTAAAGCCACTATTTTAGAAAATAACATGCGCAACATAAAACTTAATATTTCTTATGGAAATGTCTCTTCTTTTCGCGCGCGCGTATGCTCTTATATAATTTTTTAAATTATGATTATATTTTAAACATTTTACACTTTTATGAAGCCCCATTCTTTTATAAACAATGTGTAAAATATTCGAATTATTTAATTTAAATTTAAAAGAATTGTACATGTTTGAAAATAGTTTACATTTTCAACCCTCTGGAGAAATTTAACACCCTTGAGACTTTTTAATACAGTGAAAATCGCTTAGCACGAAACTGAGGGAACTAAAATATTCTTTCGTGTTAAAAGAATTTCGCGTTAAAGGACATTGCATTATATTTTATATTATATATACTCGTTTATCAACAAACAGAAACAATCACAAAGAAATTTCATACAAAATTTTCAAGTTTTTTGAAAAAACAAAACATTTATTGAGTTTTTGGAAAATAACCTGCTATCTTTCTTTCATTTTTTTTTTAGCATCAAATTGTTCGATAGCGTCCATTTCGTTATTCATTTCACCATTGGAATGTGCGACAAAATATCTGCGCATACTTTTCATGATGTTCCTCGCTTAAATGACGTGGGGACAGGAACTGCATTATTCATTTCATTTTCATCGTTGGAATCTGCATCAATGATACTTTTCAATCTCTTTGAACAAACTCCAAAACGTCTTTGTCAGCCATAATTAGAGCTGTACACACATTATGAGCAATTATTATAACTAATTTTTCCGATGATACACAGTAGAACAGTCCAATAATTCAGAAACTTTCTCAGAGATTTTATAAAGTTTCGGCTCAGTTTCAATATCCTCCATCTTTTCGTGTTAAGCGATTTTCGTTTCAGTTTAAAAAAAAAACTTGCATGAAAATTGTTGGCAACGCTGTACCATTTCGTGTTAACCGATTTTTCGCCTTAGGCATTTTCGCTTTAAACGTACACTCGTGAAGAAAATAATTAGCGCACCAAGAAGGAGTCATCTAAATGAAACAAATTTTACATACGTAATGATTACTTTGATATAAATAAATGATAAGAAAATCAAAGAAAAAGGATCCTTTATTTCAGAGAAAAAGGCAAAAGAACGGAGGATTTAATACCCTGTGGAACCCCCTCTAGTGCGAATGCACGATGCGATACGATCGGGCATTGAGGCATACAAGTTCTGTATGATGTCTTGAGACATTTCATTCCATATTTTCTGTAACCTTGCCTCTAGTTCGTTCAAACTCGTGGGATAACCAACTCGCCATCCCAACTGATCCCAGATATGCTAGATTGGAGACAAATCTGGGGATCGGGAAGGCCAAGGAAGGATAGTAACAGTGCGGAGACAGTCTTGTGACACCCTTTCCGTGCGAGGCTGAGCATTGCCTTGTTGAAAAAGGGCTCCTGGGAGACGTTGCATGAGTGGCAACACATGAGGTTGCAGGATGTCATGGACATACCGCTGGGCTGTCATAGTGCCACGGATCAAAACTATTGGTGACCGTGTATTGCAGGCAATGGCATCCCATACCAATACACCAGCTGTGGGAGCGGTGTGTCGTGTTAAATCAAAGGCAGAATTGAGGCCTTCACCACGGGCTCTTCACATACGAACATGATTGTCCTCACTGCTGAGATTGAATCTGGATTCGTCGCTAAAGACCACCTGGTTTAATCCCGCTGTAGTCCAGTTTCCTCGTGCGCAGCAACACTCCAAACGGAGGCGTCGATGGGAGGGCATCAAGGGAAGCACACGTAATGGGCGCCACGATCCCAAATGTCCTTTAGACAGGCGACTTCGTATGGTTTGAGAAGACACAAGGGCCCCTAGTGAAGATGCTACCTGTGCCTGGATGGCGGCCGATAAAGCAGTTGGCTATGCGCGTGCATTTCTTACGATGTAGCGGTCTTCTCGACGACTGGTCTTTCGAGGACGTCCTGAGCCTTGTCTTCGTGTAAATGACATCTCTTGAATCCACTGGCCCAACACCTCCGCACAACACAGTCAGAGCGGCCTAATTGACGAGTTACTCGCGTAGCTGACCACCGAGCTTCCATCATACCGGTGATTCTTCCCCTCTCAAACTGCGACAGCTGCTCATATTGTCTTCGAAAACGGCGTAATTGCATGTCTACCTCAGCTCATGCTTTGTAAATGATTCAGCACACTCAAACAAGTTTTGGTTACCTGTTTTATACTCCACGAAGAACGACGTTAAACGCCCTCTACCGGCTATACGTAAAGCGCAATCACGCTGCATTTCTAATCGCTTGCATATCTTCCCGACATGTACCTTCATGCCAAGTTTCGTTACAATCCCGCAATTATTTCTTGGTTCGCTAATTTTTTTGTCCATGAGTGTATTTCACTGTGTGTGTAACTTTCCATTTTACTTATTTAGACATAAAATAAATAAAAATCATACGAAAAATGAATAAGAATATAGTTTTTGGAATTTTATGGGAAAAGAATTATTCCCATTGAATTATATATTTGCCATTAATAGGCATTTGTGTTTTCTCTAACTTTTTCAAGTAGATAAATATACTTTACTAATGTACAATATCAATTACCATATAATATAAAACATGTAAGAAAACACAACGATGTATTTTTACACGGCACAATAAAGTGAAATAGTAACTTGGTATAGGTCTCGAATGTTTTATCATTGGCGTCAATTGATTTGACAGTTCTTTTTTTGTGAACATTCCCGTTTACATGAATGCGCTTGGTATACGTTCTATTTTGACATAACTATGAAAAATGCATATAAACTTAAAATTCAACACGATAGTTATCATTTTTTAAAATGGGGAGAAATGTTTCCTTTAGCCGTTAAAAGATTAATATGGTATTTAATTTAAAAAGCAAATTAAGTATTTGCTTTCTTTGAGCAAGATAAATAGCAATAATTAACGATGCTGCCACTTTTAAAGTAACGATTGAGATAAGAGAAAATGTCACAAAAAATAAGTTTTGGAATTTTTTTTAAGAGAAAAAGAACGTTTGAAAGTACAAGAGTCAGAAATTTATTTTTGATTGTACGCTTATATTCTTAAAATAAATTTGAACCAAAATTTTATAAGGATTTTGTATTGTTAAGTATTTTAGTTTTCTTCCGAAATTAAAAATGAAGAATAAAAATGATCTAAGGAAATAATTCTGGCAATCAAACTTTCCGAGTTAAACTTTAGAAAATAAGAGAGTCAAGGGAGAAAAAACACTTCTTACAAAAATATCGAAATCGGATTATCAAAAGATTGGTGGAAAAACTCCAGACGATATTTTATAAGTCCACACACTCCAGTTCCAGTCGCCTTGAACCAAACTCGATGGAAAAACATAAATTAAAAATCCAAATAACACAGCACACTTCAAATAAACTTTCCAACAGATTATTTGTGCACTCGCGAAAATGCAGACGACATTCCTAGATGCTCTTCCGACCCACCCCTCTGCTGCCACTTTCGAAAATTCAGCCGCAGGGATGAGAGGTATAGCGAAAACTCCCGAAACGTACCGAACGCACAGTATTATTTTAATAACGAAAGGTCTTCGTTAAGAATAGAATCAAAATAAAAATCATCCATCTTCTAATAAAAGAAAAAACAATTTTTTTTTATCATTATTATTGATGAGCCCCGTTCTATTTCTGTGTATTTCTTCCGCGTTTATTTAAATATTGATTCCGAAAAACTAGTGGACGTTCTACTTTGTCTCTTGTGTGCATTACCCTCGAAGTTTTCATCCCCCCCTTCGGGGCGAAATGTATTTATTAGCATTCAAAGAAAAGTAAAGGAAAAGATAAGCGCAATGAAAATGCAAATCACTTATTGAGTTTCGGTGCGCGCCTGGGCACACACGAAAATCCTATTCTAAAAATGACGCAACGCAATATCAAGGGCCCGAAACCGATATTGAATTTCATACCCAGTATTGATTTCTTTTTTGGGTATGTACAGATGAGAAGAATGTTAATACAAAGACGAGGAGAGAGAAAGTGGAAATTTCTGTGTTAAATAGGGACTCATGAATCGCTGTACACAAATACGCTGTTGAAAAGAATCGCGTTTCTTAAACATTTATGCTTGAATTGAAGAAGGATTTGTTCGGACATATGGCGTGGATAAAATTTACACAGCAGGTTGTTAGACTGTTCAGAGAGGAGGGAAATTGACCAATATGCTCTGGCACGTCTTAAGATTTTTTGAGGCCCTGGGCCCTTAAAAAAACATAGACCTCGTATCTGATTCTTAAAATAAACACTACACACCACATACATTGTCAAATACTCGTACAGTGAGACCCCCGCTTAACGCGGGGTATACGTTCCATCAAAGTAGAGCGTAATATGAAAAACAGCGTTAAACGAGGTTAACTCATCATGTACTAAATAAAGGAGTTATGAGAAGATGGGTAGAAAATTGGTCAAGTATTTTACCATTAAATTTATTAATTATGTGTTTTCATAACAATAAAACAAAAATTTATTTCTTACAAATATAGAAACATTATAAACGACTATACATATAAAAATAAATAAAATTCTAAGTCAGTATGTTTATATTTCCCATCATCCAGTCTCTTCTGTATTTTCAATTTTCTGCCTTTTTATCAAGAAGGTAGATTGGCTTAATGACATATTGCGTTGAATTTTGTCGTCACTCCATATAGAAAGTCGTTTTCTATTTTCTCTATTGAATTATTTCTAGAACGGAGAATTCTAGTTGCTGAGCTTGTCGTAGTTGCAGTTGCCTATGACAGTATTTTTTCTTTATTCTTAAGAATGGTCCTTATTATTGAAGTTGCCAAATTCAATGCAGCATCAATTTGAGATAGACGTTCATCAGTATCTAATCTTCTAATCACTTACATTTTAGTTTCTAGTGAAATTCTTTTTCTTGTTGCTTTATTTTCGTGTTTTCTAATATCACTCATGATAAAAACTAAAAATCATAATATTTGTCACTATAGCAATCGTTATATTATATAAATTTATACTTGCAAAAACATCAACAAATATTTGAAACGATAAGAAACACAAATAAACTGCTTCGGATATTGGGAAGCCTAACGCTGCGAACAATTTCAGGGAATCTTACTATTCAAATAAAACGGCATTAAACCGAAACAGCGTTAAGCGGGGTCTTACTGTATACTTACAGTAACCCGAAACAAAGAAATATGCACGACTTACAATCGCACAAACCGGCTCGATCGACTGCCACTTTTTAACTGAAGGAGTAATGATGGTGTATGGTGGTAGGCTTAGGCTTATACATGGACGACGACATCACAAGTAGACAATTGACAAATCGTCCGTTCCAATCCAGTTCCAGTCTGACAGGTTCCAGTTTTAAGGAGAATACAACAGGAAAGAAACATTTGATCGTTGAAATTATTCGAATCTTTATCGTATTAAGGCAGAACCTAGAAAGAGATGAGGACCCCATTATGGCCGGGGAGTTGGTCCATGCCTTAAGTCGTCCCTGAATATGCTGACTATGGGCTACAGATCTCGTAATTTTTAGCCACGATGAAGTGATGAGGATGGAACAAGTTTGTGTTCAAATTTCCAAACTATCACACCATGCCAAAGTGATCCAGTGGGCGAGTGAGTGCTTATTGAAATCACCCGAAAGTTATTAGCTACGAAATACGTTATTATGAGGCTTGGTCAAGTGACAAAGACGACATCTGATCTGGCAACCCCTCCCTAAACTACCACACCACGCCCCCGGGAACCTCAACAGATTAAACGTGCATTAACCTCTCTACAAGGAGAATTTTCCCTGTCAGTTGGATTTGAACTTATAACACGCCAGACACGAGTTTGTGACCATAAGTTCGGCTACCCAGAATGATCTGGAGGGGGAAGTGCTAGAAATGCAATTTAACCCATGGACCAAGAGAATAACTTATTTTTTAAAAATGAATAAGTTTTCTACTTTAAGGGAATGGCGATTTATTTGATCATTATTTTAAGGCATTTTATTGTTCATAAACTAGATATCATCCTCGTCATTTCCCGAAGACCCAAAATTACGACAACCACTGACGATAGCTCAAAGGTGCTATGCAGTCAGAAAAAATGAAACACATACAAACTGTTCAAGTTATCACTTTTTTCGTTTTTAAACACAATTCCATCAGAGAATATATTCATATTTATTTCAGTTGTCATGGTTAGCAAGTTTTCCTTTGGCTTGAAGAAACATAATATTTCTAGTATATTTCCATACTAAAGATAATTTAATCTTGTATATGTATTACCGAAACAAAGTACTCGATTTCGAAAAAAAGGTTTGAATAGCATTTAAAGTATTCTACAAAAGATGCTTAACCTACAGACTTAATAGTGACAAATATTTTAAAAATAATTTGTTAGATGTAATAAAAAATAAAATGTGTGAAAGTTTAACATTTAAAAAAAAACTATCTTAATTTAAAACTTACCAAACTTAATTAAACTTTACCAATCCTTTCCACTTTTGCTCCGTAGGAGGATAAATTGAATAGTTTAAAATTGGTCCTTATTAGTATATATAGGTTTTTTAAAGTTTTTTGAGTAATTTTTAATACTGGGTACATTTCTGTGGCTATTTGGCAGGTTCTGGTTCATGATTTTGCTTTAAAGTTTCGAGTTTATCTTTGTATATTTTGTAATTTAAATTTTTCCATGGAGTTTTGGATTTTATTACTTTCGGGTGAATATAATTTTTTTATTGCAATAGGTATTAGGGTTTTGTAATTTCAGAGAGATTTATATTTTTAAAATTAAATTCATAACGCACTATTTTCTTTTATTCAATTCAGTGTCATCGGGGTAGGTTGGTACCTGAATATGATGCTTAAGCCTACATTCTTGGTTCCCAAGGGTTTTTTAATATATAACTGCGGCTGTTTAACTTTGGCATATACTGTCTTACTATACCTCTGTTTATTTGTTTAGTTTTATGTTTGATTTATAGCAATTATATAATACATGATTTATATAACCGATATCATTGGATCCTATCTCATGTCGAACTTTACGGCAATGAAATGGTGAACAAATTAACGTAAGATGGCATTAATCTTCTAACTCCCTCCACATCTACCCTTACCTATCTGGAATTATACTCTTTAAAAAAAATCGCAAAATTTGGTGGAAGGGAGGGTGCCTCCTACTCATCATTGGTATGTGGGTAATAGACCCGGTGTGGCCCTAGCCCTTAAGTGTGACAGATGCTCCCAGACTATACTCTCGTCTTGCCAGTGGTCACATCAAGTGCCTCTCATTCTCAGCGAACAAAAAGATCTTCTCCATCAGCGCAAGGTGTCAAGATCACCAGGCTTCCCCTGAATACACAATGCATTGCATGGATCTCACAAGCACACAAAGATATATACACAAATCCCCTTCTTGTGTGCTCGACTTTTTGAGAGTCAACGATTTAATTGATCTTGCCTGACTTCGTCAGACCCTGGAGGATTAGCAAGAACATACATGATTTCCGATAGTGTATTCTGAGAACATATTATAATAAATGGAAAGGTTTAAAAATCGAAATTATTCAAGAATAAATTTTCAATTTCCTTAGCAAACATTCAATATTTATTACTTCAATACTTTTGTATAAAAAACACAAACGTTTAAAGGTTGAAGAAAAAATAAGATTTTGAATATTTTAAAACTTTTATATAGGTTTTTGGCCTTATACCAGGAATTTTAAAACAGCAACCAAACTAAACAAAGAATTGATGCAAAAATCCTTAGAAATTTTTTTTTCCTTTATTTTAATAATAATATTCGTTTAGTTGATTGATAAACACTTTTAGTCAGATTGCTTTCTCAGTGCAGAAAATAAACAAAATGCTGATTCTTAAAATCTGTATACACTAAGACCACGGTGTAATTGATCAAATGGTATATTCTGGGACATCTACGTACGAAAATATTTCAACCACGAAGGTCTTCGAAAAATAATTCTAAAGGAACGCAGAAAAAAAGAAATCAAAGCGGCTTTTATTTATAACGTGCCAACAGATAAAATACGAACGAAAGAAAGAAAAAAACGCATTCGATAGAAACGGCTGAAAAATGATAGGAGTCTGTGTCGTCTTATTAAAACGAGAAGAAATAATCATGCCCACTGTTTTGGGGGATGGTTCACGAAGCTTCGCGTGCTCAAGAGCGAAAAGGGAAGAGAGGGGGTGCAAAAGCAATAGGAAAAAGAAACAAAAAATGTGCCCAACCCCTGAGCACTCAACGCGTCACGGTCACAGCTAAAAGATCCAAGTCATCTCTTTTTTTATTTCCTTTTTGGCAGCAGAAGTCTTAATTAAAAGGAAGAAGAGAGTCACTAATGACCACCAATCGCGCAGAACAACCAATCCGTAGAAAGCAATCGAGTTCTAAAACAGAAAAAACGGCGGTGAGGTAATTTTTTTTTCGCTGGGGGTTTTGAGTGTGGGGGGGAGGGATTACTAATTACTATTTATTTCAAAAGCTTTTTTTTTTTTATGTGAAACGATTTAAGTACAAAATGTAAAACGATTTCG
>BMAV01010272.1:0-26552 GCA_019973955.1 Trichonephila inaurata madagascariensis
AACCCTTCTTTTGTAATATTCTACTGGTCTCGTGAAGCGAAACCTTTCAAGAATGGAATTCATAAAAGGATTTGAGAATTATTTAAAAATCTCTATAAATTTATTTGTAAATTTTTAAAATTTCTAGTGGTTATCAATGCAGAAAAATGGAAGCCCTAAATTTATGTGCTCTGGAAACGTGTAAAATGTGTATCATGAAAATAATATGTGCACGCATTCTTACAAAAGGACTTTTAGCTGCATTACCATACAAATGTGCGTAACTCATAAGTAATATTACTTTGATGCCAAGCCTATATCGCCATATAGCGTGATCGTATTACCTATAGATAATCCTACTGTTTTAATTTGTATTGATTGATTGATTAATATCGTCACACTGTTTAGCTACACGAGGGCTTTTCGCGACGGACCACGTAATTTTGAACCATGGTCAAGTGACGTGGACGACACCTGAGCTGGCACCCCCTCTCCTAACTACCACACCATACCAACGGGAGGACGTTTCAGCTCTCTAAAGATTTAACCCCATCTAACTGAGGATCGTAAAAGAACGTTTGCTACCCCCAACCCCCCCAAAAAAGCGAGATATGCGACAAATCCGGTATAGTGGTTAGCGACGCTGACTAATGTGCCGTAGGGACTGGGTCCGAAACCCGGAGAAGACATGGATATTTGTAAATGTACAGTGCTTTAGCGGTATGGGGGTTCCGCAAGTCCTCTAGTGAGGTTGGTGGAAGGGGAAGAGAGGTGGAAGGCCTCTGACAACCCTCAGGGTGTTCTCCCTCAAAATTGATCGGGGGTATATGGAAGCCCAACCTGTCTCAGGCTCTGGCATTTTTCATTCCTTCCTGAAGGAAAGGGCACGACAACAGCAGTGCCCATGAAGATTGTCGTGTTTAGGAGGATACTGCCAAGGTCAATGTTAACAAACAAGTAGTTCTGAGAATAAAGAGTATCATGAACCTGGAATGACTCTGAGCCCAGCACCACAGCTTTCCGATTAAAGTAAGCGTGCATACAATTTCGTCCCCTTAGAATTACTCCTTGTTGCTTTTTATGTTATAGAGTGTGGGAACTCAATTTTTGAAGCTGTGAATCGTCTTTTTTTTCTAATTTATGAACCATAAGTATTTAGATATTGTGTGTGTTCTTTTACAACATTTTAGTAATTTTAAAACTTTTTCTAGAAATATTCCTGCTTTGAGGTTTGTTCATTTGCCAGGCGTTTGATTTTTATTTACAACCTTAAGAATCAATGAAGCCTTTTTTTTTATTTTATTATTTTAAATTGTTGTATTTAAAAAATTTTTTCAATAAATTTTTCCGATTTAAGTTTTATTCATCTTTTTAGTTTTTGATTTTTATTCGCAACCTGAAGAATCAATGAACCTATTTTCGATTTTTGATTTGTTGACGGATGATGATGACGGATGATTTTGTGAAGAGGTACCTAGACTGCGTCAGCAGTCTTCAACCCTCTATCTGGTTATTCAATGTTCATGGTGTTGCAGCTTTGGTTGGGAGAGGAGGGCGTGACTTCAGGAGTGGAGAACCAATGAGAGTGGTGCTGTGGAGGTGGGCTTTGATTGGAGGGTTGAAGTGAGCTTTTAAACTGCACTAGCTTTGACTTCGAAGAATTATTCTAATTTTAGTTTATTATTTTAAAGACAACTATTATAAAGAGAAAATAATTAGGAGGGAATTTAAAGGTTAAAATAATATGAGATTAAACTTTATCCATGAGAGCTTCTGCTAGTAGGCAGGTTTTTTCTTCGTCCGAATTTTGCATTTTTAAATTTAGAGAGAAGATCGAGAATTTTAGATTTTTCTTTACTAGGTTTGAAATGACATTAAAAAGTTCCAGAACTTGTATTAAGTCAGAGGTATCATTTCTTGGCTAAGGAATCCACGGGGAATCTTCTTTCTGTTATCATTTTATTTTCATTATTAGTAGGGGTTTGACTGGGGATTTCTCCACTAACAATGTTAGCAGAAAGAAATTCCTTCTTTAATCCATTTACTGGCGAAATTTTTCTTTTTCATTGATCAACGAAGGGGCACCTTTCTTTGGTTGTGGGAATTTGGAACATTTTTGTATAACATGCCGAATGACCGTAGCCCCTCGCAGTTAATACAAAAGGGGTTTTCCTGTCTTCTTTGATTTGGCAGTTTCTCGTAGAGTGCGCTTTACCGCATTTTAAACATCTGGGTTGCATGTGGCAGTTCGCGGCAGTATGAAAAAGGTTATTACAGTTGAAACATTGGGTTATTCCTCTTACGAGGGAACCCTCAACTTTCACTTGTAAGTAACCTAATTTTTTTAAATCAAATATTTTGCCATTATTGGCGTTTCTCGGGAGAAGTATTAGAAAATATGGAAGGGTTTTTGTTCTTTTCGAGATAAGCTGCGTACAGCTTTCAATTACAAAACCTTCTTCTACTAAATCGTTTGCGATATCTTCGATTTTAGAGAAACTCGGGAGACCTTTTATTACAGCTTTTATCGGTTTGTCAGGTTTACGGTTAATTACATAGAATTCGAATTCTTTATCCGCTTTCAAGAAGTGGATAAGAGTTCGATATTCTTCAAAATCATTTGTGAAAATTTTAATCACATCACCGGAGTTCTATTAAATTTTTTGGGAATTTTTCGAAAATTAATTTAATTTGATGGGGAAAATTTTTTTTGATTTTAAGGTATGTGATCCCCAAAAATCCTCGGTTTGGAGAAAATTTTCAAAATTTTTTTATTTTTTAATATTATGGACCATACGCTTAAGTTTCCCAAAAAAATATTTTAATTTAGTTCCTAGATATTTAGAAGCTGTTATAGCTTATTTAGTAAACCGGAAATGGAATTTTAAAAACCCGGAAATGAGTGTTTAAAGAGAAAAAAAATGTAAACAAATAGTTTGAACGTCTTTTCGTGACTTTTAAGCAATATAAATATTTAATACTTATTGTAAATATAGATCAAGTACCCTTTTTTTATTTATTAATACTTTTTAATCTGGAACTTTTTTTAATTCAAGCTTGTTTTACGAGTGGCAATAATATTATCGTTTATAGTTTGTTTACATTGTTCATTCTAAAGGTTCTTCTTAATTATTATTTACTTTTAATTTTTTTACAGTTTATTCTTTCATTTTCATTTAATTTTAACGTTTTATTTGTTTTAATTTTTTTAAAATGCCGAAAGCTAGATCGAAAGTGTCCAAAAAAGAGAAAGTTTTTTAAATATGTTTACCAAGTTAGCAAAACAGTAATAATACGTCTGCAAGTGAGGCGAAATTGAAAATTTTTTGATGTGCCTGAACCTGAATTTATGGTTCTACAGGGAATATAATTAATTTCCAAGTTTGGGGGGAATTATTTCAACCCCGGTTGTCCGGAATGTTTGCAACTGATTAAACTGTCAGAAGATTCTGGGGAAGGACTTTGCTCTAACTTGTGTGTGGCTTGCAGTTTGGGATACATGTTTGGGTTTTTTATTCTACCCTAAAAAAAAAAAATTTTCTCTCAATATTTTTATTGGTATTTGAATGAGATTGATTGGCAGAGGTTTCCAGCTGGTAAGAAGTTGTTATGCATTTTAAATTTGAATTTTTTTAAAAAATACCTTCGGGCTCATGAACTCAACTGCTGGAAGCAGACGTTATGTTGGGAAGAAAAATGAAAGCTGCATCTAAAGAAGTGCAAAATTTTTAAAAAAAGTACAATTTGGTGTTTCTGGTAGTTTTTTACATGGCAGCGGAGAGGCCATATGTCACTTAATTTTTTGGCATATTTCCATTATACTGGAAAAATTTTAGTTTCAAAGTAATGACAAGTATTGCAAAACGGGGGAAATGAATGTGAAATCTGAGCATGAAGTTCAAATTACAAAGGACCCTTTCTGAAACATGGAAGCTGGAGCTTGAATTTTGAAAGGTCACTAATAAAACGAGACCCGTTAACACCGAGTACTATGGGATGGTGACAAAGGGGTTTACAAGGAAAGAAAATTTGGTAAAAAAACAGTGTCAAAAACTTGAATGTATAGGACATATACAAAAAAAAAAAGAGGCCATTTTTTAAAGGGAAAAACAAAAAAAAAGAATCCCAAAAGGACTTGGGGGAAATGGGAAATTAACTGATAAATTTATTGAAAAAAAACATGGGATTCCCATCCAAGCAATGTTGATGCCTCGAAAAATGAAACGTGTAATAGCTTCTTTCACGCTGCTCTAGAAACAAAATCCCATGATGGGCAATGTCCAACAGGAAAGACAGCTGGTAAGTATAAAAAGCATTATGTGATGGTAAATTATATGTAGACAAACAGCGGGCCCTTTTCAAATCCAGTGATTAAAGGAAAAATACTTATTTAGCACTCTGTGAAAGGAGTTGCTAAAAAATGCCTTCATATGATCAAAACAATAATAAAAGCTTTAATAATGTATTGTGGTCTGTTTTTCCGAAAGAAATTTTTTTTCATAAAAACTTTTTTTTTTTGGGGGCATACATTGCTGTCATCTTATATATTTTATTTAGGGCTGTTGCCTGTATTTAATTATTTAGGTTTAAAATTGATCCAATGACACTTAAAAAATTTTATGGGGGAAATTTACACAGAGAGAATTCAAAATCGAAACGCCAGTCATTACCATCAACAAAACTCACCAGAAAAAACAAAAGCCAAAAAAACCAAATTAGCTAAAACTGAAGCTAAAGAGGGCTTGTTTTAAATATTTGGGGGGTTTTTTAAAATGTTTTGTAAGTAGAAAAAATAATTATTTTTGAGTTAAAAAATTTTTTGTGTTTTAGAGAAATTGTTATTAATATTTTTCTTCAGATAAAGCTTATACACAAAATATTTTAAGATACTAAATCTAAATTTTCAGAACATGTTTTTTGTAGTTCATCTGTGTTATGAATCAAAATCTAATCTCTGTGTATATATTTATACCTTTAAATTTCTTTTTATGAAAAAAAAAACATTAATTTTTAAAAATTGAGTTTTGCATAAAAAATTTGATAGTTAAAAAAAATTTTAAAAGCATTACAAATTTTTGATTCTTTTCCAGATAAAGATGTTATTTATGTACTGTATAAATATTATTTGAATATATTTATTAGAATTTTTTTTTACAAGAGTCGTAACTGCAATTTTTTTACCAAAATTTTTCTAAAAAAGACAATTGTTTAGTCTACAAAACTCTCCAGAAAACAATAAAGGGTAAAAAAAAAATAGCCAAATCAGTTTTACATGAAGTAAAAAGAGCTTGAGCTATAAAAAATGGAGATTTTAAAAATGTACAATTAGTAGAAAAATTTTTCATATTGTTTAAACTTAAATATTTTTAGAAACTATGTTTTTTAATTTTTTTTTTACGGCACAGTTCACTACAGAATTTTTTAAGATATTGACTTGAAATTTTTAGAAAATGTTTTATTTAGTTTTTATCTGTTATCTAGTCTATAATCTAACTTTGTATATATTTATTTATTTTATTGCACTTTTTTTAGAAAATAAATTAGTGTTTTGTAAAATTGAGTTTTTGCGTAAAATTGGACAAATTTTAAAAAATTTTTAAAAATTTACAAATTTTATAGCTATAAACACAGATAATAATGGCATTTATGTGCTGATAAATATTGTAAGAATATATTTTAGAATTTTCAAACAACCTTACCGCAACTGCAATTTTCACTAAAAATTTTAATTTATTTTATTTTCCCAAAAATTTTTAATTTTGTAAAACGTATTGAATTCTACTTTATGTCCCATTTCAAATAAAAAAATTTTTTATTTAATTGAAATTTATATATTTAAAAAGTGTCCGAAGGTAGTCAATACCTTAAGCATGACAGGTGGGGAAGTTTTGTCGAGGGAGAACTAACGAGTTACATTATTGTTAGTCGGGGGTGGGTGTTTGAATCCTTTCTAAGTCCGAGAAATTATTTCTCGTTTCATGGGGTCCTGGTTAGTGAGGGGAAACGGGGCCCGGCCGTCTTTTTTGGAAAGATAAACTCTTCCGTGGATTCCTTGTTTTATTTTTGGGTTTTTTCAAAAATTTTTCTTTTAACTTTTCACTTTGGTTTTTTTTATCCGAAATGGGACGTTAGAATTAATTTCTTCAACTACCAAGGTAGTGGGGAAATTTTTTGCTCCAAAACAGTTCTATGCATGGGGAGGGTTTTAAGCTCACTTTCCATTTCCTCCTTTTTTCAAGCCATGGCTTTGGGGGATCCGGTGATTTCGGGGAAGGAACTGTGAGTAGGTGAACTTGTAGGTTTCATCGAGAAGTGATTTGAAGGGCTGAGATACCAGTGACTGTATTCTAAGTTTTAGGCAGCAATTTTTGCTTGTCTAGTCGGCGAAAAGTCCAAATTTCCGCTATAATCACTCATGATCGTCAATCCAAACGCGGAGCTCAATCTTCCATCTTGTACAGATTCTTCATATTTTTGATTTGTTATACTATTCTAGTACTTTTATAAAACCTTTTCTAGAAATTTTTCTGGTTTAAGTTTTATTCATCTTTTTAGTGTTTTATTTTTATTTTCAACATGAAAAATCAATATACCTATTTTTGATTAGTTATACCATTTATGTACTTTTAAAACTTTTTCTAGAAAGTCTTCTGATTTAAGTGTTATTCATTTTTTCATTGTTTGATTTTTTTTTTCGCAACCTGAAGAGTCAATGAAACTATTTATATACAGAATGGACTTCGTAGAAAAACAAAAGGGGACTAATTTTTTTTTAAATATATATTTATTTAATTTTGCTTTTGCTTTTCAAACATGATTTCATTACAACAAATTTCCTTCTCACTGGAAATGAAAATAAGGTTTGAAAATCAAAACGATGCGAGTTTTTTTTTTATTAATTTCGAATTTTATAGTCCCGTGAAGGCTATTGGCCGAATGACGAATAGGAGAGAATTAATGAAAAACGCATTAAACCGACAAACAACCACTTTCACTTTCAGTCTTCATTGAGGAAAAATATTTTCTTTTCGCAGGTGCGCATTGAGGACAAGTTTCTCGATCCTCGTAATTATGAACCACGGCCAAGTGGCAAGTGCATCACCTGTGCTTAACTCACTCTCTAAACTTTCCCACCACGCCAATATAAGCGAAGGATTCAATTAACTTCAACTGAAAAAAGTTTTGTGATGCACAACTACTAAAAATTCTCAAAAAAAAAAAAACTTTGGTACTTCAGTTTTAAATAGAATCATTAATAGGCAGAATTCTTATAACCGGATACTTTTGGTGCTTATGCCACCTGATCGATACTAACATGAGATCAAGTTCCACAAATTTAATCGTGGCTAAAGGCTAGAATTTTTTGCCTGGTCGTTAGCCTTAGCTTTAAGCACCATGCAGGTGACAATGCGATTTTATTAGTTTCCACCTCAGTCTTGAGGGAGAACCCCCTGGGAGATCGGATGTTTAAGTTTGATCTTTGCGTTTTTGTTTATGGAAAGATCGCATAAAGCTAAAGCAATAATTTTCGAATTATAAGACAGGCTCTTTCTTTAATACTGTATTTTTATTTCAAAAGATTATTCATCATAAAAAATAAATTTTCTAAGTGATTTTCAATGAATTTGATTTATTTTATTGGGAGAAAATTTTTATCCTATCCTTTTTTTTTTTAACAAATGTTTACCACACTATTTTCTCTGCAGTGTTACAGCATTTTATTTTAAAATTGTTCAGGTCCTTGAAAAAAGAACGCGAGTGACACGCAACAAAATACTATGTTAATTTTCAAGTAATTTTCAGATTCACAAACTTTTCGATTTTTAAGTTTTTAATTAAAATGGGAAAATGTTAAACATATATCGTTTCTTTTTTTTTTTTCAAAGTCTGTATGTAAATAAAGTTTCTATTTTCCACATGAATAAAAGTTAACCTATTTTTTCCATGAAAAAAAAATTCGTCTTTAAAATTTTATAACGAGATTTTTTAATGCAAAAATACCAAAAGTTAAAACTACTTTTTCCTAAGAAAACCAAAAATTCTATTTTGATGATTTGCTTGTTTCTTTAATGTAAAGGACGATTATATGTGTAACAAAAAACTAATTTTAGAAGGAAAAGATTCCTTTGATAAATATAAGTATGCGATTATATAGCTAATTTATAGCTATTGTATTGAATTTGAAACTATCGAAGCGGAAAATGCACCCTTTATCCCTGTTTTAAGTGAAAAAATATTTGTTAAGTTTCATTTTCTCTTCAGGAATTTTAATCTTTGAAGTTCTTAGTTTGAATAATATGTAAATTTTCTCCCAAGTAAATGTTCCGTATACTTCCCAAGCTACGTCTAACAATTTTTCGCCGAAATGTTTCAAACATGGTTAAGCTTGACTCAATAACTGAAATTTTTTTTTAATGAAATATCATAAATCCCTTTATTTGCCAATTTTTTTTCCTGTAATTCAATAAATGTTTATCTCATGAAACCTTTTCACTTTCAGGCATTTTTACTCGTTACACAAAGATGGGTTTTAAATTATAAACAGTTTTTTTTTTATTTCTCAACCCATTTTGAAAATAAAAACATTCTCATAAATACAAAAACGTTGAAAGCAGTCTAAGTTATATAGTTAATTTTAAATTAATATTTCATTAAAACTAAAAGCATAATTCTTTAAAAACTGATAGTAAATAAAAGTCGTTTATTTACTAACAGTTCCAGCTTGAGCTATACTATGCTGTTCTTCAAGCTATTTTAGAGAAAACATTCATGTAACGATAACTTATGTTACTACTCAGTTAAGCCTAAAAGTAATGATCAAGATCTCTCGGGGTAAAAATAATAAATTTAATAACATAAAATATCACAATTACAAAAGGACGGTAAAACAAGACTTTGTAAGACAAATACAATTAAACATTTAGAGGAAAAATTAAGAAAATTTTAGTTTTTAATGCAGTCCAGGATTAGATGTCGTGGGGGAAGATCCAAACTGGTTGCTATCCAAGCTATCTCTGAAATTAAAAGTAGTAGATTTCAAGTTCACACCACACACTGTCACAAATGTGTTCATAGCGTAGCGACATCTGCATTCCATTCTGGGAACTATAGTGTGCGTTACATACAAAATTTCTTACAATATATTTACAATTTTATTTCAGTGATAAATAATTAAAAAAGAGAATATATTACAATAATCCGAAGTTATTATTAGAAATAGTTATAAACCAAATTAATTAATTTGATTTAAATCTCTGATACCAATATTTGCAGTTCAGTTTATTATTTTATAATCGATTTATATATTTCAGCTCCTTTATTAATATTTCTAGTATTGATTTTGTAAATTTTTATTTACAAAGAGGAGATTTAAAAAGCTTCCGATTTCTTTCTTTCTTTTTTTTTTTTGAATATGCTTTTTTTAAGTGAAAACCGTTTTGGAAATACTTGAAAACACTTTGAACCATCTTAAAGATTTTCCCCACTTTAAATGCACAAGGGATGTGCATATCGGATATTTATGTAAGAAGAAAAAATTAGTATAGCTTGAGGATAAAAGGATTTAAAAATATTTAAAGGTTTTTTTATGCAACGGCTATTGATATAATAAGGGCATGATTTTTACTCATTTACAGGTTACTTTTGTGAAATTTTCTTATAAATTTTCTTTTTTTATAGCTTAAATCAATATTTAATTTCATGATGAAGAAAGGCTGAAGATTATGAATAAATATGTAACGAAGCGAGAATTTTGTCTGTTGACATTAATGTAGATTTACGCATTTTTAATGCATTTTTTAACGTTAATACTTTATGTAGGAGCTTTTAAGGCTACACAGTATCCTGCATATTTCAAAAATTTCAAATGCTCTCTCTCTCTTTTTTGCGTTTTTTTTGTGGCCCATATGATTGGGAAGCTTCCTACCAATTTAAAAATCTGAAAACAAATTAGTATTTTTATGATATTAGAAGTTTTCTAAAATTAGATTTTGGTTTCGGTTTGATTTTAAAGCATCTTTCCTCTCTTTAATGGAGTTAATTAGAAAAAGGAAAATCAACTATTTCAGATTAAAATGGTTATAAATTGCAATTTTCATTACTAAAATCATTTATGCTTGATTATGATTTGAATTTTTTGAGTTCTCATGGTTACTTAATTAAGATTGATTTTAAGGCTAATCTGGTCTTAAAAAATAGTTTATATTACTTAGAAGCTTTATATTTATTTTTTCTGCTGAGAAAACACCATTGCCAAAACATTCTCAAGGTGCTATGAGAAACAATATTTCGAAGAGATGGAATACTATTGAAAATGATGCATCTAAGAATCGCCCTTAGCTGATACTGCAAATAGACTTCCGATTAAAAGTATCCTGAATTCAAGTATTGCAGATAAATTTGAATATTTTCTTAACGTATTAAATAACGTTATATTAAACATACTGTAGTATTATATTTTCGAATTTTAAATTTGCGCAACAAAAACTCAAACTTGCTAAACTGTCCCAATTTAAAAATGAAAAAAAAATTAAATTTTATGTACAAACCTGAGATGATTTTTAGCTTAAGTTAGCATGTTTAATATTTTGTACATAAATGCTTTGTGTTTTAAAACTTTTGTGAAAATATTGTGTTAAAATTATGTTGAATAACCTGTCGTTGTAACAAATGCTATCAATATTACCCAAATATATACTTTAAATTAAAAAAAAATTATTTCCAGTTATATTTAAATAAATATTTATTTTAATGTAGAACTTAAGTTGGAAAATAATATATTTAAAAGTTAGAGCTTTACAGACATTATTAAGTTTTCCATAGTGACTTTACAAACTTTAAATATGTTTCTCAGACTTTTAGTTTGGAAGATATAAGTGTTTTCTAATTATTAAGGCTTTTCTGTTCAAGATAGAGTCTTGAAATTTTTTGTATATACTCCAAATGTATGTTCCATTAAAATTAGTATGGATTTAGGACTGAGATCTCTAGTTAACTTTTGAAAAATGTTAAATTTAATATTTTTAAACTTTTTGTGTTCTTTCTAGGGTTAGCTATAAAAATAGGTATTAAAAATCAACAAGGGATCAGATTTTCAAGTCCATACTAGCTTTTGTTCACAATAATAAAAATCACAGAATTTTGTAAGAGTTCAAAGAAACTTAAAAAATTCTTAGCTTTTTAAATTGTAAAATAATGACTGGTCAAACTGACTTTTTTATTTTCAGAATCAAGTTAATAATATAATCTGAACTAGTTAATAATATAACTACACTGCTGGCCACCGTAAATGCAACACCAAGAAAGACAAGAGATAGATAGCACAACAAAATTTACTTTTTAGATAACATGTTGACCAAGTAGCAAATTCTTAAATATATAGACTTATGTGAAGTGTGGTTCCTGCCAGAATCAGAAGCCAGAGTAGCCGCTATTGTTGGAGATCACCGCTGCCATACGCCTCGGCACTGATTCAAAGAGACTTTGGATACGTTCTTGGGGTACAGCAGACCAAGCAGCTTCCACACGTTGCCAAAGTTGATCTGGTGCGGCAGCTGGGGATGTAATCTGGGTCAATCGTTGAGCAACCCTGGACCACATTTTTTTCTATCGGCGAAAGATCCGCAGAGCGAGCCGGCCAGGGAAGCAATTCAATCTGGTGATTGAGGAAGAACCTTTGGACGATGCGTGCCACGTGTGATCGCGCATTATCCTGTTGAAATATGGCTGTGGGCAAGCCCTGAAGGTAAGGAAGGACAACTGGCTCCAACACTTCGGAGATGTAGCAGTGGCTGTTTAAAGTACCGGCAATGCGTATTAGAGGAGTGCGAGAGTGATATCCAATACCTCCCCATATCATAATACCCGGTGCAAGACTAGTGTGGCGGTGCATAATGCAGCTTTTCAGCATCCTCTCTCCACGGTGTCTCTAGACTCGAATCTGACCATCGTGGTGTTGCAGACAGATGCGTGACTCTTCAGTAAAGACAACTTCATTCCATTCTGCCACCCACATCCTTCTTTCATCGCACCATTGGCGGCGCAGTCGTCTGTGGTTCTGCGTCAAGGGTAGACCAAGCAATGGACATCTTGCGGACAGACCACTCTGCTGTAAACGGCGTTGAATGGTACGCGCAGACACTGAATGATGCGTTACAGAGTCAATGTCTGTGCTATGGTTCGGGATATGACTGAGCGATCTGTCACTGCCATGTACACAATTTGCCTGTCCTCACGTGAAGTGGTGTACTGAGGTGGATGCGATGGACCTCGTTGGTCCGTCGTACCCTCCGGCATCCCACGGTCACATATCCGCATTACAGTTCTTTGGTTTCGTCCAACACAACTACCGATTTTCCTGAAAGATAATCCACAATCTCGGTAGGTCACTAACCTTCCCTGTCGAACTGGGATACTTGATCAAAAGCTACGCTGTTTTTACGGACATAACACTTTTTTAAAAAAACCACAAGAAAACACAATTGCCGAACTTGAAATCGTTGAAATCTCCCCTTAAATAGGTTTTTGAGGTGGCCCCAAGGGGCATGATGTTTTTTCCCTGAAGTTCTAACTTTGCATATCTCACCTCCGCGAATGCATGTTGTAAATTTCATGTTATTTGCATGCTTCCTTCAGGACGTTGCATTTACGGTGGCCAGCAGTGTAGTTTAAGTGAACATACACATCTCTGAACTTAACTTTATATATCATGTTTGAGATGCTACTAGGGAATGTACTTCTCTCTTTATTTTACCCAGAATCACACATCCAGGACCTAGAAACATCTTTTAAAAAGGGGAAAACTGAAACAAATTTATAAATTTTTTATTTTATCCCCCAATGCTGTGTTTCAAATTTTGAATCCTCGCGCCCAAACCCTTTCAATCAAAATTTTTTATCACGCCCCTTATACAAAAAAGAATTATTGAATCATTTTGACGCAAAGCTCAATACGATCCCAACTATAAACAAAAAAATTTAAAAAATAAGTATATTAAATGTTATATATGTTGCTCTTAAGTAATATATATATTGTATTTTTCTTCCTTGAATTTTTAAATTGGAACAGATTGCAAAATGCAGTGGCTGCTTTGAAGACAAAATATAGATCTCAGCAATATATAGAAAAAGTACCCAGAATGTCAATTTCTAATCGTAAACATTCATTTGAAAAACGTTCCTCTGCATGACAAGCCCATGGAAGTCGCTAATACTTATTAAACTTGCTTTTAATTTAGTATTCCTAAATTAGTTACAAAATCCCTTGTGCAGGACTGATACATTAAAAGTGTACTGTCTGAATTACCCGCTCTTCGCACGAGTTCATTTTTAGAAAACTAAAACATTCTTAATATAATAGCTGAATTGTCAGGAGAGTAAACCCAAATGCGCGACAATGTTTACGAAAAAGTAAGACTATATTTTAAAATGAAGGCTCATACTATAATTAGTTTTAAGTGAACTGTAATTTTAAGCCTCACGGAATTAGCATTTAGAATTCCCAAAATTAGAATTCCGATCAAGAATAATTGTGTTATTTTTAATATTTAAAGCGAGAAGACTTCAAAATGTTTTATCCCGGTGGCAGGCACACACTCGATACTAACGTTAATGGTCCTGCAGTGTGATTGAGTCATCCCAATCCTTTTTTATAATTATTTTTATTGTACATGATACAAATCATGATTCCAGTGAATAATTTAACTAAGAGAAAGTATACTTACCTACTTTCAAGGACTTTTCAATTTTTCTTTTGTAACAAATAAACAGTTTTGCCAGAATTAACGATTTCGTGATCTGTGTGCCCCGAGCGACCACTTCCGGGTTAAAACTGTATTCAATATAATACTATGGATGTTACTGCTAAAAAATTGTGCAAAATGTTTTTCATTATGCTTGATATATTTGAGAACACTAATAAAATAAATCTTGACTAAGTAATCCTTCAAAGTACTCTCTGAGGTTTTCCAAATATTATAAAAGCACTTTTACATAGGGAAAAACCCGGCAAAAGTACATTTTTTACAACTTCCCTACATGAGAAACAAACGCATAAGAGAGGAGTCATAACTAACTGTACCAATAACTTAGAAGATCAAACATATGATCAGCAAATATATTCTGCTGCCTACAGCGATAATGTATAGTATTTCAAAAATAACAACAGTGATGAATTTTTTATCTTCCTAAATTTTTTCGATTCAGGGTCAGGGTTTTGTTTTTTCTCTGAAAGAGTAGTATTTTAGAAGAAAAAGAAAGCGTAATGAAAAATCTCTCATCATGGGATTGAAGCAAATCAAATAAAAGTTTTTTTTAATTTGGTTATAGGATCAAAGATAGCTAATTAGGTATTGAAGCAGTTTTTATTTTTGATGACGTAATATCGCCAGATGATATATATATAAATTATATCAGAGTAAAAGTACATTTTATATTATGTCTGAAAGTATTTTATTTTAATTCATTCCAATAAATGAATTATTTTTTAATCTTTTATTTTCGAGATTCTCGCACCCCCTCGTAGGGTTATCCGCGTCCCCCAGGGGGCGCGCCCCACATTTGATAAACGCTGCTCTAATGCGTACCATACTCCCTATTAACATTTTTTTACTTCACCTTGTATATCATCCTTTACACTTAACTGCTCTAATAAAAATGCACAAGGCAATGTGACAGCACCCGAACTGTTGTACAGCATTTTTTGCTTCACACCAAGTTTAATTTCAATAAAATACCTCCAGAAAGGAAAATTATCTCAATTTTGTGAGCTCTAGTTTATAATATTCTCAAAACAAAAATTGTGATTAAGAATAAATGAAGAAAACTTTTTAATCTGTCTCTTTGAGTTTACTAATTCAAATCTTTTGGAAACTCAAAATAGGTTGAAACAAATATGTTAATAAGAACGGAACTGGATTGCATTTTTCAAGTTTAATTTATAAAAGCTTACTCAAAGTCGATAAAAGGAGGAACTAAAGAAAAGACAGAATTACTTTTAACACTGTAAGTAGTTGAAATGTGATTACCCTGGATATTTGAGGATAATTTTTGTTTCCTGTCGCAATCTGAGAAAGGGTATTACAATACGTTTAAACAAACAAACAAAAATTATTTGGTTCATTATTTCTCTTTAAGTACCTCTTCTTTAATCCCATAACTACTAGAGTTATTTAAGTTTATAGAAAGGAAAACATCAAACTCGCGCTTAAAATTTTATTATGTATTTGAAAGATTCCTTTTTGATATTGGCATCAGGATGCCTTTTAAAAATTACCTCCTGTTCTGTTTTATTTATATTTTAAACTTAAAATTATTTATGTTTTCATTTATTTGGGATTTTTAAAAAAATATTTTGAAATTTTTTATGGTTTTATATCAATCCACACGGGTTTTTCCAAAAAATAAATAAATAAATAAAATAAAATAAAAATAAAAAGTAATAAAAATTCGCCTTAAATTATAGTTTTCTTTAGAATTACTTATGTATTCCTTTCTAAAAATTAATTTTTAACAAATTGACAATGCAATCTTTGAAATGAGAATCATTTCCTTTTGATAATTAAAGTTAAAAAAAAATTCTCTATTATAAAAACACTTCGAAAGCTCAGCAAGCTAAAGAAAGAATTAGAATTACTTCTAAATAATTAAGAGTACTTATTTTGCCTGTAAAAGATAAACAAAGAAGGACTTTTCAGAAAGAACAACAAAGAGCTTCTCTAGCAAGAAGTTTTGTAGATTAGTAGTAGTAATTGATCAGTCTGGATAGTTTTTGGGATCAGCAGAACATATATGTCTAAAAAAAGAGTTTTTTTCCAGTTGATTAAACATTCAATTGAATGATTTTCAAAACAATGAATTTTAATGCTTTTGTACCTCTTATTTATTAAATTAAATGAGTCATTTTTCATTATTTTTTTGGGTTTATAAAAAAAAAATTTAAATTTGGTTCTCTTTTTTTTAAAAAAGCTAATCTTTTTTTTAAATTTTTTTCTATACATAGATTTAATGCTTTGATGAAAAATAGTTTCAATACAAAACATACAAAAAAATTTGGGGAAAAAAAAACTTTTTGAGAAGCATTACCCACAAATGAAAATAACTCATTCATGAAACACCTACTCGAAACTTTTCTTATTGGAGTAAAATTACAAATTTGAAATAAGAAAAAGAGGTAGCAAAAAATAATGCATTACAATATGTTTGTACCTTGATAGAATACAATTCGATCTATAACTTTCAGTATTTTAAAACACCTTCACAAACTTAAAATGAATTTTTGAGTGATTGGAACATTTGAGAAAATGAATGGTAACGCGAGGTTTTTAAATTTTAAAAATTTAGGTTGGGGGAAAAAAGGTAATCCATTTTTTTTTTCGATAGAAAATGTAGTTTTGTTTCTCGTGAAGTACCGATGAGAAACAAATTTATGCTTGTTGTAAAGATGACATTTCACACTAAAAAAAATTTTTTTTTTTGTTTGGTCCATTCAGTTGGAGTTACAGGAAAAAATGGACGTCCAACAAAGAGAAAATGTGTTTTTTTACATTTTTTCTTTGATAAAGGCAAAAAAACCGGGGGGCTTGGTTGAAGGTGTTTATGTGCCAATACTGTAACAGCTAACTACGAGCACTTTTGTTTTAGTGGAAAGAATAAACATATATTTTTCCGTCTCATCGGGCCACTTTTTTAAAAAATGGGGCTTGATTCGTATAGGGTAAAAACACACACACGAAAAATTTGTTCATTTAAGGTAGCAAAAAAATTTTTTTTAACATTTTTATAAATCGTTTGCTTAATTTGAGTTACATATTTAAGATTTTTTTTTTTTTTGAATGAGTCGTTTTTGTAAACGAAAACAAAATGGTAATGATCGTTATTGATAGAAATATAGTAAGTGTTGTACCATTTTGGAATCGTCACTAAATAGATCATCTTTTAAAATAACTTGCTTAGAGCAATTGTAATATTTTCTTTTAATACGTGTCAAAGTTAGGGGTGATATCATTTTCTCGAACCAGCTAAAACTACGTTAAATTTAATTAAGCGAGCAAAGGTTTTGCTCCATTTTGTGACTGTGATTAATAGAACCGCTTTATAAAAGATGAACGTAAGAGAAAAAAATCACTGTGAATTTGTAGAATATTTGGTCGCAGTACCGAATGATGTGATGAAGGGTATCAACAGAGGTGTTTTTAAAATGAAGATGTTTTGCAAATAAAAATTACTGTATGATTGTTATGGATAGAAATGAATAAACGTTGTACCAGTTTTGAAACTTAACTAAATGGGTCAAGTTTGAGAACCTTCCCTGTGGTTGTTAGTATAATAGATTTATTCTTGTAGACAGTCAAAGCTTACATGCAAGAAATAAGTTCCGGATCGCACTTAGATTAATTTACCCACTAATTAACCGGAATTCTGATATGATTCTCAGCAACAAGGTATTTCTCTACATTGCTGGTTTGCGCCCCATTTTAAGTTTGCTTGCCCTGTGTGGGGTTACGCAGCAAATACTAATATTAAAATTTTAAAGTCTCGGAAAATTCATTTTTAGAAATATAACTAGAGCTGGTGGGATACACCAGAAACTCCTACATCTATAAACCCCTTTTGATATTAAACCTTTTAAAAATTTTTATTCAATTTGCAATTAAATTTTTATAATCTCCCCAATACCAATAATTTAAATTTAATAGACATTCAAAATTACCACTTAAATGACAAAACTAAGAAAACCGGGAGAATACCCCGTTCTTATAAATCCCCTTAATAGTATTGCTTCGCAATCACCGGTAATGAAAATGCAAATTATTCATTCTAAATTTTTTACTCCATATTTTTATCTTTAATTTTTGTAATTCTTGACTTTTAAAATTTTTCTCATCGCTGCACCCATCAGGCATGTAATCTCTTATTTCAATTTCCCCAACTTCAGGGCAACCATTAGAGAGCTTTCTCACTTATTGCTATCAACTAATGACAGTGTTTACACTGCAGCTCCCAGTTGACTGTCAAAATTCTCAGGACTTTTTTCCCACCGAAATTGGAAGACTACTAACCCCAGACTGTGACGTCATTCGCCGGCATTTCCCTACCAAACTCAGTGAACTTTGTTTTTCCCACTCAGGTTTTCCACTTGTCAGCGCCAAACTACTTATTAGATAGGGGATGGAGGATCTATTGCAGATCCATATCCCTGTGACGTGAAGAAACGTGAGAGTCAAAGTTAGGTGACTCTTTTTTCTCAAACCTTTGTTCTCACAAACTACGTTAACTTTAACTTAACCATGAACTGTTTTTGTTCAACTTAGGAATGTGAATAATAATTCAGCTATGTAAGATGACGTTAGTGAAAAAAATAATCGTTAAAATGTGAATCTTGTGGTCTCAGTAGGGAATAACATGATCGAGGGTGTCAATTTTCCACACTTTCGAACTTGAGCTTGTACTCAATTAAGTGCTAGGGAATTTTTTTAAAGTTATTTCCAGAACAGATACGAACCCACCTCTTACCTCGTGCTCGCTCATCGTTAATTTTCGGGACGCCATGTACTCTCTAATCAGTTGTAAGCGCATGCGATTGTGAATATTATAAGGGATTCTAGCCGAAAAGGAGGAATTCTACATATAATCTAACTTATCATTTATTTCAAGCTTCGTTTAAGCTTTCTATTAGTAATTGTGTAAACTGTTTTAATATACACATGTATTATCATAAAAAATGATTAAAGAAGATTATTAGGTTACTTGAAGACTTAGCAGCATTGTCAATGATTTTCTTGATTGTCGTGTAAAAGCACGTTAAAAAATGGCAACATCGTGAGATTTAAAGTTGTCGAATTTTTTTGAATTTTTCAACTATTCGTTGAAAAGTTAAAGAATTCAATAAAAAGAATTAGATCAACCAAAACCATTTCTAATTTATAGCATGGCTCTGAGGTGGTTTTCATATTAAACACGGCATAATAAAATAGAAAACGAACTTTCAAAATCAAGAATTATTCCTTTTATTTTTCTCCTTACCTTTTTTTTTTTCCCCGGTTAACTTTAAATATGAGTGAATGACTATCTCTAAAGGAAATATTTCTTTAACAAAATAAATAAATAAGTTTCGTCAATTTTATATTGTAACGATTTCCGAGTGACATTTATAAACACGAAGAGCAAATGCAAATGTTTATTTTTAATGGAATTAAAATTCATGACTTGAAAAGGCAAAGAGATATTTCGCAAACTCTTGCAAATGGAAATTGATTATTTATTCAATGACTTAGAAAGATCAAATATAAATTTCATCAAATATTTAAAAATATCCAGCTCTATATTTATTTTCCGATAACGAGAGGCAAATAAGAAAGGGTTTTTAACCTGTGCTCTACATACATTTTTAATCAACTATTAGAAAAATTTCATTATTTTTATTATTTTGGATAATATTTGCCTTCAACCTCCTGCATCTTTCTAAAGCATATTGAATAGATTTAATTCACGAACTATATAAAAGGAAAAGAGAAATATTTTATGTTTGTAAAAATTCAAATTTAAATTTGTAAAGCAAAGGATGATAGAAATAATTAAAAATTAAAATGATAGTTGTCGTACATTTAGTTTTTTTCTACATTTGGATTGTTGCTTAAAACTTTTATTAATAACCACTGTGACATCTCTCGCGTTCTTCTTCTAACATAACTCCTACGTTCTTTGACAGCCACGATTAATGGCAAAACTTTTCCAACCCAATACCAAGAAGAAAAACAAAGCAAAAATGCAAATAAGATATACTTTAAAAGGATAGAAGGTTTAGTGAGAGAGAAGGGCAATCTTAGAGAAAGCTTAGTGTGGAACAGTTCGGAACAAGTGTTAGACGGCCTACTCACAAGGAAGAAGGAAACGCCCACCTTCGATAATAATATTCATAAGGAAGAGTAATAGTACCTGAGTACACCTATTTACAAGAAGCAGAATAGATGAGTCTTCAACCAAGGTAGGAGGGTTACTTTCTAAGTGATATTATAATATAGAAAGCTAGATTAGGCAGATAATTAACTATACTTAGGATAAGTGATCTAGTTGTGCGATCTGACTTAAATATTCAGTCTAATTTGTGGCTTATTCTCACTTAAAGAAAGTTGTTCATTAGATAAAGTAATTTAAGTTATTCTTAATAAAAAAGTTGTATTAAGAATTATAAAATGTCTCATCCTTTAGATAATCCCACACCTCTAGCTTACGCGGATCCAACACGTCATAGCTATCGCAGGATGGCTATGTCACACCACTACCAGGAGAAAGCATTTTACGCCATGAGAAAAAATATGCCTATCAGATTGTTTTTAAGACGTAAAATGTCTGGTTATAATTTGTCTTAAGGCTGTTTTCGGTTAATGTTAAAGAATATGACCCGAATTTTCAAAATTTTTTCAGATATAAAAGAAAGAAAAAATTAATACGATATTCTGGCTTCACTATCCTTTAAAGAGCAGCATTTTTTTTTTATCATATTTCCCATTTTCAACCGAGTTGATTCATTTTTTCTGGTATAAAATGTGTTTCGGTTTTTTTCTCCTATACTGTAATGTTAAATGGGCTATGCCATCACGTATTAAAACGAAAAAGATAATATTCATGGAATATTTTTTGCAACATTTAAAAACACTATATTATTAACTTAGGTATTAGTTATGATATTGTAAATTTCCAAGGGAGTTGGGGCATTTTTCAGTCTGAAAATCTGCTTCGCGTTTAGTTCAAGCTCTCGTACTTTTAAGGTATCCGACTAACCTAAAATCATGAATTTTTCAAAAATTGAAAATTTTTTTTTCGTTTTATATTATAGTCCATATTATTAGCTTAATAAAAATATCAAGTTATTTATTTTCCATTCACTAGAACCAAAATTACAAGAGTTTTAGTAAAAGCAGATGCCATAACTTAGCACAAGATGTCAAATTTTAAAATGCGTTTTACTCGAAATGTGTTTTTTTCCCCGAAAAACTCAAACGGGGACAGCGATTGCTGAAACAGTTTCGAAAATAATTTGCTGAAATTTTTTATGTATGTTCTGAATAACAGTATAGAAGTTTTTTGACCTTCAGATTTATCAATCATCGTTTTATTTCAAATTTTACAGTCCTTTATGTGAATATAATGGTTTTAAAAAATTTCATATAGTAATAAGAAAAAAGGTTCTATTTTTTTGTAAAATTACAATATCTCTTACCCTAAAAACCCAAACAGAATAAAAAGAAACCCACAAAAAAAAAAAGAGAATTTGTTCAAAAATTTTTTTTAAACAGGGGGGGCCCCCGTTTATGAAATTTTTTTGTTTTTTACCTTTTTTATCCCTTTTTAAAATGATAAAAAATTTTTTTTCTTTTAATTTTAGATTTTTCTTTAAAATTTAACTATATAAATCTAAGAATCAAAAAAAAAACCCCCGATCTATTTTTTTTCAAAAAAGTTGTCGAAGTAGTCGTGTATTTAACGAAAATTTAAAGATGTATTATAGATATTACTTACGCGTTGTTCGTTTAAAATTAATTTTCAGTCTTTTGACTAAAAAATACTTTTTCTATTTTAATCTGTATCTCTTATAAAACAAAAGCTTATAATACGAATTAGTATTTTAATCCACATATTAGTTAAGATAAGCAATTTTTTCTTTTGTCTTTTCTCACAAGATAATTATTCAGTAGGTGTAGAATAAATGCTACTTTTATAAGAAAGAAAAACTTAAAATAAGTACAGTCGGACTCCATATTATGAACCTCTATTTAGCCAAAGTTTTTATTTCGTTAAACTTTTTTCTGATTCCAAGAACATTTTATATTTTTTTTCAAAAAAACCCCAAAATTAGCCAAAACATTTTGTATTTAACGTTTTTTTCTCGGGGAGATTTTTTTTACTTATTTTTAAAATTTCGGACTTTTCGACCCCTCTTAAACATTTTGGGGTAACAAGGGCCCCAAACCAGATACCAACAGGAATAAAAATTGTGCTCCTTAGTTTTTCAAATTAAAAAAAAACTCAAATAAAATTAACATATTTTATCAGTAATTAAATTTAGGGACCCATATGGAAATACATGCTGAAAATTACTGGTTATAAAATAAAGTATGTTTAAAATTAGTTGTAGGCTTAAAATTGGAAAATGTTATTAAAACTACTTAATTTTAATATAAAACTATTTTTTTAAATTTGAAAATACAGGACAATGGGTTTTTTTTTCTTGTTTTCCTTGCAGATGTCTTTTGATAGGTAACATTTTTAAAATAAATAGAAAAAAATGATGTGAAAAAAGTGAAAATTAGAAAATGTCATTAAAACTAATTAATTTTAATATAAAATTATTTTTTAAATTTGAAAATACAGTGTATTCTCGGACAATGTGTTTTTTATTGTTTTCTTTGCAGATGTCTTTCGCTAGGTAAGATTTTTAAAATAAATAGAAAAAAGTGTGAATATCTACTTTTTTAAAGTGGTTTCTAAAGTGTATCAGATGAATCATTATTCAACGAATTCTCCATACAACGAATGAATCTTTATTTAAAGAATTTTCTATATAACGAATTTATTTTCGGCATTTAGCGACTTCGTAAAATAGAGGTCCGTCTGTATTTAGTGTAAATATTTAGTTAGCTCTAAAATTGACAAAAATGAATTCATGCTTTTCCCCCTCATTCAAGTCCAAGAATTGGCTAAATTCGTCTCGCTGACTCCAGTTTAAGAATCCGCTTTTATTCTTTAATATGTCTTGTGTAAATATAAATATTAATTTGTCTTCGATCTTAAAAAAATTCAGCACTAGACTAGCATTGCGTTTAAAAAATAGTTTGAATTATAGTTTTTGTTTCGTGGTATAAAACTGTGTGTTGTCCTTCAACAACAGTTTCTAGACCAGATTCAGTAAAACTATGCATAAGAAATCGGAAATACAAACGCTCTACCTAAAGAACATATTAATTTTAAAATAACGGTACTTTATTTTAACGTATAAAGATAACAGATATAATTAAACACATGAAACGTTTTAAAAGTGAATAAATAATAAAAAAAAAAAAAAGCAGATAAGGGTAAAGAAAACATACAGCAAGAAAATTGTTCTTTAATGGATATTTCTGAGTTTTTCTTTGTCTCAGTTCAAAACTAATTGAACAAATTGTTTCCGAAAGAGAACGACTTAATTTAATTCTGAAGTGACAGACTGTGGTGTTCTTTTGTAATTTAATGTCTAGTACTTTGATTTTCACTTAGGCTGTCTCAAGTTTTAAGTACGAGATTAATTATTCGTGGTGCTTTCCAGAAATAAATCTACAAAGTTCATTATTTCATTAAAATCGTGATTTATAACTAAAATTCCAAATGTAACTTTCTGCTTAAAAACTGGCGACACTACAATATTTTTTTTAAAAAAAAAAGTATTTATACATTGAAATTATTTGTAAATAGGTAAGACACTAAAATATATAATTAGAAATTTAATGGAGCATTTAAAATATAAGTGAAAGGTACATATTAATCATGTATGTAATATCTTTCAGATAATTTTGTCACATTTGTAGGTAATAAAAACCAATTTCGCAATTTTATGGGATTGTTTAATTCCTCCAAAAAAGCCCCCTCTTTAATATTTCCTTTTAAACTGTTCAAAAATATAATTTTTTTCTCAAAAAGAATTATTTAAATTACGCTTAACGGAGTCTTCTTCCACATTATAAAACCCTCTCATCTCTTGCTATTTTTCTTGCTTCGGTAAAGGTTTTGTCTCCAGTGTTTTTCTACAACATGAATTTAAAAACTATAGGGATAATTTTCTGGAAGTAACTCGAGATTTATTTCCTCTCGTTGCTATAATAAACGCACGCGCGACTAACGATTACATTCAAACATAAAACATTTTTGTTCTTCAATGTTTGAATATTTTACAATCATCCCGGTTAGCATTTGTAAATACTTGTCACATCAAACTCATTGAAGTTTCTAATCATGTCTAAATTGATCGTTGGGGAACTCTGTGATCTGTTGTTAACAATAAAATAAAACATGAGTTTGTAAATGAATTGTTAATTGAATCAAAATTAAAGATGCATAAGCTTTCATATTTTTTTTCTGACTCAAACAAAAACTCATTAAAAAATATCGATTGAAAAATTTATTATTCATTATCACATATTAGTTCATCGTTTAATTCGAATCACTACTTATAATGCTCAAAACTATTGATACTTTTATTAAACTTTAAAAAGAGAGTGATTCACAACAATAAAAATAGAATGATAATAACTTTCAAATATGTTTTAATCAGAAATTTCAGGATACATTTGGGTTTGCGATCAAGATAAATTGTTGCGATGCATTCCATGATCCTGCACCGTTTTTAAATATGGTTGATTTGTGACTCAATGCCTCATTTCCTAAATCCCTCTTCACTTTGAAACCTTAAGATCGGTCACGCTGCAGTTCCACCATTGCTTCTCGCACCAGTCGCATTCCTGTAACCGCACTCGTAATTCTTGCTACACAATTTTCTAAATTCATGTGACGTCATAGTCATGTGATAATTGTAATCATGTTTTTAGCTAATCATTTTTGAATTCATATGATGTCATATTCAAGTGATAAATCAGCTCATTCGCACCCCTTTTTTGCCAACTTTTGCTTTTTGCAGAAACTTTCTTTTAAAAAGTACATATTTGCAAACATTAGTAACGCACATATTTAAATAAAATTTACCTTATTTTAAAATAAACGTTGATATAAGAATTTTTTTTTTTGATTTTGTGTGAAAAACTTTTTGAAAATACTTAAATATCTTTACCCAATGGACTAAATTCATGATGATCACATGATAACGGAAACAGTGGGTTCCCCTTGATTTAAAATTGACATACAGTTGTTCAACTTTAAAGTTTAGATAAAATTTAAAAAATTTTATGATTGGGAGGTTCACGTGTTAAAAAATTTTTCAATCAGTTTTTTAAAAATTTAAAAAAAACCATTTATGAATACTTTTAAAAAGTTCATTTTTTTTAATATGGAATTATATCGGAAAAATGTTTTTTTTAAAAAAATTTTTCGGAAAAAAAGAAAAAAGGGCAAAGTGAAGCATATTAACAAATTTTAAACGCGGATTATATTTATGATATAATTATGACGTAGTATTAATTTATGAACTGATTGGCCGGAAACACGTGGCTCAGTTATCATGTGACTATGACGTCACATGAATTTAGTTCATTGCCAAATTTGAAATTTTATCTATATTTTTTGAGTAGAGTAACCAATCAAAGACTAATGACATATTTGAATTCAGTGAAGAACACGGGATTACATATATCACATGGAGTCAAAATTTGCCCATTACGTGGATTGGGACTATCGTTTTCCCCGGGGAAAGGAAAAAAAATAATCTACCATTTTATGAAAAAATTTTCCCCCACATTGAATAAGATTTACACTGAGATTTTTTTTTTTCTTTACTATGTTCACCCCCAAAACTTAAAAAAAAAAAATTTTTTTTTTAAATTTTTAATACTTGATAAAAATTTATGAGGAAAACAAAATTTGAGTTGTATCTTCTTAAGGTATCCGACTACGTTCGAACCCGGATTTTGCAAAAGCAAATAAATGGAAAATTTTTCATGATATTTAGTGTCACTTAGACTAAAAACATGTATACAATTTTTTTAAAGCATTTTAAAAAAAGTATTTAAATACAATTTTTTGGGCAAAAGTAACTTAGAATAATTTTTTCAAAATGTTCTCCTTTTGAAAAAAACCATTATAATAATATTTTTCTGTATATAGCTCCCAAACCCCTACAGAGGGGTCAACTAGAATTTTAAATATATAGCTTTGAAGTGGGTTTATCCATGTTTTACAACAACAGAGGGGGGCAATTTTTGAAAAAAAAGCCGATAATTATTTAATTTTGTAACTCAAAAAAAATGTGAACTTTTCAAAATCATAATTAAGTCTGTAAGACGTCTGAGCTATATACGGGAAAAAATAATTATAATAGAAGATTTGTTTAAAAAAGGGGAACATTTTGAAAAAAAAACTTTTTAAGTTTAATTTTTTTTCCAAAATATTGTATTTTAAAAAATTTTTTTCAAAATGTCCTAAAAAAACCTTTGTCAATCTAAGTGACACTAAATATCAGAAAAAATTTTCATTTATGCTTTTTTAAAAACATTCCGAACTTTTTTCGGATACCAAAAAGGAAGACCAACCCAAGGGGCGAAAAAAAAGTGCTCATAATTAAGTATTGGTCAAAAAAAAAAAAAAACATATATTATAGTAGTGTTAATTTATTAAAATGTTCTGAGTGCATTTAATTGTATGTAATAAAAATTGTACTTTATTACAAATAAAACTTTTGCAGTTTTTCCTTATAATTTTTGAATTAAATGTTATTGAAAATAAATGTGATGTATACGTTAACCTGTTTCAATGTTCAAGTAATACTATGCAAGTAACTTAAAGAAGAAGTTATATTATAAACTAAAAACATTTCTAAGCCTTTAAATTTTGCATTATATATAATCTTGAAAAAAAATTGAATCCCCTTTTTTCAC